>SJYW01021251.1:518411-547909 GCA_006410735.1 Raphicerus campestris | reverse complement strand
GCGCCCCTGTAGGGCTCTAATCGACGTGGGTAACTCCCGCCCCTGGGGGGTCAGGTTTAGCAACACAACGGGCCGGACACCCAGGCACGTTTTGAACTTCAGATAGAACCCCAGCCCACACTTATCACAGGGCCGGCTCACCCACCCGGCTCCTGACTGGTGGCCGGGACGGAGCTTTGATGTGTCCAGTGCAGAATCCCAGCAAGAGGGATTCACCCCGATAGGCTGGTGAAGTGACTGGGCTTCTTATAACACCGCCTGCCTAACGGCAAATCCACTCTGCTCTGAGGCCTCTTGCTTTCATGCAAAGAGGTTAGCAGAAGGCACAAGGAACTGTCTTTTGAGAACTCCAGAGAGGAATGCCACAAAAACAAATGATTTGAAGCTACTGGGTGGGAGAATATGAATTGGTGCCACCTTTCCAGATGGCAAGTATAGTTCAAATATGCATCAGAAATTTCAACAATATTCATGCCTTTGTAAGTCTTAGTAATTTCAATTTTAAGAAATTTGCTCTAAGGAAAAAACCGAGACATGCAAACACAGAAACATGCAGACAAGACAGGAGGATAAGAATACTTATTCCATTGTAACTCGTAGTGAAAATGAACAAGTAAACATCTGATAGCATATTAGCCAAATTCTGATGCACTCAAGTGATGGACATGCCTCATTCCCTAACAGACCAGGGAGGAGAGGGCCTCTGTGTCACTCATCGTCCTGGGAGAAAAATGCAGAAACAGCATCGCAGTGTGGTCCCACTGTTGTTGGGAATGCAGACACACACCAGTACACAGAGAAAACTGGAAGTCTGGGCCCCAAATTTCAAAGGTGGCTTTCCCTGAAAGTTGGACTGTGGTGTGGACAATTTTATGTTTTTCTTTAGGCTATTCTGTAGTTTTCAGAGTTTCTAGAAAGAACAGAAGTATGAAACCAGCCAATCAGAAGGCCTGAGTAACTGTTACTTCCCTGGGGTGAAGGGCCTCCTGAGGCCGCGTGCACCCGGGAGCTGCAGGCCCGCTGCAGCAGCTCTCATGCTAGCTGTCTCCTCTGCAGGACCAGAAGATCTACATCTACAGCCTCAAGGGCATGTGTCCACTGAACACACCCCAGCGGGCTTTGGACACCCCAGCCATCGTCACCTGCTTCTTGGCGGTACCTATTATAAAAAAGGTGAGATGAGGAGGTGGATCCCCAGGTTTCTAGTCTCTGTTGCCTGTTCTGTTGGGCTGATAGGGAAGGGAGCAGAGCCATGCTCTTCTGGACCACCAGGCCTAGGTCACGGTCAGCTGTAGAGACAGGAGGCCCGGGCCGTCCTCAGTGCCTCTGGGTTTCTGAGAAGCTAAGTGTTGGCCGCTTAGTCGTGTCCAGCTCTTTGTGACCCCATGGACTGTAGCCCACCAGGTTTCTCTGTCCTTGGGATTCTCCAGGCAAACTGGAGTGGGTTGCCATTTCCTCCTCCAGGGGATCGTCCTGACCCAGGGACTGAACCTGGGCTTCCTGCATTGCAAGCAGATTCTTTACCATCTGAGCCACCAGGAAAGCTAGTGACCAGTAAAACTAAGGGCCAAGAGCAGGGAAGTGCCACAGCTGCAGCTGGAGTGAGATGCTTCTCTGGTACAGCTGGCATCCAGGAGCAGTTGCATGTGTGCCCTCTGAGAACCTGGCCCTCAGTCCCACGGCCACTCAGTCCCCAGGCCCTGGCAGGCTCCCACCCCTGTTGGGCAGCCATATCCCCGGCCCCTCCAGCTCTGCCTGCTTTCGGATACACACCATCCAGCCTAGACCGCAGTCCCTGTGTATCCAGTCTGGCCCCAAAGACTCACCACCTCAGCCTCTAGCTCCTGCCTTTCTCAAGTGAATGGTGAGTGGTACCCGCCCCAGCCAGGACTCTGAGCGCTGCTGCAGCTGAGATCAGACCCGGCCCACAGGCCAGCCCTGCCGTACCACTCCCCACCCAGCACCACGTGCCCAGCAGGCCCTTCCCTCCAGAAGTGATCTGGCGCTCACACCTCTTCTTATTCATTTCGGAAGATTCAGGCCATGACTCCCCACTCTGAGAAGCTGAGCCCCCTTTCCCCAGCTCCTCGGTGACGTCCCTAAGGCTTCTCCAGCCTCTGGAACCCCTTTATGGGCCCTAAGGCACTTGTTTGTGCACCTCCCCACTCCAAGGGCCATTATTGGTGTGGCTTTGTTAAAATGAGTTGACTGTCATTGTCTGATTCCAGTTTTCCCATCTGCAAAGTGGACATAAAAGAGATGGTAAGGAGGATATCTGGGCACAGCGTGCCTACAGCTCTGGGCCAGCACACTGGGTAAATGAGAGCATTATCGCTACTTCTTGACAGTTGTGAACTACATATACTCTCCTCTCTACCCCTCTACGGTTTCATTTCTTAAAAAAAAAAAAAAAAAACCCTGAAATCAATCTTAGAGTCAGTTATGACTGTGGCCCCACAGGTGCGGCTGGGCAGCTCAGGACCCAGTTGCACTGAGCCACAGAGCACGACACAAAGTGTTGCTTAAGGCCACGGCTGGCCAGAGCCCCGAGCCGGGGGCCCGCCGCCCGCGCGGCTGGCAGGAACAAAGCCGGCTCTGTGCGGAGCCTCCCTGTCGGCGTGTCTGCACCCACAGAGGACGTGCTGCCCCTTGGCCGCAGAGGCCAGACCCTGAATTCTTGCATGTGCATGTCCACACCCAGCTGGGACGTGGGACTCGCCGCCTGGCTGGGGCCTGGAGCTGGGACTCAGAGAGACAGACCCTGCTCCTATTTGCTTTGGCTCTTTTCTGTCCTGGCA
Organism: Raphicerus campestris; assembly: GCA_006410735.1. Taxonomy (NCBI): domain Eukaryota; kingdom Metazoa; phylum Chordata; class Mammalia; order Artiodactyla; family Bovidae; genus Raphicerus; species Raphicerus campestris. Next base: position 545,111 of record SJYW01021251.1, on the reverse strand, counting down.
TCCTGAAGATGGATTTTGATAAGCATTCTGAGGGCTGTTGATCTCGGGGCTGGTTCACTCATCGCCTTGGACAGCCTGCCTTCCCAGCTCCCAACAAGGAGGCTTTCTGCTGCTCGTCCATGCTGGCTCAAGGCCGGGGCCACTGCCCTTTCCCGGCTCTAGCTTTGTGCTCCTGAACCCTTCCTGCCCCTCTCCCGGCCCACCTGGGCATCGAGCCTGCTCAGCTGTTCTCTGCTCCCAGCTTTGCACAGACACTCCAAGGCGCCCGGGGCTGGGCCCAGCGTTCACCACTGCCTCTGCCTGGGGACCTCTAGTGGTCATAGAAGAACACGTGCTTCATGGCAGGGCAGGGGCACCCTGAGGACCCTCTCAGTGTCGGCTGGACCACAGGTGTTTCAGAGTAGATGTGGAAAGCAGGGCATGCGGCGTGGTGGCCAAGAGGTGCTTCCGTTAGAGGACTCAGCTGGAAGAGATTTCTTCAAGACTTAGCTCAGCAGGCACCCGTTGGTACCTGAGCAGAAAACTGGGGGGAGTCCCCAAGGTGGCTGGGAGTCAGCCCTTTCCTGGGGACAGGCACAGACCCAGGCCTGCTCTTGTGGACCGCCGAGCGGGAGTCCTGGCCCCGTGGGGCACCCACAGCCAGTGTGAGTTTACGCAGCAGAGTTCAGGGGAAGGAGAGCACCACTGCCGCCTCGGAGGAGGCCTGGGGACCGAGGGGAAGGCTGCTCCCTCCTCCTGGCCTGGCAAGAGGTCCAGGCTCACCGAGGGTGGGTCACGTGATCCTAGCAGCACGCGGCCCTCGCTCCCAGGGACTTCTGCTCCCAGGAAGGAGGGCAGAGGCAGCTCTTCTGGGCCTGAGCCATGCCTCCTGTGGGAGCACACCCAGAAGATCCTGCTGGCAGCCCTGGCCTTCGTTAGAAGCCAGGAGGTGCTGGCAGAAGGCACGTGTTCACGGGGTGCCTGCAGGGGTGGGTTGGGCACACGCTGTCTCTCTCCTGGGATGCCCGAGCTGCAAGGGCATCAAGCACCTTGTCTTCCCCCCTCAGAACTCCTACCTGGTGCTGGCAGGCCTGGCGGACGGCCTGGTGGCAGTATTCCCAGCAGCATGGGGTGCCCCGGACTACGGCTGCTCCTACCTGTGCTCACACACGGCCAACAGGGCCAAGTTCAGCATCCCCGACGAGGACGCCCGGCAGAACCCCTACCCAGTGACAGCCATGGAGGTGGTCAACAGCGGGTCCGAGGTCTGGTACAGCAACGGGCCTGGCCTGCTGGTCATTGACTGCACGGCCCTGGAGATCCGCCGGCGGCTGGAGCCCTACGTGGCGCCCTCGGTGGTCACGTCGGTGGTGTGCAGCTCGGAGTGCCGTGGCGAGGAGGTGGTGTGGTGCCTGGATGATAGGGCCAACTGCCTGGTGCTGTACCACTCGGCAACCTACCAGCTGTGTGCCCGCTACTTCTGCGGGGACCCCAGCCCCCTAGGGGATGTGTTTCCCGTGGGCCCGATGGGCCCGCCGCCCCTGGACAGCCCCGCGGCCAGTCCGAGAGAGCCCACGAGGGGCTCCATCGCTGACGTGAGCTTCATGTTCAGCGAGGAGCTGGGCACGCAGATCCTCACCCACCAGGACTCGCTGACTGACTACTGCTCCCTGTCCTCCTGCTCTGCGGCCTCGCCGCACCCGGCACCCATGGCCCTGTCCAGCCTGCCCTGCTCCCCTGACAGCTCTGCCAGCTTGCCCTTCTCTGCTGACTGTGAGGACACCAGCCAGCTGCCCGAACCCACTGTGGGCTCCAACAGGTCGGCGCATGACCTGAGCCCCGTGGACGGCGAGGCATTCAGCCAGCACCTGCAGGCTGTGAAGATCCTCGCCGTGAAAGACGTCATCTGGGTCCCCAGGTAGGTATCCTGCAGGGATGTCACCCTGCGCCCTCTCTGCTCTTACTTTGGGGCCAGAGTGCAGGGAACCTTCAAGTACAGTCACATGCATCAGGGGCCGCCTTTCTCTCCTGGAACTGGAGGGCTCCCTTTAGCAAACCTAAGAAGGGCTGCAAAGAAGCCTGTTGGCCCACCAAAGCTCAGGGAACCAGAGAGGAGCGCCGTGGTCGGGTTTCCGACCGGGAAAGGGCTTCTCACCCAGCTCTGGGGCCCTCTCAGTAACCCGATCCATTTGCTGAAGCTGAGTCTGTTTCCCTGCCTTTCTGCACACCCGCTTCGTTTCCCCTTGGAGAGCACAGCCCTGGACAAATGGTTCCCCTGCGGGGTTTTGGTTTCTTAGGCGAGGTGGAGATATCATCGTCATTGGCCTGGAGAAGGAGGCAGGAACTCAGCGGGGCCGCGTGATTGCTGTCTTGAAAGCCCGAGAGCTGACTCCGCACGGGTAAGATGGAGGGCAGCTATGTGGGGCCCAGGCTGCAGCTTAGGGAATCAAGGCCCCGCTGCCACCTCCCTGCGTGATGGCCACGGCCCTTCCGTCCTCTACCCCAAGCTGACAGCATCTACCCCTGTCAGCAGAGGCAGAGGAGGAGCAAAACAGCGTCTGCGGGAGGCAGCTCCCTGGGGGTCAGCAATGCCAGCTGAGCTGGCCATTGGTCACAGTCATGGCTACCTTTTCTGGGGGGCCCCATGCACCTGTGGACCACCTGCCCCGCCTGAGGTAGCCTGCAGAACCCCAGCTCAGCTGCAGTTGCAATGGGGATCCAAGTGGTCCCCCACTCTTCCTGCCAAGCAGGGGAGCCTTCCTGAGGAGCCTCTCCTGCCACTGGGCACCAGGTGGAGCCACGCTGCCAGGCCACACCAGTCTTCACCACGTCCATGCTCGCCATGCCCGTTCCTGGGCTCAGCTATACTTGCCCACCGTCAGGAGGCAGGCTAGACGCCACCATAGGATGCCTGTCAGACCCCGCCTGCCCAGCTGTACTGATGCAAGGCTGGTCCGGCCAGTGTTCCTAGGGCTCCACACCCCTCACTGGGCTGAGTCCCATGCACTTCTCTCCCTTATGGAGAAATCGCATTCGGCCTGTTTTCCCTGGAGCAGAACGATGATGGAGATGTACATGGCCCCTGGGCCAGTGGCCCTTGCCCCCCTACCCATGGTTCTGGAGACCTGAGCTAGGGTTGCTCCTGAGTGCTGGCTGAGTGTGGGGGCAGTGGTCCCCAGGTCCCAGGTCAGGCTTCCAGGGGAGCAGGTATGTCCAGTACAGCCCAGGCCTGTTGACCTCAGAGTGCCCACCATCAGTGCCCTTGACTTTTCCCCTGCCATTATTTTTCCCTCAAAGACAGGTTTACCAAGAGCAGGCACCCTCACTGTAGGGAGAAAGCAGCCTAGGCAGTCAGCAAAAAGAAGGCTATAGCTTGAGCCCACCAGATGCGTCTGGCGGGCTTGACACATCTTGGGCTGTAGCTTGAGCCCATGTCTCAGATGCATCTGGCGGGCTTGACACATCTTGGGCTGTAGCTTGAGCCCATGTCTCAGATGCGTCTGGCAGGCTCGGCGCATCTTGGGCCATAGCTTGAGCAAACGTCTCAGATGCGTCTGAGACATTTACTGCTGCCCAGTCACTCAGTCCTGCTGAGACATTTAGTCCCTTAGCAAATAGCTACCGAGTGCCTGAGACATGCAAGGCCCACGAGAGCAGATTCCTGTACACATCCCAGTTCACATGCTGGCCTTGGTGCCATCAGGCTGCACGGGCAGAGGAAGGAGAGACTGGCAGTGTCTGCTCAGAGGAGGGCACACGGCCTGCAGAGGCCCGGAAGGAAATGTGTAGGGTGTGCCCAGGTCATGCCGAACTTGCTTTTAAAAATGTACGTAGTTTGGACTTGGCACAGGTTTTCTGTCTAGTATATTCCCCTGTATTTTCTAGGCACGTGGAAACATAATGAGAGAAGAATCATACCCCTACTGAGTGGCAAGGAAATTGAGTTAAAGCTTAAAACCTGTCATAGACCATTGATAGCAAGAATTGTTAGACAGAATTGATCCTTCCAGCCTCTCTCAGCATCTGTGGGGGTACTGATTGCAGGACTCCTACAGATACAAAAGTCCAAGGATGCTCAAGTCCTTATATATGAAATTATATAGTCAGCCCTGGGATTCCCAGGTGGCTTAGTGGGAAAGAATCTGCCTGCTAATGCAGAAGGCACAGGTTCAATCCCTGGGTCAGGAAGATCCCCTGGAGGAGGAAATGGCAAGCCACTCCAGTCTTCTTGCCTGGAGAATCCCAAGGACAGAGGGGCCTGGTGGGCTACAGTCCATGTGGTCACAAAGAGTCCAACATGAATGAGCAGCTAAGCACACACAAGGTCGCACAGTCAGCCCTCCTATCCAAGGAGGCCAAACTCGTAGACACGAAAGGCTGACCATTTCTTCTGGACATGTTGGGGTCTGAGGTATGTTAGGGAGGATACCTGCTCTGAGGTGAAGCTGAAATGATGCCCCTTTTTAGGCTTTAGAAAGACTGCCCACATGCTAGACCACCAGACAGAGAGGCACGTCACTGGTGCCAGACTGGGGTGCGCAGATGCCCCCTTAGCCAGGCGCTGTCCTCTGAGGAGCTGCAGGGTGAGGGTCGCCACCCTGACCAAGCAGGAACTCCTGTGGGTTTTCTCAGACCCCTTCTCTCTGCAGCATTCTCACAGATGCTGCTGTGGTGGCAAAGGACACGGTTGTGTGCGGCTTTGAGAATGAAAATCTGGAGTGGTGCCTGGCTGTCTGGAGAGGCTGGGGCACGCAGGAGTTTGACATTTTCTACCAGTCCTATGAGGAGCTGGGCCGGCTGGAGGCCTACGTGCGGAAGAGGAGGTGATTCCTGCGGGGCAAGCATTCCCTGAACGCGTCCAGCGTGAGCCCGCAGCCCTCTGAGGACCCGGCAGGCAGGCTGGGTTGTCCTCCAAACCACTTGCTGCTAAGAAGTGCTGAGAAGACCCCACCACACCGGTGGTTTAAGGGTTCTCCTGTTCCAGGACACAGTCCCCTGGGTACGTGCCCCTCCAATGCTGGTTTTACAGCCCAAGGGAAGGCAGTGGGCAGAACTGATTGGGCCCCTGCCCCCTCTGTCCACTCTCAGGGCTGGGCCTGGCTGGCCTCGTGGGCCTCCCCACTTTCACCCCCAGGCCTGAGGTGGAATTACACTAGGGCCCTCAGTTGGGGAGCAGCTCAGGGCAGGGAGGGAGGAGGGCTGTGACCCCTGCCCTTCCCCTGGCAGCTCCCCGGTTCTCAGCACATTTCTCAAGCTCCTGGGTCCCCGGGGCCTGGGGCCCCGCTTGGGCTGGCAGAGATCAGGTGTCTCCCGCTTGGGAAAGCCTGTGTGTGAAAAGCCTCAGAAGGACCCCAAGAGGAGCACTGCCCGGCGTAGGGATGAATGGGCTCCTTTAAGTGACGGGCTGGGAAGCCAAGAGCCGCACAGGGCAGAGCGCGCCTTAGCTGCTGCATTCTTCTGCCGACAGAAGGCAGGAGAGACTCCATCCATCAGCAGGACTTGAGAAAGGGCCTGTGTTTACAGCTTTGTGAAATAAACTCAGACACAGCTGCAGCATAAGCCCTGTTTATTTGCACATAATAAGCTTTTCTGTTACTTTAAGTCATATCTCAATGGTTAGACCTCTTATTGTGAAATCACATTATATCAAATTATTTGCTAAACAGTACAGCAGAATTAAAAAAGTGAAATTGTCAAAGGGGGATGTATGGGTACGACAGCAAGAACTTTCATAAAGGATGCACACGCTTGTGTATACACACGCATGCATTCACGTTCACGTCATCATCAAGAGTAACTGTTGGAGGCTGTAACCCAGCACAGGAGTGGGAACCTGAGATCATCCTCCAGTGCAAACTGTTGACTTTTTCCTAAAATTAAATAATAAAAATCAAACTTTAGGTTTTTCTGGGGTATGTAGGCAAATGTGATTCCTTTTATCTGAAAATAAACAGACTCTCAAGAATGAAGTCACAGCTTCTGTCTGCGGAGCGCACACAGTAACAGTCTGAGCATGTCCCACCCGGCCCACTTGCTGTCCTGGCAGGAGGGGTGTGCCCTCCGGGCTCACGTGCCCCCAGCAGTTTCTGTGGGCAGAGATGGGCTCTATCAGTCTCCCCGCTTGCTTTCCGTGGCCTCAGGAGGACTGGAGTCTGAGCCTCCAGCCCGGGTCCCTGCCCTTCACCCCTAGCAGGAACTCAGAGGTTACCGCTCCCCCATCCTGCCGTCTCCACACCGCCTGGCTGCCTAGTTAACTTCTCAAATGCAAACCAGGCCCTGTGCCTCCTCTCCCAAACCTGTGCTCCACCTCACTTGCGGCCGGACTGCTCTGTGGCCCTCAGGAGCCCTGGGTTGCATCCCAGCCTTCCGCTCCGCTCTCGCCCAGCCCCAGGATGGTGACAAGCTACAGTGAGCTCAGCCTGTGTTCTCGAGAGCCAGCTGGGGGGTCTTCTCCACCAAAGTTAGAAATCGTACGGAAGTGGTTCATTAACCTGAATACCTTAAACTTAAAAACTTAAATAGAAAAATTTCTACAAACTAAAAAGCAGTCAATTGAGGGGAAATATTTGTAACAAGAAGGAGAGACAAGTAGTTGGTTTATCCTTTAAGCAAAAAGTTTGTAGCTGTTGCTGAAGAAGAGAAAACTAGAGGAAAAAGGGTAGAGGACATAAACAAGACTCAGCCTGACCCAACAGTAAGGCAAGAGTTGTGGAGACAACGATGAAATGCTGTTTATGGACTTGCCCAGGGACACTGTGGAGACGCCTGAGTAGGGCTTGAGAAGAATCCATACAGGCCGACTTGGCAGGAGCCCTCCCCCGCCTCCCTGGTCCTCACTGGAGCGCCAGGGCAGGGACCCTGCACCAGGGGAGAGGGGCAGCGAGGCCCTGGGCAGTGAAGGGGGAGCCACCCGCCACAGCAGCCCCAGCTACCTCCCTTTGGGCTCTTTGTCATGTCACAGAGAAGGAGAGTGCTTTGCTGTATAAGCACTGTCCTGCTCTCTGTTAACGCGGAGCCAAATGCAATTCAGGTATATTCGCTACTGGCCAAAGCAAAGCCCTGAGACCTAACAGGTGATGCTCTGGAGCTGACCCTAACAAGCACCTGTTCAAGTTTGGGCAGAGACCTGAGCAATGGCGGACTGGAACATTCTGTGGCCGGCCATGCCGAAGCTTACTTCTGCATTATGAGCACTGGGCACGACTGGGCCTGTAGATCTTGCCCCTGGAGCAACCTCAGGTACAGAGGGAGGTCTGGGGCTTCAATCTCCTTCCCAAAGGCCAAAACTAAGGGTGTGACATCTGTAAGTGTAAACCCTCCACCCTAGGCAAGCTACCCTAGTCCTGTGGCTCTGGTTTCTCTGTGAGATGGCCATGACATGTCTTACCCCACCAGGGTTGGTTGGGGACCAAGAGAGACAAATAGGTGAGAGTCCAGCCTCACCCCTGACCCAGGGCCAGGACTGCCTCCTAGCCCCTGTCATGACCACCATCCCACCTGATCGGGTGGATACCCACTCTGAGAATTGCTCCAGGGATACACGGCTCTGTCTCTGTGAAACAGCCCAACTTTAAACATAAATTTCCTGGGACTTCCCTGGTGGTCCAGTGGCTAAGACTGTGTGCTTCCAATGCAGAGCACCCGAGTTCAATCCCTGATCAGGGAATCAGATCCTACTGCCACAACTGAGAGTTCCACCCCACAGCTGAAGATCCTGCATGCTACAACTAAAGATCGCCAATGTTGCAACTAAGACTTGGCACAGCCAAGTAAATGTTTTAATTTTTTTTAAATAAATCTCTTTTTTTTCTGAAGTATTCAGAAGACTTTTACTAACACCTTTGCTTGAGAATTGAGTTAGGGTTTAACACACATCACAGTAGATGAAAGCTGATGTACGGGTGTAAGAAGGCAATAGGAATCCCATTGGGAACACATGCTTTAAAAATGAAATAGAAGTAATGATAGGCACACAAATAAAATTTTAAAATTTCCCCTTTGCCCTCCATGGGCTGTGCTATCCTCTGGGCCGTCATTGTGCTCCCTGCTCTTCTGGGCCTGGGGTCTGGCTGCATGCACATTCTAGCCCCAGCCTTCAGGAGAGCCCATGGGACTAGTTCTGGCAAACAGGGTGTGGGGTGCATGGAAGGGTTGCCCATCACGTGGGGTGAGAGCACTGGGTTGTCCCTGTGAGACTCTCCAGGATCTGCAGCTAGAGCTGGTGCTTGTTCAATCAGCTTGAGTCGCTGAGAGGTGACCCGGAGTGTCCCAACACTCCACCATGCACACAGAGCAAGAGGAAGACGTGAGCTTTGTGGTTGTCACCCAAGTTCACCTGGCCATGCTGCTTGCTACTAGCTGCTGATGCCTCACCCCCTCCACAACCACCCCCAGCACACTCACTCAGGGCTCTCGTGCCCTCAGACCAGCCTCTATAGTGCTGCCCTCTCTGCTCTGCTCTCCCAGATTGAGATCTTCTCAAGGAAGAGGACAGGGAATTGAGATCCAAATGGGCAAAAAGCCTCATCCTGAAAGAAAAGGAAAACATGGAGGTGGAGTACCATAATTCGTGAAACAGGAACCATCCACGTGGTCGCATAGCCTTCAGTGTAGAAGACCAAGAGTTCAGACCTGTAGTTGCCTTGGGAGGTGAATCAGGTGTCTAGGATGAAATTTTTATATCATGAGTGTTACTTATTTAAAAAAATCAAAACTAGTATACACTAGTATATATAATCATCAAAAGCATTTTGGAGCTCTGTTATTAAAAGTGGCCACTTCATACTTCACCATCCTCACGTATGCGTCGCCATCCTCACGTACATGTCACCATTCTCACGTATACTTCGCCGTTCTCCTGTATGCCCCTGGATCTTAAATCTGGACCTACTGCATTTCTCCACTGAAGGGTAGCAGGGCTTTTCTTCAGAAGGCCGCTGATTCCATCTCCACACACACACACACACACACACACACACACACACACACACCACACACGTACACACACACATATGCAAAAATATGTGCATACAAACACATAAGCATACACATACTACTTAGAATGGGCCTGAGGCAGGTTGAGTATCCAAGGATTTCAGGGACAATGTTTAAAGGATAAAGGAGCCCACCATAAAGGGGCTTACTCTGGCTGAGTTCTGATGGTTCATTAACTAGTTAATTGAAATAGTGCAAGTGTTAGTAACCACTAACCGAAACTGCCTGCATAGCCAGGCACAATGATAACCACTTGTAAGCGTTGTCTTGCAATCAGAGATCCCAGTAAGGAATAAGGTGCTGCCACAAGAAAACAGAATTTGGAAGTGGCCAAAAGGCCACAGAACTGGAAGTGGTCAGTTTTCATTCCAATCCAAAAGAAAGTCAATGCCAAAGAATGCTCAAACTACTACACAATTACACTCATCTCACACATTAGTAAAGTAATGCTCACAATTCTCCAAGCCAGGCTTCAGCAATACGTGAACCGTGAACTTCCAGATGTTCAAGCTGGTTTTAGAAAAGGCAGAGGAACCAGAGATCAAGTTACCAACATCCGCNAGACACGACTAAGCGACTGAACTGAACTGAAAAAGGAGGGGGATTGGCATGTTCTACCAACATCCCAGAATCCTCCTTGCTGGAATCTCTCTTGGTTGAGATGTGTGCACCACCAGGAAAGACCTCGAGTCAGAGTAGGAGCCAAGCAAAGTGACTGATCAGAGACACCCTGGAAATTAACCCTTTTACCAAAGAATAAAACCCGAGAGAGACTGCAAACCATGGGGCAGGGCAGTTCTCTGGGTTCCCTCACCTCGCTGCTCTCTGCTCGGATGCTCCTTCCCAATAAAGCCTTTTGCTTTGTCAGCACCTATGTCTCCTTGGACAATTCATCTCCCAGGGTTAGACAGGAGTCCACCTTCAGGCCCTGGTAGGGGTCATCCTTCCTGCAACACAAGTTGTAAAAAGTTGGAATGATACCAAAAAAGAGACGTTATTTAGAGCATGTAAATTGTAGTTGTAATTTCAAAGATATGTATAATTTCTAATAGATTCAAGGGATTAGATCTAATTAGACAGAATGCCCAAAGAACTATGGACAGAGGTTCATGACACTGTACAGGAGATGGTGATCAAAACCATTCCCAAGAAAAAGAAATGCAAAGAAAAAAGCAAAATGGTTGTCTGAGGAGGACTTACAAATAGCTGAAACAAGAAGGAAGGATATAGCCATCTGAACAGAGAGTTCCAAAGAATAGCAAGGAGAGATAAGAAAGCCTGCCTAAAGTGAAAAAAAAAATGCAAAGAAATAGAGGAAAACAATGGAAAGACTAGAGGTCTCTTCAAGAAAATTAGAGATACCAAGGGAACATTTCATGCAAAGATGGGCACAATAAAGAGCAGATACTGTATGGGTCTAACAGAAGCAGAAGATATTAAGAGGTGGCAACAATACACAGAAGAACTGTACAGAAAAGATCTTCATGATCCAGATAACCATGATGGTGTGATCGTTCACCTAGAGCCAGACAGCCTGGAGTGTGAAGTCAAGTGGGCCTTGGGAAGTATCATTACAAAAAAGACAGTGGAGGTGATGGAAGTCTAGCTGAGCTATTTCAAATCCTAAAAAATGATGCTGTTAAAGTGTTACACTTAATATGTTAGAAAATTTGGAAAACTCAGCAGTGGCCACAGGACTGAGAAAGGTCAGTTTTAATTCCAATCCCAAAGAAACTCAATGACAAAGAATGTTCAAATTGCTGCACAACTGCGCTCATCTCACACACTAGCAAAGTAATGCTCAAAATTCTCCAAGTGAGGCTTCAACAGTACATGAACCGAGAACTTCCAAATGTTCAAGCTGGATTTAGAAAAGGCAGAGGAACCAGAGATCAAGTTGCCAGCATCCGTTGGATCATAGAAAAAGCAAGATAATTTCAGAGAAACATCTACTTCTGCTTCATTAACTAGGTTAAAGCCTTTGTGTGGATCACAACAAACTAGAAAAGTCTTCAAGAGATGAGAATACCAGACCACTTTACCTGCCTCCTAAGAAATCTGCATGCAGGTCAGGAAGCCACAGTTTGAACTGAACATGGAACAATGGACTGGTTCTAAATTGGGAAAGGAGTACATCAAGGCCATATATTGACAACTTGCTTATTTAACCTATATGCAGAGTATATCACGCAAAATGCCGGATCAGATGAAGCACAAGCTGGAATCAAGATTGCAGGGAGAAATACCAATAATCTCAGATATGCAAATGACACCACCCTTATGGCCAAATGAGAAGAGGCACTGAAGAGCCTCTTGATGAAAGCAAAAGAGAAGAGTGAACAAGTTGGCTTAAAACTCAACATTTACAAAACTAAGATCATGGCATCCAGTCCCATCACTTCATGGTAAATAGATGAAGAAATGATGGAAACAGTGACAGACTATTTTGGGGGGCTCCAAAATCACTGCAGATGGTGATTGCAGCCATGAAATTAAAAGACACTTGCCCCTTGGAAGGAAAGCTGTGCTAAACCTAGACAATGTTTAAAAATGCTTTGTGTGTAAAAAGAGCCTCTGTTTCCACATCACTTTGCCAATAAAGGTCCGAATAGTCAAAGCTCTGGTTTTTCCAGTAGACATGTACAGATGTGAGAGCTGGACAGTAAAGAAAGCTGAGCATCAAAGAATTGATGCTTTTGAACTGTGGTGCTAAAGAAGACTCTTGGGAGTCCCTTGGACTGCAAGGAGATCAAACCAGTCAATCCTAAAGGAAATCAACTCTGGATATTTATCGGAAGGACTGATGCCGAAGCTCCAATACTTTGGCCACCTGATTCGAAGAACCAGCTCATTGGAAAAGACCCTGATGCTGGGAAAGATTGANAGGTCAGGAAGCCACAGTTAGAACTGAACATGGAACAATGGACTGGTTCTAAATTGGGAAAGGAGTACATCAAGGCCATATATTGACAACTTGCTTATTTAACCTATATGCAGAGTATATCACGCAAAATGCCGGATCAGATGAAGCACAAGCTGGAATCAAGATTGCCGGGAGAAATACCAATAATCTCAGATATGCAAATGACACCACCCTTATGGCCAAATGAGAAGAGGCACTGAAGAGCCTCTTGATGAAAGCAAAAGAGAAGAGTGAACAAGTTGGCTTAAAACTCAACATTTACAAAACTAAGATCATGGCATCCAGTCCCATCACTTCATGGTAAATAGATGAAGAAATGATGGAAACAGTGACAGACTATTTTGGGGGGCTCCAAAATCACTGCAGATGGTGATTGCAGCCATGAAATTAAAAGACACTTGCCCCTTGGAAGGAAAGCTGTGCTAAACCTAGACAATGTTTAAAAACGCTTTGTGTGTAAAAAGAGCCTCTGTTTCCACATCACTTTGCCGATAAAGGTCCGAATAGTCAAAGCTCTGGTTTTTCCAGTAGACATGTACAGATGTGAGAGCTGGACAGTAAAGAAAGCTGAGCATCAATGAATTGATGCTTTTGAACTGTGGTGCTAAAGAAGACTCTTGGGAGTCCCTTGGACTGCAAGGAGATCAAACCAGTCAATCCTAAAGGAAATCAACTCTGGATATTTATCGGAAGGACTGATGCCGAAGCTCCAATACTTTGGCCACCTGATTCGAAGAACCAGCTCATTGGAAAAGACCCTGATGCTGGGAAAGATTGAAGTCAAAAGGATAATGGGGCAGAAGAGGATGAGATGGTTAGATAGCATCACCCACTCAATGGACACAAATCTAAGCAAACTCCAGGAGATAGTGAAGGACAGGGAGCTTGGTGTGTTGTGGTCCATGAGGTCTCAGAGTCAGACATGACTTAGTGACTAAATAAGAAAAACAACAAAGGATGAAGACTGTTTTCCAGGAGAACCAATCACATAATCCATGTAATTAGAGAGTTGGAACTTTCAGTCCCACTTCCTGACCTCCAGGGAGAGGAGATGAGTTAGAGTTTGAATTGATCAGGAATGACCAATGATTTAATCATCATACCTATATAATAAAATCTCCATAAACACCCAGAAAGACAGAGTTGAAGAGCTTCTCCCTGTGGTGAACATATGTAGATTTGTGGAGCGTGATGCACCCAGAGAGGGCACTCACACTCCTTCCCCATTCCTTGCCTGGCTTCTTCTTCCACCTGGCTGTTCTTCAGTTATATCCTTTTATAATAAACTCATAATCTAGTAAGCAGTATGTTTCTCTAAGGTTTGTCAGCCACTTTAGTGGGGCTCACTGGAATCTCCAGTTTATAGCCAGTCAGTTAGAAGCACAGGTGATGATCTGGACTTGGATTGGCATGTGAAATGTGTGTCAAGGGCAGGGCAGTCTTGGAGGAATCTGACACTATTTCTGGGTAGATAAGGTCAGGTTTGAGTTGAATTGTAAGACCTCCAGCTGATTTCAGAGAATTACTTGGTGGTGTATGGAAATTTCCTTCTCCCATATTTGGGTTGAGTGTGAAACCCACACACTGCAATGTTAGGAAGGCTCAGAAACCACAAGAAGAACTATGACTAAGTTGAATATGAAAATGACTAAGAAGAAGGTTAGTGTGGAACAAGGAAGAAGAATGTGACTCCGAGGCAGTAGGTAGCATTTGGGGCACAGCTTTATAGTTAGTGCACCACTTGATTGCATAGCCCTTGTAGCATTTCATATGTGTTTGCCTGTTTCTTAGCACTGAAGGTAATCTAGTATTTTAGACTTTGATTTTAATTGTTTATAAGTGGGATTCAATAAAATTTTAAATAATGTTTAATTGGAGAAAATTGTCAATACTTAGGTGTTATGTGTTAGATATATAAGAAGTGTATTAATATTTAGAGATGGGTTATTGTTTCATGTTTAATAGATTCACAAGCCAGATAAATTGGGCATCAGCAGTGTACAGACAGTAACATGTAAGCCCAACAGCATGCCCACAGCCTGGTTCCCAGCCTTGCACCCAGGAAATGTGCATGATCCCAGAGTTAACTGAAGGCAGAGGGAGACAGCTATGGAGATGCTTTGGGTTTGCCATCTTAAAATACCAGAAGTCCCCCATTTCTCTGACCTAGGGGCCAGAAAGATCAAGAGGATGACAGCATCCGATTTCCATCTTTTCCAAGCCACTCCACTCCAGGGCAGATCCCCCCACCTCCGCCACACCCATAAAGGACCCAGAAGGAGTGAGCTGTGGGAGGAAAGATCACCACAGGTGCCCTGCTGGGCACACCTGTGAGATTCTGCAGAGGCAAATATTCACGAGGTGGCACATAGCAGCAATTTGGGAGGCCAGGGATGGCCCAACATCATCCCATGGGTCATGCCTTGGACTTCCCTTCCCCACCCTGGAGACCGCAAAAAGGAGATCCAGATGGAAGCCCACTGTCTGAACCATGGCCCGCTGTAGAGTTTTTATATGTGACCCAAGTTCTTATCAGTTTAAGATAGGTCTTATCAGCTTAAGATCTTATAAGATGTTTTTTGTAAGCTTCATGGTAACTAAAAAGAATAAACCTTTAATAGATACACAAAGAATGAAGAAAAAGAAATCCAAGCATAACACTGCAAGAAAATTATTAAATCACAGAGGATGACAGCAGGAGAAGAATAAAGGAATGAAAGAACTACCAAAAAAGCCATAAAATAATGAAAAAGATGGCAGTGGTCCTTACCTATCAATAATTACTTTAAATATAAATAGGATATTTATAATAACTATAAATGGAGTATAAACTTTAAAATTGTGAATCACTATATGTTACACTTGTAAATATAATTTTGTACAATTATAATTTATATGTATGTATATCACCAATCAAAACACAGTAAGTGACTGAATAAATAAAAAATAAGATACAACTGTATGCTCTTACAAGAGACTCACTTCAGCTTTAAAGACACACATATGCTGAAAGTGAAGGTATGGAAAAAAGTATTCTAGGCAATAGAAACCAAAAAAGGGCTGAGGTATCTATACCCATTTATAGCAGACAAAACAGACTTTAAAACAAAGACTGTAACAAGAGACAAAGACGGTTATTACATAATGACAAAAGGGTGAATTCATTAAAAGAATATAACCATTGTAATTTAAGAGGATAAAACCATTCATTAAGAGGCTATAACCATTTTATATATGTGTGTGTGTGTGTGTGTGTGTGTGTGTGTGTGTGTGTGTATGAACCTAGCATTGGAGCACTGAAATATATGAAGTAAATTTTAACATATCTGAAGGGAGAAGTAGACAGCAATACAATAGCAATACAATGATAGTGGGGGACACCAATAACTCATTTGTAACAGTGGGTAGAACACTTAGAAAATAATTAAAGAAACAGTGGACTTGAACTACACTTCAGTCTTCCCTAGTGACTCGGATGGTAAAGAGTCTTCCTGCAATGCAAAAGATCTGGGTTCGATTCTTGGGTGGGGAAGATCTCCTGGAGAAGGGAATGGTGACCCACTCCAGTATCCTTGCCTGGAAAATCCCATGGACAGAGGAGCCTTGTGGGTCCTAATCCATGGGGTCACAAAGAGTCAGACACAACTGAGCGACTAACACACACACACACTTTAAATACCTAACAGACACATGCAGAACATTCTTTCCAAGGGCAGCAGGGTACACATGCTAAAGCCCTTTTTGAGCATCATCCAGGATAGATCCTATGTTAGGTCACAAAACAAGTCAAACCACATTTAAAAGATAGAAATCATAGAAAGTATTTTTTCTAACAATAATAGTAAGAAACGACATCAATGATAGAAGGAAGGGGCGGGGAAGATGGCGGAGGAATAGGATGGGGAGAACACTCTCTCCCTCGCTACTTCATCAAAAGAACATCTCAAGCTGAATAAACTCCACAAAACAACCTCTGAATGCTGGCAGAGGACATCAGGCATCCAGCAAAGCAGATCATCGGCTACAAAAACAGGTAGGAATAAATATAAGGGACGAGGAAAAAGACAAAGGAGGTAGGGAGNATCAAAGAGAAATCAAAATATCTTGAAAAAAGTGAAAAATGGAAACACAGCATATCAAACCTTACAGCATGCAACAAAAACAATTGGAAGAGGGAAGTTTATAATGCCGTGTGCCTGCACACTCCATAGCTTCAGTCGTGTCTGACTCTTTGCGACCCTCTGGACTATAGCCTACCAGGCTCCTCTGTCCATGGGATTCTCCAGGCAAGAATACTGGAGTGGGTTGCCACACCCTCCTCCAGGGGATCTTCTCAACCCAGGAATTGGACCCACATCTCTGGCATTTCCTGCATTGCAGGCAGATTCTTTACCCGCTGAGCCACCTAGAAAGCCCATTCATAGTGATAAACACCTACATTAAGAAAAAGAGATATCTCAAATAATCTAACTTTACACCTCATGGAACTAGAATAAAAAGAATAAATGAAGACCAAAGTTAGCATAAAGAAAGAAATAACAAAGATCAATAGAAAAAGAGTAGTAAAAAACAATAGAGGAATAAACAAAAGTGAATTTGCCTTTTGAAAAAATAAATAATATTGACAAGCATTTAACTAGACTAAGGGAAAAGAGAGAAGACTCAAAAAATAAAAACAGAAACAAAAAAAGAGACACTACGATTGATTCCACAGAAATACAAAATACCATGAGAGACTAGAATGAACAATTATATCCCCAACAAATTGGACAACTTAGAAAAAATGGATAAGTTCCTAGAGACATACAACCTGAAGTGAAAATGTTAGTTGTTTGGTCATGTCTGAATTTTTGTGACCCCGTGGATTGTAGATCACCAGGCTCTTCTTTCCATGGAGTTTTCCAGGCAAGAATGCTGTAGTGGGTAGCCATTCCCTTCTCCAGGGGATCCTCCTGACCCAAGGTTCAAACCTGAGTCTCCTGCATTGCAGGCAGATTCTTTACCAGCTGAGCCACCAAAACAAAGGATAAATTCCTACAGACACACAACCTACCTTGGTTGAAGGTACCTACCTCAACCATGCTGTTGAACTAGGTTTGCTGGTAATTTGTTGAGGATTTTTTACATCTGTGTTGATCAGAGATATTGGCCTATAACTTTCTTTCCTTGTAGTGTCCTTGTTTGCCTCTGGTAACAGGGTAATGCTTACCCTCGGTTGGCCTCGGATAGCTGGTCCCCTGCAGTCCCTGCCAGCAGACTGTCCCTTGGAGTGCTGCTCACCACGTGCCGGGACTGGGGTCTGGTGCAGAGAGCCCTTCCTCCTGGGACACACGGCATGGCCGGAAAGGCGGCCGCCCCCTTGCCTGTCATGCATGGCACATTCGTGGGGAACCTGATGCTAAACCATTTGTAGACAACCTGCTTCTGGAATAATTAATATTATTAAAATGTTCATAGAGCCCAAAGCAATCTATAGATTTAATGCAACCCCTATCAAAATTCCAATGGCATTTTCCACATAAAGAGAAAAAAAAAGAGTCCTCATTTTGTATGGAAGCACAAGATCTCAAATAGCTAAAGCAATCTCAAGTAAGAACAAAGACACAGGCCTCACACTTCTGATCAGTTCAGTCGCTCAGAACTGTCTGACTCTTTCCACCCCATGGACTGCAGCCAGGCTTACCTGTCCATCACCAACTCCCGGAGCTTGCTCAAACTCATGTCCATCGAGTCAGTCATGCCATCCAACCATTTCATCCTCTGTCATCCCCTACTCCTCCTGCCTTCAATCTTTCCCAGCATCAGGGTCTTTTCCAATGATTCAGTTCTTCACATCAGGTGGCCAAAGTATTGGAGCTTCAGCTTCAGCATCAGTCCTTGCAATGAATATTAAAGATTGATTTATTTTAGGATTGACCGGTTTGATCTTCTTGCAATCCAAGGGCCTCTCAAGAGTCTTCTCCAGCACCACAGTTCAGAAGCATCAGTTCTTTGGCGCTCAGTTTACTCTATGGTCCAGCTCTTAAATCCATACATGACTACTGGAAAAACCATATCTTTGACTAGACGGACCTTTGTGGCAAAGTAATGTGTCTGCTTTTTAATATGCTGTCTCTCTTGGTCATAGCTTTTCTTCCAAGGAGCAAGTGTCTTTTAATTTCATGGCTGCAGTGATTCTGGAGCCCCCCAAAATAAAGTCTGTCACTCTTTCCAGTGTTTCCCCATCTATTTGCCATGAAGTGATGGGACTGGATGTCATGATCTTAGTTTTCTGAATGTTGAATTTAAACAGCATTTTTACTCACCTCTTTCACTTTCAATAAGAGGCTTTTTAGTTCTTCTTCCCTTTTTGTCATAAGGGTGGTGTTTCTCAGGTTATTGATATTTCTCCCTGCAATCTTGATTTCAGCTTGTGCTTCATCCAGCCCAGCATTTCACATGATGTACTCTGCACAGAAGTTAAATAAGAAGAGTGACAATATGCAGCCTTGATATACTCCTTTCCCAGTTTGGAACCAGTCTTTTGTTCCATATACAGTTCTAACTGTTGCTTCTTGACCTGCATACAGATTTCTCAGAAGGCAGGTGAGGTGGTCTGGTATTCCCATCTCTTGAAAAATTTTTCACAGTTTGTTGGGATCCACATAGTCAAGGGCTTTGGCATAGTCAATAAAGCAGAAGTAGATGCTTTTCTAGAACTCTCTTGCTTTTTTGATGACCCAACAGTTCTGATATTGAACTATATTAAAAGATATAGAAATCAAAACAGTATGATTCCAGCAAAAGAAAACAAACAGACCAATGGGACAGTTGAGAGTCCAGAAGTAAATCCACTCATCAAAACTAATCTTTGAAACAGTCACCAAAAATATACAATGGGGAAAGAACTGTCTCTTCAATAAATGATGTTTGCATAATTTAATATCTATATGCAAAAGAATAAAATTGGCCCTTGTTTTACACTGAAAACAAAAATCAACTCAAAATGGATTTAAGACTTAAATGTTAGCCGTGAAAACATAAAACTCCTAGAAGAAAACATAGGGGAAAGCTCTTTGACATTGGTCTCAGCAGTGAATTTTAAATTCGACACCTAAAGTACAGGCAGCAAAAGCAAAAATGAACAACATAAACAACAGCCACTACAGATACACAAATGCCATCAGATATCTGAAAAGATGCTCAACATTACTGGACTTCCCTGGTGGCTCAGATGGTAAAGTGTCTGTCTACAATGTGGGAGACCTGGGTTCGATCCCTGGGTCGGGAAGATTCCCTGGAAAAGGAAATGGCAACCCACTCCAGTACTCTTGTCTGGAAAATCCCATGGACGAAGGAGCTTGGTGCAGGCCATTCACTGTCCATGGGGTCCCAAAGAGTTGGGCACGACTGAGCGATTTCACTTTCACTTTACCAGTCATTAGGAAATGCAAATCAAAACCACACTGAGGTACTGCTTCATGTCTCTTAGAATGGCTATCATAAAACAGTCAAAAGTTAACAAGTGTTTGTGTGAATGTGAAGAAATGAAACTTATATACTCTTGTGGGGATGGAAATTGTTACAGCTGTTGTGGAAAACAGTATGGAGTTTCCTCAAGAAAATTTTAAAGAGTACTACTATATGATCTGGGGCTTCCCTGGTGGCTTAGAGGATAAAGTGTCTGCCTGCAATGCAGGAGACCCGAGTTTGATCCCTGGGTTGGGAAGATCCGCTGGAGAAGGAAATGGCAACCCACCCCAGTATTCTTGCCTGGAGAATCCCATGGACAGAGCAGCCTGATGGGCTATAGTCCACGGGGTCGCAAAGAGTTGGACACAGCTGAGCGACTTCACTTCACTATATGATCTAGCAATCCCACTTCTGGGTAGATATATCCAAAGAAAATAAAATTGATATCTGCACCCCTATGTTCATTGCAGCATTATTCTTAGTAGCCTAGATATGAAAATAACCTATGTGTCTATCAACAGATGAATGGATAAAGAAAATATGGTGTGTATATACAATGGAATATTATTCAGGTTCTAAAAAAAANAGCCCTTCCTCCTGGGACACACGGCATGGCCGGAAAGGCGGCCGCCCCCTTGCCTGTCATGCATGGCACATTCGTGGGGAACCTGATGCTAAACCATTTGTAGACAACCTGCTTCTGGAATAATTAATATTATTAAAATGTTCATAGAGCCCAAAGCAATCTATAGATTTAATGCAACCCCTATCAAAATTCCAATGGCATTTTCCACATAAAGAGAAAAAAAAAGAGTCCTCATTTTGTATGGAAGCACAAGATCTCAAATAGCTAAAGCAATCTCAAGTAAGAACAAAGACACAGGCCTCACACTTCTGATCAGTTCAGTCGCTCAGAACTGTCTGACTCTTTCCACCCCATGGACTGCAGCCAGGCTTACCTGTCCATCACCAACTCCCGGAGCTTGCTCAAACTCATGTCCATCGAGTCAGTCATGCCATCCAACCATTTCATCCTCTGTCATCCCCTACTCCTCCTGCCTTCAATCTTTCCCAGCATCAGGGTCTTTTCCAATGATTCAGTTCTTCACATCAGGTGGCCAAAGTATTGGAGCTTCAGCTTCAGCATCAGTCCTTGCAATGAATATTAAAGATTGATTTATTTTAGGATTGACCGGTTTGATCTTCTTGCAATCCAAGGGCCTCTCAAGAGTCTTCTCCAGCACCACAGTTCAGAAGCATCAGTTCTTTGGCGCTCAGTTTACTCTATGGTCCAGCTCTTAAATCCATACATGACTACTGGAAAAACCATATCTTTGACTAGACGGACCTTTGTGGCAAAGTAATGTCTCTGCTTTTTAATATGCTGTCTCTCTTGGTCATAGCTTTTCTTCCAAGGAGCAAGTGTCTTTTAATTTCATGGCTGCAGTGATTCTGGAGCCCCCCAAAATAAAGTCTGTCACTCTTTCCAGTGTTTCCCCATCTATTTGCCATGAAGTGATGGGACTGGATGTCATGATCTTAGTTTTCTGAATGTTGAATTTAAACAGCATTTTTACTCACCTCTTTCACTTTCAATAAGAGGCTTTTTAGTTCTTCTTCCCTTTTTGTCATAAGGGTGGTGTTTCTCAGGTTATTGATATTTCTCCCTGCAATCTTGATTTCAGCTTGTGCTTCATCCAGCCCAGCATTTCACATGATGTACTCTGCACAGAAGTTAAATAAGAAGAGTGACAATATGCAGCCTTGATATACTCCTTTCCCAGTTTGGAACCAGTCTTTTGTTCCATATACAGTTCTAACTGTTGCTTCTTGACCTGCATACAGATTTCTCAGAAGGCAGGTGAGGTGGTCTGGTATTCCCATCTCTTGAAAAATTTTTCACAGTTTGTTGGGATCCACATAGTCAAGGGCTTTGGCATAGTCAATAAAGCAGAAGTAGATGCTTTTCTAGAACTCTCTTGCTTTTTTGATGACCCAACAGTTCTGATATTGAACTATATTAAAAGATATAGAAATCAAAACAGTATGATTCCAGCAAAAGAAAACAAACAGACCAATGGGACAGTTGAGAGTCCAGAAGTAAATCCACTCATCAAAACTAATCTTTGAAACAGTCACCAAAAATATACAATGGGGAAAGAACTGTCTCTTCAATAAATGATGTTTGCATAATTTAATATCTATATGCAAAAGAATAAAATTGGCCCTTGTTTTACACTGAAAACAAAAATCAACTCAAAATGGATTTAAGACTTAAATGTTAGCCGTGAAAACATAAAACTCCTAGAAGAAAACATAGGGGAAAGCTCTTTGACATTGGTCTCAGCAGTGAATTTTAAATTCGACACCTAAAGTACAGGCAGCAAAAGCAAAAATGAACAACATAAACAACAGCCACTACAGATACACAAATGCCATCAGATATCTGAAAAGATGCTCAACATTACTGGACTTCCCTGGTGGCTCAGATGGTAAAGTGTCTGTCTACAATGTGGGAGACCTGGGTTCGATCCCTGGGTCGGGAAGATTCCCTGGAAAAGGAAATGGCAACCCACTCCAGTACTCTTGTCTGGAAAATCCCATGGACGAAGGAGCTTGGTGCAGGCCATTCACTGTCCATGGGGTCCCAAAGAGTTGGGCACGACTGAGCGATTTCACTTTCACTTTACTAGTCATTAGGAAATGCAAATCAAAACCACACTGAGGTACTGCTTCATGTCTCTTAGAATGGCTATCATAAAACAGTCAAAAGTTAACAAGTGTTTGTGTGAATGTGAAGAAATGAAACTTATATACTCTTGTGGGGATGTAAATTGTTACAGCTGTTGTGGAAAACAGTATGGAGTTTCCTCAAGAAAATTTTAAAGAGTACTACTATATGATCTGGGGCTTCCCTGGTGGCTTAGAGGATAAAGTGTCTGCCTGCAATGCAGGAGACCCGAGTTTGATCCCTGGGTTGGGAAGATCCGCTGGAGAAGGAAATGGCAACCCACCCCAGTATTCTTGCCTGGAGAATCCCATGGACAGAGCGGCCTNCTTAGAGGATAAAGTGTCTGCCTGCAATGCAGGAGACCCGAGTTTGATCCCTGGGTTGGGAAGATCCGCTGGAGAAGGAAATGGCAACCCACCCCAGTATTCTTGCCTGGAGAATCCCATGGACAGAGCAGCCTGATGGGCTATAGTCCACGGGGTCGCAAAGAGTTGGACACAGCTGAGCGACTTCACTTCACTATATGATCTAGCAATCCCACTTCTGGGTAGATATATCCAAAGAAAATAAAATTGATATCTGCACCCCTATGTTCATTGCAGCATTATTCTTAGTAGCCTAGATATGAAAATAACCTATGTGTCTATCAACAGATGAATGGATAAAGAAAATATGGTGTGTATATACAATGGAATATTATTCAGGTTCTAAAAAAAAAGGAGAAAATCCTGCGTTTGCAATATTAGAGGCTGCTACACTGGAGAACATGATGTTAATCAAAAATAAGCCTGATGCAGAAAGATAAATACTGCACGATCTCACTTACCTATGGAATCTTAAAAAGTCAAACTCATAGCAACAGAAAATAGAATGGTAGTTAACAGATGCTGAGGGTAAGGTGGGGGAAATGGGGATTTATTGGTCAAAGGACAAAATTTCCAATTATGAGGTGAATAAGTTCTGGAGACCAAATGGACAGCATGGTGGCTATNTAAAAAGTCAAACTCATAGCAACAGAAAATAGAATGGTAGTTAACAGATGCTGAGGGTAAGGTGGGGGAAATGGGGATTTATTGGTCAAAGGACAAAATTTCCAATTATGAGGTGAATAAGTTCTGGAGACCAAATGGACAGCATGGTGGCTATAGTTAGTAAGAATGTATTGTGTAGTAGAAATTTGCTAAGAGAGTAGATTTCACTACACCAAAAAAAGTGGTAACTATATGAGACGAAGGCTATGTGAATTGATTATGTTAATCATTTCAAAATGTACACATGTATGCAAACATCAAGTTGTATGCCTAAATGCGTACAATTTTTATTTGTCAATCACACTTCAATAAAGCTGGGAAGAAAAATAATATGGGTATGAGGGGCAGGGCATGTTTTGAATCTCCAGGAATTAATTCTCCAAGTGCCCTGGAGAGCCTTTTCTTGGCTCTGACCTTCAAGCACACATGGGTCCCTTATGAGAATTGTGCACAACTCTGCGTGGTGGCCTGGTTTCCACTGCACAGGGACATGGGGATGGGAAGCCAGTTTCTCACGTCCTCCGTGCTGAGGGAACAAGGTGACCCTTTTCCCACCAGTTTAGCACAGATTCTCTTCAAGCCCAGGGAGTGGGAGCTTCAGCCACAGGTGTAGATGCAGCAGAAGGAGGGAGAAAATACCTTCAGCGCTGAAATAGCTGGGTCAGGTCACTGAAGCCTCAAACCAAGTGCAGCTGGAGAAGTGAAAATGAACTTCTGTCTAGATTGTACTAATAACAATGGCTTAGACTTGACCCAGCATACACTAGTTGCTTGCCACCTTCAGCGGAGCCCAGGGTGCAGAGAATAGGCTCAAACTCAGCCTCCTGCTCCGTGAGGGTGACGGCCTTCCCCAGGAGGCTACTTGGGGGGTGGGGGGGGACCCAGGGCCTTNTGATCTTTCTAAAAGCTTGAACCAAATCAGCTTTTTAAAATGCTGCTCCAGGACTCAACGCTACTTGGAGACAGCCAGAAGGGACAGATCCAGGCAGAGCGGATACATTCTGGCAGAAACCTTTGCAGCTGCCCAGACACCCTGCCTGAGACCCAGGTGTCCTGTGGCTGTTTGTCTGCTTTGTTTAATCAGCAACTCTTGTAGAGGAATGAAGCTAAAAGATGGGTGGTGGTGGTTGTTGTTTTTGCCCATCATGTGACATGGTTCTCTGAAAAGTTAGAAATCTTAACATGGAAGGGGTCATTTGTCATGCTTTCATGTTGGCTCACACATTCAATTAATTGTCACATCAGCCCAAAAAGCAGCACTAATCCAGCTATGCGGGACACAACTCTAGGCTGCTTTGTGAGGAATGGAGATCATTATGGCAGAATTCCAGCCTCTCTTGTTTGAAAAGAATCAAGGCCACAGAGGCCTGGCCAGAAGTTCCTTCCACTCATTAGTCCTGAGCATCTAGATGGGGCAAACCAACGAGGGATTACCACTGTCCTCTAACTCCCGAGTGCCCACGGTGGCACCTGGCACAAGCAGCTGTCTCCCCAGGACTGTGCCCATCTTCATGGAGCTACACTGCCTTCCTCAGAAACCACTTCTCCCCCTGATGTGCAAACAAGAAAACTGAAGCCCACAGAACTTTATATGACAAAAAACTGCAGCAACATCTTTCTGGATCCATCTCCTAGAGTAATGGAAATAAAGACAAAAATAAACAAATGAGACCTAATTAAACTTAAAAGCTTTTGCACAGCAAAGGAGGCCATAAACAAAAATGAAAACACAGTCTATGGACTTGGAATAAATATTTGCAAATGATGTTACCAACAAGGAATTAATTTCCAAAATATACAAGCAGCTCATACAGCTTAATATCAAAAAATAAAACACCCAGTCAAAAATGGGCAGAAAAACTAAGTATACATTTCTCCAAAGAACACATGCTGATGGCCAACAGACACATGAAAAGATGTTCAATATAGCTAATTACTAGATAAATGCAAATCAAAACTACAGTGAGGTATCACCTCATGCCAGTCAGAATGCCCATTACTAAAAATACTGCAAATAATAAGTGCTGGAAAGGGTGTGGACAAAAGAGAACCCACCTACACTGTTGCTGAGAATGGAAATTGGTGCAGCCACTGTGGAGAACAGTATGAAGGCTCCTTAAAAAACTAAAAATAGGGCTACCGTGTGATGTTGCAATCCGACTCCTGCGTGTGTATCCAGAGAAAACTCTAATTTGAAAAGATATATACAGCCCAATGTTCATAGCAGCACTATTTACAATAGCCAAGATGTGGAAACAGTCATAAATGTCTACATAGAGTTGAATGGATAAAGAAGCTGTGGTATATACATACATACATGAGTTCAGTTCAGTTCAGTTCAGTCGCTCAGTCGTATCCGACTCTTTGCGACCCCATGAATCGCAGCACGCCAGGCCTCCCTATATACATCACCAATCCGAGTTCACTCAGATTCACATCCATCAGGTCACTGATGTCATCCAGCCATCTTGTCCTCTGTTGTCCCCTTCTCCTCCTGCTCCCAATACCTCCCAGCATCAAAGTCTTTTTCAATGAGTCAACTCTTTGCATGAGGTGGCCAAAGTACTGGAGTTTCAGCTTTAGCATCATTCCTTCCAAACAAATCCCAGAGCTGATCTCCTTCAGAATGGACTGGTTGGATCTCCTTGCAGTCAAAGGGGCTCTCAAGAGTCTTCTCCAACCCCACAGTTCAAAAGCATCAATTCTTCGGCGCTCAGCCTTCTTCACAGTCCAACTCTCACATCCATATATATATATATAAAGGAGTACATCAAGGCTGTATATTGTCACCCTGCTTATTTAACTTATATGCAGAGTACATCATGAGAAACGCTGGGCTGGATGAAGCACAAGCTGGAATCAAGATTCCTGGGAGAAATATCAATCACCTCAGATATGCAAATGACACCACACTTAAGGCAGAAAGTGAAGAGGAACTAAAAAGCCTCTTGATGAAAGTGAAAGTGGAGAGTGAAAAAGCTGGTTTAAAACTCAACATTCAGAAAATGAATATCATGGCATCTGGTCCCATCACTTCATGGGAAATAGATGGGGAACCAGTGGAAACAAGTCAGACTTTATTTTGGGGGGCTCCAAAATCACTGCAGATGGTGACTGCAGCCATGAAATTAAAAGACGCTTACTCCTTGGAAGAAAAGTTATGACCAACCTAGATATTATCCAAGTCTATGCCCCAACCAATAATGCTTAAGAAGCTGAAGCTGAACAGTTTTATGAAGACCTACAAGACCTTTTAGAACTAACACCCAGAAAAGATGTCCTTTTCATTATAGGGGATTGGAATGCTAAAGTAGGAAATCAAGAAACACCTGAAGTAACAGGCAAATTTGGCCTTGGAATGCAAAATGAAGCAGGGCAAAGACTAATAGAGTTTTGCCAAGAAAATGCACTGGACATAGCAAACACCCTCTTCCAACAACAAGAGAAGACTCTACACATGGACGTCACCAGATGGTCAACACCAAAATCAGATTGATTATATTCTTTGCAGCCAAAGATGGAGAAGCTCTATATAGTCAACAAAAACAAGACCAGGAGCTGACTGTGGCTCAGATCATGAACTCCTTATT
>SJYW01021251.1:481726-515062 GCA_006410735.1 Raphicerus campestris | reverse complement strand
TTTGGGGGATTCCAAAATCACTGCAGATGGTGATTGCAGCCATGAAATTAAAAGACGCTTATCCCTTGGAAGAAAAGTTATGACCAACCTAGACAGTATATTCAAAAGCAGAGACATTACTTTGCCTACTAAGGTCCGTCTAGTCAAGGCTATGGCTTTTCCTGTGTTCATGTATGGATGTGAGAGTTGGACTATGAAGAAAGCTGAGCACTGAAGAATTGATGCTTTTGAACTGTGGTGTTGGAGAAGACTCTTGAGAGTCCCTTGGACTGCAAGGAGATCCAGCCAGTCCATTCTAAAGGAGATCAACCCTGGGATATCTTTGGAAGGAATGATGCTAAAGCTAAAACTCCAGTACTTTGGCCACCTCATGCAAAGAGTTGACTCATTGGAAAAGACTTTGATGCTGGGAGGGATTGGAGGCAGGAAGAGAAGGGGACGACAGAGGATAAGATAGCTGGATGGCATCACTGACCTGATGGACGTGAATCTGAGTGAACTCTGGGATTAGTGATGTACAGGGAGGCCTGGCATGCTGTGATTCATGGGGTTGCAAAGAGTCAGACACGACTGAGCGACTGAACTGAACTTATATATGTATATGAGTATTACTCAGCCATAAAAAAGAATGAAAGAATACCAATTGCACGAACATGGATGGATATACAGCTTATCATATTAAGTGAAGTTAGTCAAACAGAAATAGACAAATATGATATTTCTTATATGTGCAATCTAAAAAAATTCTACAAATGAACATATATACAAAATAGAAATATACTCACAGACATTGAAAACAAATTTGTGATTACTAAGGAGGACAGTGGCATAGGAGTGGGGAAGAGAAAAGGAGTTTGGATTATAGACACATTACTGTGTGAAACAGGTAAACAAGGGCCTACTGTATACTAGGAGATAACCTATAATAACCTATAATATAAAAGAATCTGAAAAAGAGTATGTGTGTGTGTGTGTAACTGATTATATATATATATATATATATATATATATAAATAACTGATTCACTTTGCTGTATACTTAAAACTAACACAACATTGTAAATTAATTATACTTCAATTAAAAAATAAAGTTAAAAAAAAAAGAAAGAAAGCCAAAGAGCCCAGAGAGGTTGTGTGGCTTGCCTGTGATCACACAAGGAATGGAAGACTCCAAATCCAGGCCTCTCTCCAAATCCCACAGGAAGAGAATCTGCCTAAGAACAGGAATCCTACACTCAGGGCTGAAGGCAAAGGGTCTTTCTCCTGGAATTTAGTGAAGTGCTTCCACAAGCCTGATTTGGCTGGAACTTCCAAGAAGAAAACTGGGCTTTTTCTCCCAGTCATGTGGATCCCTGGCTGTGCAAAGACCATTTCTAAGAGCATGACATCAGCAACTCCAGACTCTCCTGCAGCTGGGACTTGGCACAGTTCCCCTTGCTGGGTAAGGAGGGCAGCTGGGAAAGTTAGCCACTTTGGGTCTGGACATCACCGTTTCCTCAGACTCAGTGGTCACACTTCTCCAGAGGACAGCCGGAGTCTCCTGGACTTGCACTGGGCTGTCACAGCCTCTCCTCCCAGGGGAAGCTGTCTGGCGTGGACCGAGGCGCCTGGCTCCTGGGGCCCACCACCAAGGCTGGCTCTGGGGCTTTGTTCCACCCTGATGGCCACAGGCCTTGGTGCCCAGGGAAGCGGAGCAGATGCAGGCCGGCAGATCCCCAGTAGTTGGGCCAGAATTGGCAACTGCCCCGAGATGAGTGTTCACGGGATGGGAGCTCATTCATGCCAGGGTCGGGTACCGCTGGGGCACGAGGATGGGAAGCAGGGATGGGAAGGGTTCTGGGGCCCCTCCTGCCCTTAGACTGCCCAGAACTCACCTACTCTGGGCAGACCAGTGGATGAAGTGTCAAGAGCCCAGTCCATCTGCATGCTGCACACATTTCCTCTGAAATAGCAAGACAATAGTTTCTGCATTTCAGCTGAAGCTCCGAAGGTACCTGAACTCATCTACAGAGGGTCTAAAGTATCAGGGGCAGCTGGGATGCAAAGCAGAGTTTGGGAAAGAGCCAGTGCTGTCCTCTGAGTCCCCATCCACTCCCCCGGAGGAAGAAGAGCAAACGGTTCCGCCTCCTCCACCTTGGATCTCACCAGCTGAGCCCCGAGAGGATCCACTGGAATCTCCTTACTGTCTCCCTGCAGTGTAGGGCGCATAGTAGGTCCATACCCACAGGATGGGCTGGCATGCAGCCCTCACAGCAGAGTGAGGGCAAGGACAGCCTGCACCCAGTCCCAAAGGTTAAGCACTGTGGGCCCAAATGCCAGAGAAAAGCTGGAGGTGCCAGCCCTCTGGTACATGCTCACCCAGGTCAATGCATTCCCAGCATTGACCTCTCTGAGGTCATTCCCAGCATTGACCTCCCACTCTCTGACTTCCCAGCAGAGAGTGCGGTGGGGCCCCTGGAGAACTCAGTGCCCAGAAAAGAGAGCTCTTTAAAAATGTTGCCCATGTGAGATCACAAGGGTGAGAAGTCCAAGTAATAGCTTTGTGGCTGCCCTGCCCTTTTCCCTCACTGTTCTCGGATAGGGAAGACATCAGAACCTGAGAAAGACTGGAGAGGAGGGGAGAAAAAACCCCAGTGACACCCCTTCCCCTGCTCTGGATTCCCTGTGACCACCACCAGGAAGAGGTGATGCATCACCCAACGCAGAGAGGGCACGGCCGCCTAGGGCGACCCAGGGCATCCAGACAGAGGATGCGGACAGGGCTGAGGACTTGGCTTCTGTCAGGACTTGGGGTTCCCACGGAAGTGGGACTCTGCTCTAGACAGAGGTTGTCAGGAAGTGGGTACAGCTCTGCAATCGGGCGTCTGATAAAAGATAAATGCTGTGTGCAAGGGGGCAGCCTCGATGGAGGTGAAGGAGCAGCAGTAGCTGGTTTGAACCCAGAGAGAAGGACGTGCGCTCTTCTGAGGTTTGCGCCTTGACTTGTCTGTGCTTGGACACGACTGTCAAGTGACCTCAGTCTGTTACACTTCATCACAGCCTTGGGGACATCCTGCCCGATGTTGTGTCCCAGGAGGTGATTTGCATCTGCAGGACAACTGGACCAGGCTGGGAGCAACGGGCCAGCTCCCTCCAACTCTGACACCCCAACCCAGGGACCGGACCAGCTCCTGTGCTTCAGGCACCGTGCTTCTCTTTCTTGGCCAAGGGCGTCACTTCCCAGTGCTCCTGCACTGATAGCTCCTCTCTGCTCCAGCCACGCCAGCAGTCCTGTGCTATGGACAGGCCTCCCCCTCCCATCTACCCACCTTCCAGAACGCAGTTGTCACTCTTCCAAGTCCCCAGGATAAGCTCTCATAGACCATGTCTCTGTCCTACCACTGGTGTGACTGTGCGTTTATTCCTGAGGGCCTCTCACTGTATCTGCCCGCTCTTAGACTATAAACTCCACCAGAGCTGGAACTTTCTCTGATTTGGCTTCACCACTGTATTTGTAGCACCTATGTCAATGCCTGGCACTTACTCCTGAGCCATTATCTTTGAACCAAAAAGCCCAGAACATTCTCCCCAGTAGGACACACAGGACTCCAAAGTGATAATCCCAATCCTCCCAAATTACACTTGAACACTTGAAAGATCCTCTGATAAATTTAAATCAAGCCAAAAGAGGCTTGAAATTGAAAATCCAAGCTGATTATGCCAGAACAGGAGGTTTTGCTTGGAAGTAGCTGTCTGCTTTGAACACTAATTAGGATACTGATTTCTAGGCCAGCACTAGGGAATTGCTTAATCTCTGTTCAAAGCCCCACATGCTAATAGGAACTGAGGAGGCATGCTCAATCAATTCCAAATTAAAGGCAACTTGACTTTCAATCCCCTTTGGAGTTGCCGGCAAATATCAGAACACATTGAGCAAGTGGCAACGTGGCAACCCTCCACACGCCCTAGCACATGTACTCATGAGGATGGCTCCCGTTCAAGGTTTTAGGAAACGAATATTATAGTTAGCATAAAAGTAGAAGAGGGTGTGCAGACATACCAACATTTTAAAAACACACAGTTTTTTCCCATTATAATCCAGAAAGCCTGGGCCGTCCATCTGAACTCTGACCCTATTTCCAGAATCTGTGTCTGCAGAGGGGTTTCCCTGGTAGTTTAGCTGATAAAGAATCCACCTGCAATGCAGGAGACCCTGGTTTGATTCCTGGGTCAGGAAAATCCTCTGGAGAAGCGATAGGCTACCCACTCCAGTATTCTTGTGCTTTCCTGGTGGCTCAGATGGTAAAGAATCCACCTGCAATGCAGGAGACCTGGGTTCAATCCTTGGGTTAGAAGATCCTCTGTAGGAGGTCATGGCAACCCACTCCAGTATTCTGGCCTGGGGAAACCTTGTGGACAGTTCAGTACTCTCTCCTTTGACAACCAGAATCAAATAGCACTCCCCTGGTAGAGGGGCACACAGCTCCCTACCAGGGTCAGTTTGAGATGAGACCAGAAGGCAGGAGGGACCTAATGCAACGTGCACTGTGAGCACGGGGTGGGGTGGGGTGGGTAGTTGTGAGGGATCCCACCTGCAGATCGAGGTGAGGCCTGGAGAAGGTTGGGACCCAATCATGCATCCTCTCTGTGGACCTGGTGGATAAATGCAGATAAGCACTCACTTTTTCCACTTCCTCCTTCCAAGTCTATATTTTTAGTGAGCCTCTCCCTTAAATAAAGCATGATTTTATATACAACAGACAAAGCAGTAGTTTTATAGGTATAAATGTATTTTATGTAACTAGACGTATAACTGTGATGTGATGAGACAGGATGAAAATTATTTAACCCCCAAGATTGCACAACCTTCATGCTTCCCAACTCTTACACAAGGGACAAAATCAAGAAGGTGGATTTTCAAAATAGAAGAAAAAGAAAGCTATGAAAATGGAATGGTGTGTTCCACAGAGGATCCCGCTTGTCCGGGGACCTTGATGTGGCCCAAGCTCATGGTGAGGGGAGAGATGGGAAGGGGCTGGGGGAGGGGTGGCATGAGGAGCTGGAAAAGCAGGAATTTTCCAGGAATCTCAGAGTGTTAGCAACTGAGGATGCTTGTGGGAATCTGAGTCAAAATCACTATGGACCAAATGTTTTGGAAAGATGTAAGTAAAGTTGGAAATTACCAAATGCACTGTGTTTCTCTAAGTATGACAGAGCTTTGGGCCTGGATGCAATTAAAAATTGGAGGTTATGTTTGATGGTTTTCTAGTTCTTTTTTTTTCTGATTCACGAAGACAATTAGTTGCAAATGGTGATCAAAGTTAACAAGTTTGTCACAGAGATGGGGAAAGCTGTTCTCTAAGGGTTACACGAAAGCAAGTCAGCCTAGCAGCATAGTCAGTGTTGGTGGACACTGATGTGTAGACAGTTGGGTCACATTGAATAAGTGTGTATGAGTGTGTGATGAGGAGAGAGAGGTGGGAGCTTTTCAGGACAACTGGAAAATAGAAACTTCTGACAAATGAGATCCTAATCAGACATGTGGAGAAGCTCTCCCAGAGTTTTGCACCTGCAGCCCCAGTTTGCAGGCCTGCTGCTCCATCCCCCAAACCCCCTCCGGTACTCCATCCTCTCCCATCCCACCTCAGCAAATTGAAATGGCTGATTTCAAGCTGATAGACAAAGCTGCAGTTCACCCACACCCACTTCAAAGATTTTAATAATATAATTTTCAAGGGATGTATTAACTTCCTGAGGCTGCCACAATAATTGCTACACACTGAGTGAACTCTGGGAGATGGTGATGGACAGGGAGATCTGGCGTGCTGTGATTCATGGGGTTGCAAAGAGTTGGACACAACTGAGCGACTGTACTAAACTGAACTGAGTAGCTTAGCACAGCAAGAATTTATTGTCAGTTCTGGAGCCTGAAGTTCCGACTTGAGGGGTCACAGGGCGCAGCTCACCTCTGGAGGCTCCAGGAAAGTCTGGTCCCTGCCTCGCCCAGTTTTGGTGGCTCCGTGGCCCCAGTCTCTGCCTCTATGATCATGTCATCTTTTCCTCTGTGTCTCTGGGTCTCCTTTTCTGTCCCTTATATGACACTTGTCGTTGATTTAGGGCCCATCCAGGTAATTTGGATGATTTCATCTCAAAATCCTTAGTTACATCTACAAAGATCTTTTTTTTTTCCAAATAAGACAACATTCTCAGATTTGAGGGATTTGGCCCTATACTTGGAGAGCCACCATTCAACTTATTACAAGGAACAACATTTCTCCCCTTCATCATCACATGTGTGAGAAGCAATTCACATATTTCCTGGCACTCAACAAGTGCTCAGCCAAAAGTGGCTGATACCATTGTACACCCCCGACCCTTTCTCTCCACCTTCTCCCCACCCCAGCCTTCCCAACCCCTTTCCTGTGTTGCTTCACTCTCACTCCTTCATATCTTCAACATGGACCAAAATGGATTCAGAGAGTTGATTGTCTTCTGATTGACTGACTATGCTTTAGCAAATGGCTATTTTTCAAGACCCGTCTCATCTTTTAATGTCCATTGCCAGCTGACTAATTTGCTGAATACCACTAGTAGCCAACTGACACTGTCATTGTTCATTTACAGACACTCAGTCTGACATCTCAACATCAGCATTCCTTCCTCCTTGATACACACCACACTTGTGCCAGGACCAAACTCTGGGGCCATGAGCCTATCACCGTGTCTTTTCTGACTCTGCCCAGTTTGGAAATGCTGGGTCCTTGCCAGTGCACATGACTGGGGGAGCAGCTTGGAGACTGGGCACCAAACCCCCTCCTCAGCCCCTCAAAGGCCTCTCCTCTGACATAGTAAGGAAAATATTCATAATGTATTTGTTGAAGAAGCACACTCGTGCTCACAGAAACTTCATTCACAGTAACTGAAAAGCAGAAACAACCCAAGTGTCCATGGACAGATGGACCGCTCACAGGGACGGGTGGAACCTGGGCTATAGCGAGAGCAGGACCAGCCATGGCCGGTCAGCAGGGCTGCCTGATGACCACATTCTCCTGTAGAATTTATAAGGTGCTAACATTCCTAATTTGAACTCCGGCAGTTCATGTCATTGAAAAAATATACTTGTAAGATAAGAGGGAAGAAAATTTTAGGAATAACATAAGTTATAATTAGTAAGTATTTTTACATGTAGTTTGTGGGTATCATTTATCCCTGGGGGCCCAAGGATATCAGGGGCCCCAGGAGAGCCAGGCCACCATAAGGGGGGCCAGTGTGGAGGAGCCTCTCACCTCGGGCCCAGCGCCGCCTCTGCTGTAGTGACCTGAGGCTTGTCACCAGCACTCTCGGTGGCTCAGGTTTACCATCTGGAGCTCTTCAAGGCTATTGGGAGAACTCAGTGGGATAAAACAAATTTGAGGGTCATTTATTCAAAGTGGCCACTGAAGCCATGGAGTGAGATGGGAGAGAGAGAGAAAGAGCTGAGGACCTGAGAGACAGGCCTACCATCGTTCCAGGAACAGGGCCACGGAGAAAGGGTGAGGGTGTCAACTGAATCCAGGCAGTGGGTTTGTGGAGGCCAGAGAAGTAGTTGGAAAATAGAAGGCAGTGATCTGCTTGAAAGTCAAATGGGTAGTAAGGAGGACCAAAGGAAAAGGAGGCTGGGCCACAGGGGTCTGGGCAGACAGGGGGCCTGGAGGGGAAAATGTGAGCAGGATAGGGCCTGGGGCCTGCCCTGGCACAGGAGGATCTCAGCGGCTCCAGAGGCTTCTGCTGGGGAGCAAGGGGGTATCATGAGGGGTTCGATATGGCTTTACAGCAAGCTGCCCTGCACTCCTTTCCTCTCCTCTCCAGGAAGATGCCCTCCTCATCCCTGACTGCAGTCCAAGACCCTCATATTCCTGCCTTTATCCATCCAGGAGGCATCCTTCCCACCTTCATCTACTGAGGAGGCATCCTTCCTGCCTTTATCCATTCAGGAGGCGCTGATCTGGGGGCAGGGCCCCAGACCTACCTTCCCATCCTTCCTTCCATCTCTACCTCTCCAGCCCTGAAATGCTCACTCTGTGACAGATTTTGTTGTCTTCAAGAGTCTCTGCCAAAGCAAATGTAGCAGAAGTGGAGCCCCCTGAGCCTTCTGAACAGAGACAGATGGCAGCCTGGGCCATTGTCTGCTTAGGGCCCAATCAAGTACCCCACTGCAGAATTCTAAATAAGATCCCTGGAAAGCCCATGGACTGCATAATCTAATTAATTTTACAAGCAGGTGTTTCTGGCTCTTAGGATCCCTGAACAGCAACAGATTTGGGTACCACAGTTGAAGCAATTCCTAACTTAGGTGAACTCCCTGAAGCATTTTTCCTGCTAAGCAATACATCCTGCCAGAACAGCCCGGTGCTGTCTCAGANGCAACAGATTTGGGTACCACAGTTGAAGCAATTCCTAACTTAGGTGAATTCCCTGAAGCATTTTTCCTGCTAAGCAATAAATCCTGCCAGAACAGCCCGGTGCTGTTGAGGTGAGCAGCAGTTGCTGCTGGAGGGAGTAGGGAGTAGGCACACTACTATAGGAGGCTGCCCCTTCCCAAGCCCATCCTCTCATGGGCTGTCATGAAACTCAGCAGCGTCCCCATGACCCACGCTCTAATTCTGAAGAAAAGAGAATTTTAACCTGTCTAGCAATAAGGGCTAGGAGTAAGTTTCCCACTTCAAACTTTCAAATATCCCATGTAGTCCTTGCAATATTTCCAATTTTTTTCATGTCATGTTATTCTTTATGTGATTTTGTTGACTAAATAAGCAACCATACTTAATTTTGTGCCCATATGAGACTTTTCATCAGTTCAGTTCAGTCGCTCAGTCGTGTTCAACTCTTTGCGACCCCATGGACTGCAACACGCCAGGCCTCCCTGTCCATAACCAACTCCCAGAGTTCACTCAGACTCATGTCCATTGAGTTGGTGATGCCATCCAGCCATCTCATCCTCTGGCGTCCCCTTCTCCTCCCACCTTCAATCTTTCCCAGCATCGGGGTTTTTTCAAATGAGTCAGCTCTTTGCATCAGGTGGCCAAAGTATTGGAGCTTCACCTTCAGCATCAGTCCTTCCAATGAATATTCGGGACTGATCTCCTTTAGGATGGACTGGTTGGATCTCTTTGCAGTCCAAGGAACTCTCAAGAGTCTTCTCCAACACCACAATTCAAAAGCATCAATTCTTTGGCACTCAGCTTTCTTTATAAATTAGAAAAAATACTTTGTCAGATAAGGATGCTGTTTATTTGTTCTGAAAACTTGATCCCTTTTCTCCTTTCTCTCTCTCTCTTCATGCACACACACACACACACACACACAAACACACACACACAAACAATGAGTGTGTAAGCTATCCTGCCTACATTTTAAATCCTGTCTTGGGGTTTCCCTGTTACCCACAATGCTTCTTTCCCATCCACTCCACCAAAGAGCTTGGCGAGTGAGTACTGAGAATGGAGCCGCTCCATCAAGAGCCTGCATGAGCTGAGAAAAGAGTGTCCTCCCCAGAGGAGTGAGTGGGCAGAGGGAAGGCCTGGCAGGGGCGCAGTCTGGGCAGAGGAAGGCCTAGAGGTCTGGCTGATTTAGAGCACACTGCACACGCACGTGGGGTGTGTATGTGCGTGTGTCAGGGTGGGCAGCGATTTCAAGCTCTGTTGTGACTGGAGAGTAAAACCTCAGAAATAACCAGCAGAAGGTGAGCAGCAGTTGCTAGAAGTCGGGCCATGACGGGGCACGGACAGGTCCACTTGCAGGGCAGCGTCACCATTAGTCTACACACCGATTATCCGGGGAGCCAGGTGGCGTGCCAGTCCCCAGGCCCAGCTCCCAGGTGCAGAGTGATGCGGGGGTGTGCCAGTTGGAAAGTTCCCAGATGACTGAAGTGGTGGTCTAGCTGGAGGCAGGAGGCCAGGTGCTGGAGCCTTCTAGAACAGGGTCTGAACCAAACTGCTGGCTGGAGCTGAAAAGAGGGGTGGATTCAGAGTGGATTCTTCTTAATTACCTTTTAAAATTATTGAGGTAAAACACACATACAATACAATACATCTAAGGAAGTAGAAGATGTTTACAAGGTCTTGGTGAGGAATTTAGGTGCATGTGTGTTGGGGAGCTGATGGGGTGATGGAGAAGCTTTAACTTCCAGGTTGGATGCTAGAACTATTGGAGTCTGAGCCAACTCTGGTGGGAGATGTTCACTCTGACCGGGGCAAATTGTGTTTGAAATGCCTGGGGATCATCAGAGTGAAGCTAGCCCATCATCCCCATACACTGAGGGGGTGGCACAGACTGCTTTATGCTTGGGTCACCTCAGAGCCTGCTGGACTCCAGAGTACCTCCCCACAGCATCTGTACCAGTGCTGTGTGAATCAAGCTTGGGATGTGATTCTTTGATTTAAAAAACTGTAGGAAGAAGACAGTCCTCAGGGCTGTAGGCTGGGTAGAGGCCACTCGGAGTTGTGCTTAAGAATCCCTGAAAATGCCTCTTCAGATTTA
Source organism: Raphicerus campestris (assembly GCA_006410735.1). Taxonomy (NCBI): domain Eukaryota; kingdom Metazoa; phylum Chordata; class Mammalia; order Artiodactyla; family Bovidae; genus Raphicerus; species Raphicerus campestris. Next base: position 504,566 of record SJYW01021251.1, on the reverse strand, counting down.
TCCAGTGATTCCAACTTAAGAATTTCATCATAAGGAAATAGTCCAAAATTTTTAATAAGTCACATACATGGAGATGTTCACTGGAGTGTTATCTATGCCAGGCACAACTAGAAACCATGCAAATGTCTAGCAATAGGACATACTGAACTTAATCAATTTGAGATCACAAAGAAGAAAAGCACAATATGGAAACACAGAAAAATGGAAGCAGTGGTGTGGGAATGCTGCTATTCTGACTTTTTTTCCTCCTTCTTGTGATGTTTACTGAACAGCTGTCATTATGACAATGACAAAAATATTGAGTCATTCATTGTTTTCATGACACATTGTGACATTGCTTATGCAATATTCAGAAACTGTCACAGTGCTTTCATCCTGAGGAAGTCAGGAGTTAAGGCACTAGTCGCCTTAGTTCCAGAAAGTAGTATTGATGGTAACGACACAGGACCTATTGCGTCATAAAATAGCAAGAAGAGTTCAACTAGGTGCTGGAAAAAAATCATGTTGGAAATCACAGTGATAACACACCAACACCCAAGAAGCCTTGGAGAGAGTTTTGAACTTGCTCTTCCTCCATTCCCTCCCCTCCCTGCCTCCCCGCCTCCTCTGTCTCTTTCTGTGTCTCTCTCCCTTTCTTTCTTTCTTCTCTTTTTTTCTCCTTTCCCTCCTTCCCTCCCTTCCCCCTTTCATTTCTTCTTTCTTTCTAACCAGGACTGTGTTACAAAAATAATCATCACTACATCATTAAATGTCTTTAAAAGTTAAGCCTCAAGTTCAATGGCCTCATCTATACCAAGTGGTACCTAGAGAATTCTCCCCTTTAAACTGCTCTGTGTGATTCTTAAAGCAGGTTTCAGCACAGACTTCGAGGAGCTGTCTCCTCCTCAACCAGTTGTCAGGTCCCTGGAACAAAGACCAAAGATCCATTGTCATGCGGCCCAAGCTGATCAGGTGCTACGGCCCCAGGGACGCATATTTGGTGACTGCTTGTCTTCGTCCTGGCTGAGATCTCTGAATAAACCCAGTGCCGGCAGGCAGGAACAGCTTGGGACCATCCAGAGGCTTCAGGCTCAGCAACGACTGCTCCAAGGCCCCTAGTAGAATCCCTGGGTGCTGTGGAGTGCATCCAGCCCTGGGCCCGAATCGCCCCACAGAACGCTGACCCATTGATGAAAACCAGTCAACTGTAGGCCTCCCATAACCCTTTGGGCTGCGCATCGGTCATTTCCTGGGTCGGAACAACAGAGAGATCTAATCTCTCCTGCCATCATTCACCTGTAGCTTAAAAGCCCAGCTCTCTAATGTGGCATCTGAGGCTTCTCTCAACATGTCCTGCCTTCCTGGGGATTCTTCTAGGACATGCCATCTGCCTCTGACATCTGCACTTTCAAGATCCTTTTGAGCCTGCCTGGAATGCAGCCTACTCACGTCCATTTCGGCTCAACCCCATCCCCCTATGATGACCTCCCCAAGCCCATCTCAGATGTCTTTGGGGTCTTGTCTACCTCCTTCTCACACATGGCGCTTAGGTTTATCATAGGGTCACTAGATACTCCCATTCTCTGCAGATAACCCTGATTTCTAAAGTTCCATCATGGTGTCAACAGGCAGATGAGAGCACCTCGGGTTCTCAGACGTGCCCTGTGTGGCCACCCAGGCTGAGTCTCACCTGCCAGACCTAACTGAGTTGGTGGAGACGAGGGTCCTGGGTCCTGAGAAGCTCACAGCAGTTCTAATGCATGGGTTCAGGGAGAGTCAGTGCCTGTGGGCCAGAGACAGAGGCCCCTCCCAGTCAGCCCTGCACCTGCTGGAGGGAATGAGAAGGGAAGCAGGGGTAGTTTAGGCCCCAGTGAGCCCATCTGGCCAAGGCCATGGTCATGAGAGCTGTGGTTGCCAACTGCTGGCACCAAGTTCCCTGTCTGGGGGCTTGGGCTGCCCACCCCTGAAGGAGGCATATGTGGCCCAGCCAAGGCTGTGCTGGGAACTAGGAAGTCTTGGGTGCCCTCCTGTGCAGATGCAGGGACACATTTTAAAGCACAAGACGTTTGATCTTTGGGTTGGGCTCCACCAAGGGTTGTGCTCATCAGACCCCTTACCCAGTCCCTCAGGGAAGCCAGCCTGGGCACTGGCCCTACTCTGGGGCAGGGCCATGGTCTCTCAGAGGACCTGGGTTAGTTTGAGAGTCACCAGAGACCAGGGAGAGAGCTCTGGAGTGGAGGCAGCTTGCACCCATCTCCTGCAGGAAAGCTTGTTTTCCAGTGTTTTCCTGTTCAGCCTATGGGCTGAGAGTTTTCTAGGAATGGCTCCGTCCCTGGGGTCCTGATTTTTCAGCTTCCAGCCCAAAGGGACACTCACAGCCTGATGGGTGGGGCCCTCTCTCCTCATTCATCATTTACTGCTCACACTTAGGTCAAGCACCCCACCCACCCTCAATGTGTCAGGCTCTATGTCGGGCCTGGGGACACCGTAATGGACAAGACAGTCAAGGCTTTTCCCCCTTCCAGAGGAGACTGACATGAAGAAGCACAGAAATAAATGAGCAAGACCACGTGGGTCAGACACTCGGTAGAGGAGCACAGGCCCACAGGACACAGGAGTGTCTGGAGGCTTCTGTCGACTGGGTGGTCAGGAGGCTGGAGGAAGTAGAATAAACCCAGCATGTTTACTGGAAATTTGGGATTTCACTTGAGCAGATGCCTCAAATCCAAGGAGGCTGACTTAGCCCGGCCAGGCTCCCTTCTTTCAGGATGTCTAGGAGTAGGCCTGCTCTCCTGGGACAGGGCTGCCCAGAAAGGCCCTGGAGACACAGAAACAGCTAAGGAGAGCTTTAGGGGAGACCACGATGAAGGCAGCAGAGGCCTGCAGGAAGACAGTGGGCCTCTGGGGTCAAACAGGCCTGAGCCGTAATCCTAATCCACTGTGCACAAGCTAACTAAACCTCTCTGACTCCCAGTTTCTTATCTGTAAAATGAATGGGTAGAGACTTGGTCCAGACTTGGCTTGAGGACTGAATGAGATAACATTAGGCACAGCGCACAGCACAGTGCCTGCTCCCTGAGATGGCATGTGAAACATGTATCATTCAGTGAAGATGGCCCAGGATGGGAGCCAGTAGACCCTGCAGCCCAACTCCTAACCCCTGTCTGCACAATGGGGAGATTCACAACCCAGCCTCTGTGGTAGATCTGAGTGCCCCCAGAGCAGGCCTGCCTCTCACGGTACATTGAGTCTGGGGGTGGACAGGGACCCACGATTGTGGAGAACACCGACAACCCCACTGGTAGTCTTTCTGTTGACAGCTATGCTGTTATTGCAGAAACAGCAATTTCCTGTACAACAGTGTGAGCACAGAGGCCACCCCAACACCTAGTTTTAGCAAAATGCCTCTAGCCTGAGTTTCTCCAGGGTCCTGATGCCTCAGCTCTCAGAGTCAATGTTTACCAGTGAACTCAACAGCCAGCAGCAGTGGCGATGGTGAGGCAATCGAGGGAAGTGGTCTGGCCATGGAAGGAAGTACCAATTCTGAAAAACCCTCAGCCCGGAGGGCCTCCATGTCAGCCTTCACTGGAACCTGGCTTCGGCTTTGCTGCAACACACTGCAGTCACTGTCCTAGAGAGACCTAGAAGCCTGGAGCTAGGTAGGGAGGACCTCCAAGAGACTCACACTCTCCTTCCAGTTTGCACAAAGCTCACGCAGGGGCTGTCTAGTCTCCAAATGCTCTCTCTACTCCAGGGCATCTCACAGGAAGAACCTCATCTCTTTGGAGGGCCCATGGGAGAGAGACAGATTGTGTTTCCAAAGCTAGCCAACCCAAGCGTAGGCTTCCCAGCAGGGAGTTAGAAACTCTGTGCCTCTGGGCACATACTTGGAGCCTCTCAGGCAGCTTTCTATGTTTTCCAGAGAGACACAAGAAGCCCACAACACCAAGCCGCCCTGCTCAGAACTGCACAGGATCGCGNTATATATATATATATATATACACACACACACATACATACATACATACATACATATATATGACAGATCCGTGAAAGTGGGCTAGAATCTAATGCAGATGGCCCATTATATTAGAAAACAGCTGCCCAACTGACAAACCCAGGGACAATCAGCTCTGAATAGAAGTCCCGAGAGAAGGGGATCACAGGCTTCCTGGAAGCCCCTTTCAGCCTGAGAGGAGGCTGGTCATGGCAACCAAGAACAAAGACCAAGCAAGAGCTCACCCTCAGTGTGGGGTTCAGCTCGGAGTCAGCATCCTACCCTGTCAGTCCTTCTTGGGTCAGCGCTGGGGAGCCCCTCCCTGTCTGGCCGTCCTTTCTTAGAGCCTGACCTCCATTCTCAGAAGCCTGGGAGCTGGCCAGGGGCATTGAGGATCAGGCAGGACCTCTAAGGGAGAGGAGACAGTGGCATGGCTGGCCCACTCCTGGGGCCCCGGCCAGGCAGNGGAAAGATTGAAGGTGGGAGAAGAAGGGGACAACAGAGGATGAGATGGTTGGATGTCATCAGCGACTTGATAGACATGAGTTTGGACAGACTCTGGGAGTTGGTGTTGGACAGGGAGGCCTGGCATGCTGCAGTTCATGGGGTCACAAAGAGTTGGACATGACTGAGTGACTGAACTGAACTGATACAGACTTTTGTTGGCATTGTAATATTTCTGCTTTTTAATACCCTGTCTAGGTCTGTCATACCTTTTCTTTCAAGGAGCAAGTGTCTTTTAATTTTGTGGCTGCAGTCATCATCTACTTTGATTTTGGAGCTAAAGAAAATGAAATCTGATGCTATTTCCACATTTTCCCCATCTATTATATATATATATATATATATATATACACACACACATACATACATACATACATATATATGACAGATCCGTGAAAGTGGGCTAGAATCTAATGCAGATGGCCCATTATATTAGAAAACAGCTGCCCAACTGACAAACCCAGGGACAATCAGCTCTGAATAGAAGTCCCGAGAGAAGGGGATCACAGGCTTCCTGGAAGCCCCTTTCAGCCTGAGAGGAGGCTGGTCATGGCAACCAAGAACAAAGACCAAGCAAGAGCTCACCCTCAGTGTGGGGTTCAGCTCGGAGTCAGCATCCTACCCTGTCAGTCCTTCTTGGGTCAGCGCTGGGGAGCCCCTCCCTGTCTGGCCGTCCTTTCTTAGAGCCTGACCTCCATTCTCAGAAGCCTGGGAGCTGGCCAGGGGCATTGAGGATCAGGCAGGACCTCTAAGGGAGAGGAGACAGTGGCATGGCTGGCCCACTCCTGGGGCCCCGGCCAGGCAGTGCCCACAGGGCACCTGCAGAACGGGCTCGACTGCTGCTCTTTCCTGGGACAAAGGACAGTGTATCATTCTGACTTCACTCACTCACATGTGGCCACAGGTTGGAGGCCATGAGATTTTCTTGTCATCTTCAATCTGAACAAAGGATTTCCTGGCCTCTCTGCTGTTCAAAGCCCAGGACTCCCCATTCCACTCTGGGTACACACTCCTCTCCAGTGTTGCCCCCACACCTCCCTGACCAGCGCCCTATACCTTTGGGGCTCTGCTTAACAAGATACAGACCTTGACTTTACCTCAGAGTTTCATCCTGTGGATTGGGGTTGGTGAATATGTTCACGCCCTCAGTATGTGGTCAAAGCTATGGTTTTTCCAGTAGTCACGTATCGATGTGCAAGTTGGATCATAAGGAAGGCTGAGCACTGAAGAACTGATGCTTTTGAACTGTGGTGTTGGAGAAGACTCTTGAGAGTCCCTTGGACTGCAAGGAGGTCCAACCAGTCCATCCTAAAAGAGATCAGTCCTGATTGTTCACTGGAAGGACTGATGCTGAAGCTGAAACTCCAACACTTTGGCCACCTCATGCGAAGAGTTGACTCACTGGAAAAGACCCTGATGCTGGGAAAGATTGAGGGCAGGAGAAAGAGGAGGTGACAGAAGATGAGATGGTTGGATGGTATCACTAACTCTATGGACATGAGTTTGAGCAAGCTCTGGGAGATGGTGTTGGACAGGGAGGCCTGGCGTGCTGCAAAGAGTCGGACACGACTGAGTGACTGAACAGCAGCAACGTGACACACCCATGTGATGTGAACCAAACAGGCTTCATAGATCGAGTAAAGACAGTGGGGAGACCCTGCAGGCCCAATGGATCTGAAGCAGTAGCTGTCTTAGGGCAAGCGGTGACTCACATCAGCAAAACTGAGTCACTCCTCACAGGGTTATTGTCTTCCGCTAGAATCTCTTGCTGCTTTGTTTGTGAATGGTCTTGGTAGTATGGTTCTGTAACAGTTATAAACGTAAGGGGGTTAAGTTTGCTTTCAGGTTTTTATGTATTTAAATAACATTATAAGCAAAATAATTTAAGTCAATAGTAGGGAATCAGACCAATCTTTCCCTCTAAAATAGAGGTTTAAGAAACACTATGATAAAATAATCAATCCTCTCTGAAGTATTAATAGCCAATAAATGACTTACAGAAGAGGGTCGAAATCTCAGTGACAATGTGGATTTGAACCCACACTCCTCTCTAATCTCAGACCTGGGGCAAGTGTCTCAGTGTCTATGAGCCAGTTAAAGCAGAAACCCAGTAATGGTTAGGTGATCTCTCTCCTCCAGGCATCATCTTTCCCAAGATGGGCCGGCTGTTCCCAGACTCCCATGGAGAAGTGGTTTCAGCCAAGAAAAGCCTTTCTCCAGTAGGAGCTCCAGGCCCCTGACATGCAAGCTAGGAAAGTGCTTGGCTGAGGCCTGGGGGGCAGTACTGCCCAGACCCTGCAGGACCAGCTTCCCTTTCCACTGCAGAGCCAGGATCCCACCACCAAGCTTTCTCAAGTCCAAACCAAAGGGTAAACTCAGCCTTATTCACTCTCCAACACTGGTAGGAAGAGGAGCTGGCACCTGTCTCTGCTGGGGCCAGCTTAGAACAAGGTGTGCCTCCTAAAGTAGCAAGGACCCGCTGACCTGGGCTGACAGCAAAGAGGCCAGCAATGTCCACGTGAGATCCAGGCTTCTAGTCTCGGCCAACAGCCTACCAGCCCCTCAAGTGCCCAGTGTGAGGCAGGTGAGCTGGGCCGGGCCTCAGAGGCTGGGGTATTTGGGCTGGGGTCTTTTCAGTGAGGGCCTGCAGTAGCCCACCAGCTTCAGGGCCCCCTAATTCACTGGCCTTGCTGTTCACCCTGGGCATCTGGGGCCCTGTATCCATGGTCCACCCAGCAGGAACTGGTAGGCTGGACTGACAAGGCCGAGATCTAAATTGCTTTACTTTCTAGGGTTGCTGCCACCAAAATGAAGCCCTCCATCTAACCAGTGGCTACTAGGAATAAATACTTAAACACTACCTTTGTACCAGATTACACCTCAAAGGTAGGCCATCTTCCTCAGCTACCCAGACCCAGTGATACCCTCGTGCCTCCAGTATGACCCAGTAAGCCTGGCCCAGTAGGAAGACAAATACACCCAGTAGGGTGTGATGTCCCTCCACACCCATATTCCCCAGTGTCTGGGAGAGCAGTAACCGGTTAGAGAAGGTTAGAAGACCAAGAAAGAGAACGTGTCTCCAGAGCATTCTCCCCACACTGGGGTGTGGATACCTCCAAGAAATGCCCTGACCTTCCACCATGTTCTGGGTTAGCCCCAGTCATGCAAAACCTGCCAAGACACCAGATGCCACCAGCCTGGCCACAGCCAAGACCAAAACCCACTCATAGCAGGGGGTCCCAGGCAGGGAGGGACTGCTGGGCCTTCCAGCTGGGAGAGAAGAAAATGCCTACCCTGCCAGAGACCGTCTTCTGTCTCCCAACCCTAAGATGTTCAAATGCAGCTTTCCTGATAGGAAAGTGGGGCGGGAAGGCCCCACTTCAGCATCTGGAATGAGAGACAGAACCAGGAGAGGAACAGAGAAACAAAAAAGAGATGAAGAAAGACACAGAGGAGAAAGAGAGACAGAGAGAGAAAGAGAAATGAGAACTCTCACTTCTCTCAAACAGGATGAAGGTAGCCAGGAAGCAGAGAAAAGTGACCTCCTCAGCCCCAGAGCTCTCCTCCTGCAGGACAGGCTCTGCATGGGAACAGAGCTACCAAAGGCCCACTCCCTTTGGCTGGCTGTGCTCAGGAGGGCTTGCTGGCGACCTTCTCTCCAAATGTAGTTGCATCTAGATGGCAGGCTAGAAAGAAGTCGTTGCAAAGAAGCTGTTGTTTTCCAGGTACCTATAGCCTTGGGCTGCACCATGAAGTAAAGTTTTCAGTAGGTCTGTGTTGTAAATAGAACAAATGGTTTCCATTGTGTTCTTGTGGACTAAACTACTACCACTTTGTGAATACATTGAAAATACACTTCACTACTTGCAATCATGTTTTCATCTGTCTCTTGCTTTCTTTTACTTTTTCTTTCTTTCCTTTTTTTTTCTCATATATTTAAATATAAAAGATAAAAGTGGCCAAGACCTGCCTCCCTGAGGTCACCGGGTGAGCTAGTGTGGCTCTGTAAGTGCTCAAGCTCAGGGCATGACGGGGTTCCTATGGACCCTCGCACAGGCCCCAGGACCAGAAGCAGCCTCAGGGGCAAGTCCTGCTGCATGCCTTGATGCTCAGACCCTCAAACCTCCTCCCCCTCTTAAGAGTCTCTGAAACCAGGACCCTGAAAACTAGGGTGCCCTGGGAGTGCCAGCTGGCTGAGGTTATTGGGAGGACCACATACCTGGGGCTGGCCATAAAGGAAGAAAGCGGCTCTAAGCCAGGTGCTCAGCCTATGTAGGAGGACTGGCCCAGTTTTCCAAGGCAGCACCAACTTTGGGCAGGTGTTGTTGGTAGCGCTGAGACTTAGCTGGGATGTGGTATCCTTGAAGCTTGTCCCTGTCTCTGATTTAGCTGGGTATTACTACTGAAGGTACTTTTTTTTCTGTCTTCTCCCACCAATTAGAAACATCTTGAAAGAGTCATGATGATGGAAAGTAATACTTCACCTTGTTATCATTCCATAATATGACATATTGGCATATTTTTATCCCATCTGACATTCACAACAGCCCTACTTTCTTTCCGCTCACACTTTTCTTTGTGCTGCTCTTCAAACACACCAAACACTTTTCTGCCCCAGGACCTTTGCACATGCTTTTGCCCTTGCTTTAAATGCTCGTCCCCATGCTGCATTTCCTCACTTCATTCAGGTCTCTATCAAGTCTTCCCTCTTCTAAAAAGACTTACTTCACAGCATTATGTAATCCAGGAGAGTTTTCTTGTTCTTAGAAGAAACACACTGATGTGTTTAGATACTGTTGTGAATTAAAAATGGCAGCAGATTTTTAAAGATTCTTTGCAGCTTCTTCCATCAAAAGTTATAGTTATTTCCTCACTCTTCTACTCTGGGCCAGTGTGTGACTTGCTTTGACCAGTGTGGAGCAGTCATGTTGTCTGACTCCAAGCTAGAATTCAAGAGATCTTGCAGCTTCCACTATCATTCCTTTGGAACTCAGGTGCCTGTGAGGAAACCCAAGCTAGTCTGCTGAAGAGGTATATGGAGGAGAACAAATGGGCCAGACCAACAGCCCCATCAGAGGTGGTAAGTGAGACCACCTGGGGGCTTGTCAGGACTATCTAACTAAAACAAGAGTGATGAGTCAAAGTTTGCAACTTAAATTTTTTGAAATAAGTTATTCTAAAATTTTTTATAAGAACAGAAAGATGAACTTTCAATAAGAAAGAAAAGACAAAATCAAATAAATGATCAGAGAGCTATATATCTGGTCAACTGATTTTCACTAAGCTTGCCAAGATGTCTTTTCATGATATTGGAACAACTGGATAGGCATCAGCAAAAGAATGAAATTGGACTCCTAATTCTCACCATACAAAAAATTAGCCCAAAATGGATCAAAGACCCAAATGTGAAAGCTATAACTGAAATATTCTTAGGAGAAAACATATGCATAATTATTCCTGATCTTGTACTAAACAGTGATTTCTTAGATGTGATACCACAAACAACAAAAGAAAAAGTGAATCCATTGGCTATCATCAAAATTAAATGCTTTGTGTTTCAAAGGACACCATCAAGAAAGCAAAAAGACAATTCAAAGAATGGAGGAAGAGGCGGTCCTAAGATGGCAGAGGACGAGGACGGGGAGACTGCTTTCTCCCCAACAAATTCATCAAAAGAACATTTAAACGCTGAATAAATTCCACAGAACAACTTCTGAATGCCGGCAGAGGTCATCAGGCACCCAGAAAGCAGCCCATTGTCTTTGAAAGGAGGTAGGAAAAAATATAAAAGACAAAAAGAGAGACAAAAGAGATAGGGATGGAGCTCCATCCTGGGAAGGGAATCTTAAAAAGAGAGAAGTTTCCAAACACCAGGAAACACTCTCACTGCTGAGTCTGTGGCGAGCCTTGGAACCTCAGAGGGCAACATAACTGGGAGGAAGGATAAATAAATAATTAAAACCCATAGATTACGTGCCCAACAGTAACTCCCCTCAGCGGAGAAGCAGCGCAGATGCCTGCACCCACCACTACCAAGCTGGGGCTGGGCAGGGAGATGTGGGCTGCATTGCTTAGAGTAAGGACCAGGCCTGAATGCCCCGAGCGCAATCTGAGGAAACTAACTTGGGCTGGCAAACCANGGCTAGAAAGAAGTCGTTGCAAAGAAGCTGTTGTTTGCCAGGTACCTATAGCCTTGGGCTGCACCATGAAGTAAAGTTTTCAGTAGGTCTGTGTTGTAAATAGAACAAATGGTTTCCATTGTGTTCTTGTGGACTAAACTACTACCGCTTTGTGAATACATTGAAAATACACTTCATTACTTGCAATCATGTTTTCATCTGTCTCTTGCTTTCTTTTACTTTTTCTTTCTTTCCTTTTTTTTTTCTCATATATTTAAATATAAAAGATAAAAGTGGCCAAGACTTGCCTCCCTGAGGTCACCGGGTGAGCTAGTGTGGCTCTGTAAGTGCTCAAGCTCAGGGCATGACGGGGTTCCTATGGACCCTCGCACAGGCCCCAGGACCAGAAGCAGCCTCAGGGGCAAGTCCTGCTGCATGCCTTGATGCTCAGACCCTCAAACCTCCTCCCCCTCTTAAGAGTCTCTGAAACCAGGACCCTGAAAACTAGGGTGCCCTGGGAGTGCCAGCTGGCTGAGGTTATTGGGAGGACCACATACCTGGGGCTGGCCATAAAGGAAGAAAGCGGCTCTAAGCCAGGTGCTCAGCCTATGTAGGAGGACTGGCCCAGTTTTCCAAGGCAGCACCAACTTTGGGCAGGTGTTGTTGGTAGCGCTGAGACTTAGCTGGGATGTGGTATCCTTGAAGCTTGTCCCTGTCTCTGATTTAGCTGGGTATTATTACTGAAGGTACTTTTTTTTCTGTCTTCTCCCACCAATTAGAAACATCTTGAAAGAGTCATGATGATGGAAAGTAATACTTCACCTTGTTATCATTCCATAATATGACATATTGGCATATTTTTATCCCATCTGACATTCACAACAGCCCTACTTTCTTTCCGCTCACACTTTTCTTTGTGCTGCTCTTCAAACACACCAAACACTTTTCTGCCCCAGGACCTTTGCACATGCTTTTGCCCTTGCTTTAAATGCTCGTCCCCATGCTGCATTTCCTCACTTCATTCAGGTCTCTATCAAGTCTTCCCTCTTCTAAAAAGACTTACTTCACAGCATTATGTAATCCAGGAGAGTTTTCTTGTTCTTAGAAGAAACACACTGATGTGTTTAGATACTGTTGTGAATTTAAAATGGCAGCAGATTTTTAAAGATTCTTTGCAGCTTCTTCCATCAAAAGTTATAGTTATTTCCTCACTCTTCTACTCTGGGCCAGTGTGTGACTTGCTTTGACCAGTGTGGAGCAGTCATGTTGTCTGACTCCAAGCTAGAATTCAAGAGATCTTGCAGCTTCCACTATCATTCCTTTGGAACTCAGGTGCCTGTGAGGAAACCCAAGCTAGTCTGCTGAAGAGGTATATGGAGGAGAACAAATGGGCCAGACCAACAGCCCCATCAGAAGTGGTAAGTGAGACCACCTGGGGGCTTGTCAGGACTATCTAACTAAAACAAGAGTGATGAGTCAAAGTTTGCAACTTAAATTTTTTGAAATAAGTTATTCTAAAATTTTTTATAAGAACAGAAAGATGAACTTTCAATAAGAAAGAAAAGACAAAATCAAATAAATGATCAGAGAGCTATATATCTGGTCAACTGATTTTCACTAAGCTTGCCAAGATGTCTTTTCATGATATTGGAACAACTGGATAGGCATCAGCAAAAGAATGAAATTGGACTCCTAATTCTCACCATACAAAAAATTAGCCCAAAATGGATCAAAGACCCAAATGTGAAAGCTATAACTGAAATATTCTTAGGAGAAAACATATGCATAATTATTCCTGATCTTGTACTAAACAGTGATTTCTTAGATGTGATACCACAAACAACAAAAGAAAAAGTGAATCCATTGGCTATCATCAAAATTAAATGCTTTGTGTTTCAAAGGACACCATCAAGAAAGCAAAAAGACAATTCAAAGAATGGAGGAAGAGGCGGTCCTAAGATGGCAGAGGAATAGGACGGGGAGACTGCTTTCTCCCCAACAAATTCATCAAAAGAACATTTAAACGCTGAATAAATTCCACAGAACAACTTCTGAATGCCGGCAGAGGTCATCAGGCACCCAGAAAGCAGCCCATTGTCTTTGAAAGGAGGTAGGAAAAAATATAAAAGACAAAAAGAGAGACAAAAGAGATAGGGATGGAGCTCCATCCTGGGAAGGGAATCTTAAAAAGAGAGAAGTTTCCAAACACCAGGAAACACTCTCACTGCTGAGTCTGTGGCGAGCCTTGGAACCTCAGAGGGCAACATAACTGGGAGGAAGGATAAATAAATAATTAAAACCCATAGATTACGTGCCCAACAGTAACTCCCCTCAGCGGAGAAGCAGCGCAGATGCCTGCACCCACCACTACCAAGCTGGGGCTGGGCAGGGAGATGTGGGCTGCATTGCTTAGAGTAAGGACCAGGCCTGAATGCCCCGAGCGCAATCTGAGGAAACTAACTTGGGCTGGCAAACCAGACTGTGGGATAGCTACCAAGGGAAAAGCCTTAACAAAGGAGATCCAACCAGTCCATTCTAAAGGAGATCAGCCCTGGGATTTCTTTGGAAGGAATGATGCTAAAGCTGAAACTNAAGGAGATGTGGGCTGCATTGCTTAGAGTAAGGACCAGGCCTGAATGCCCCAAGCGCAATCTGAGGAAACTAACTTGGGCTGGCAAACCAGACTGTGGGATAGCTACCAAGGGAAAAGCCTTACCCAAGGAGATCCAACCAGTCCATTCTAAAGGAGATCAGCCCTGGGATTTCTTTGGAAGGAATGATGCTAAAGCTGAAACTCCAGTACTTTGGCCACCTCATGTGAAGGGTTGACTCATTGGAAAAGCCTCTGATGCTGGGAAGGATTGGGGGCAGGAGGAGAAGGGGATGACAGAGGATGAGATGGCTGGATGGCATCACTGACTCTATGAATGTGAGTCTGAGTGAACTCCGGGAGATGGTGATGGACAGGGAGGCCTGGCGTGCTGCAATTTCTGGGGTTGCAAAGAGTCAGACACAACTGAGCGACTGAACTGAACTGAACTGAAGACACTGTCAGGTCCTCTCACAGAACAAAGGACTGAAAAGAGCTAGCCGGCTGCAGACCATCCCCCTCTGGTGACAGGCAGCCAGAGCCAGAAGGGGGCAATCAGCCCCAGAGAGGCATTATCTACCAAACTGCAAGCAGGCTTCATTGCTAACTAAGACTTCTCGGGGTTCTGGACAGTCAACATCCGCCAGAGAATGTGCGCCGGTTGTACACCCAGAAAACTGAGCAGCAGGGACGGGGGAGGTGATAAGTTGCAGCGACCGCATTTGCCAAACACCTCATCACCTGAACTGCTCAAACCTGGGAATGGCACAAAACGCAGGCCCAACCAAGTCTGTGCCTTTGAGGACTACCGGAGTGCCTGAACCGGAGTGGCTTAGACCTGGGAGGTGCATGCAGCCCAGGGCCAGCCTCAGATGGTTCCCAGCGGAGCAACCTAGAGCCTGAGCAGTGTGGGCAGAGAGGGCACACACTCCATGAGCAGGGGCAGGCCCATTGTGGCTGAGACACTGTGAGCACATGCCAATGTTATTTGTTTGCAGTGTCCCTCCCTCNGATTTCTTGGAAGGAATGATGCTAAAGCTGAAACTCCAGTCCTTTGGCCACCTCATGTGAAGTGTTGACTCATTGGAAAAGACTCTGATGCTGGGAAGGATTGGGGGCAGGAGGAGAAGGGGACGACTGAGGATGAGATGGCTGCATGGCATCACAGACTCGATGGACGTCAGTTTGAGTGAACTCCAGGAGTTGGTGATGGACAGGGAGGCCTGGCGTGCTGCGATTCATCGGATCACAAAGAGTCAGACATGACTAAGCAACTTAACTGAACTGATAATCTTTATGCTCTTTGATGCTCCATTTTCCACAAAAATCTTTGAGCATTTCTTTCTTTCTGGCACAAATGGCCCCAGCCCACCTTATCCTGTCCCTACCCCAGACTTAATATCAGTCTCCCAGAGAGCCATGTGCCCTCGGCATGGGAACATGATTTAGAACCCAGGATCTGAATTGCCCCAAGATGACTGGGGAGCAGGTGGACATGGAATACATCTCTCTCCACGGATACATCAGGAATGCACTTTCAGACAGAAGTCCATGCAGAACACCAGCTGAGAGCAGATGGGAGGACCTGATCAGCAGAAAAGAGTATATAGNCTGGGGAGCAGGTGGACATGGAATACATCTCTCTCCACGGATACATCAGGAATGCACTTTCAGACAGAAGTCCATGCAGAACACCAGCTGAGAGCAGATGGGAGGACCTGATCAGCAGAAAAGAGTATATAGAACCACACAAAACTCGGTAGGATGAAGGAACTAGGGGAAAAAACAGGAGTGTTAGTAGGACTGGACCTGCCCTTGGCAGGTGGGGGAACTGAAGCAGGGGTGTGATCCTCACACTGGGGCAATTGTCTGAATCAGAGTAGAAACATTTAAGGCCCAGAGTGAAACAGCTGATCTGTGGCAGCCTAAATGGAATGAGGATCAGATAGTCCTTGCAGCAGCCATACATATCCTGGACAGGGACGCAGGTCCACTGGAAGAGGAAGCGGCTGGGAGCTGGAGTTTGGGGATTGTGGAGCAATCCCAGGGAGAGGGCTGCTGTTGACTGTGGAGAGATGGATAGAGAGGATGTGAGGAAGGAGACTGTGGAGAGAAATGCCTGTGGAGGAAAGCCAGGCAGCCACGGAAGCAAGACGATACTGCTGAGTCACGGGTTAGTGAGTGGAGCCATCACCATAGCCTCTACCCCGCCTCCCCCTACACACACACACACACACACACACACACACACACACACACACACACACCAGCATCAGCAGCTGAACAATAGAAAGCCTGGTCCATCAAACACCTAACTCACTGAACTACAGAGTAGGACCCCACCCAGGGTGCCCCTTTAAGTGCCTGATGCACAGATCTGCAGAGTAGGACAGCAGCCAAGGGGGGCCCCTGTATGCGCCTGACATGCTGAACAAAGGAGAAGGACCCCAGGCAAGGGAGCCCTCTAAGTACCTGAATGGGTGGAGCTACAGAGAAAGACTGGCCAAAGAGGCCTTCTGATCACCAGCTATAAGAGGCTCAAAAAAAGACTCTGATCGGCCATAGCTCTTGTGGTGGAGGCAGTCCATGTCCCCGCACACTTGGTGCTGCCAGGGTCCCTGCAAGTCAAACAGCTGCACCACCTTCATGCTCAACTCTCACTAGGGCAGAATTGCCACAGGCAAAAAAAGTCTTGTGTCTATGTGAGCAAGGTCGCTTCAGTCTGACTCTTTGCGACCCTGTAGACTGTGGCCTGCCAGGCTTCTCTGAGGGGATTCTCCAGGCAAGAATACTGGAGCATATTGGCCAATACTGGTGGCCATACCCTTCTAGAGCACTGTATTTCCTGCTGCTCTTGCTGCCACCCCACACCCGCCCCCCCCGCCCGGGTACCTTNAGGCTTCTCTGAGGGGATTCTCCAGGCAAGAATACTGGAGCATATTGGCCAATATTGGTGGCCATACCCTTCTAGAGCACTGTATTTCCTGCTGCTCTTGCTGCCACCCCACACCCGCCCCCCCGGTCCGGGTACCTTGTGCTGCCAGAACCCCTGCGACCCAAGCAGCTGCACCTCCTCCACACCTGGCCCTCACAGGACCAAACCCAAGTCCTCCAGGGCTGCCTCAGGAGCAAACCCCAGTGGACAACCACATGTAGAGATGGAAATAAAACCACAGTTGAAACCCAGGGGCAGTGTGGCTAAGGAAGAAGACCTAAAACCTTCCCACCAACTGTATAAGCTGCGGATTAAATCCACACAATCAACTAGGCAGACTCTGTGTCTATGGAATATATAAAAGGTCATTGAGCGCTCCCACAAAATAAAACGCACTAGTTCTGATAACTGTGGACCTTGGAGGCAAGAATACACAGGAGTTAGGACCAGATTAGAATCTGATCTGCCCCACAACAAGTCCAGAGATCAGCACAGTGTTGGAGGGCATCCTAGGGAGGTGAGGTGGACTATGACTGCCAATGCAGGAAAGGACCCTGACAGCAGTGACTCAAGAAAAATATTTATTGTTCTTGTGTTTTGACTTGTTCTGAATCTTCTTTTGGATTTTTTTCTTTTTTCCCTTTTTTCCCTCCCTCTGTTGTAGTTGTCGATTTTATTGATGATATGAAATCTAAGTTTTTGAGCTTTTTCTTTTCTGTTTCTCAGTCACATTTTTTATTATTGTTATAAACCTCTGCCTCTATGTTCTTTTGCAGTTCTGGGGAACTTTTTCTTTGTTTTCTTCTTTTTTTAATTTTATTTTTTAAAACCTATTATTATTTTTTTCTGCATTTATTCCTTTGTTTGCTTCTCCTGCTCTTCTTTCCCCCTTGCAGTTAATCTTTAATGTATATAAATCTTCCTTATCTAGCTCTACTTAACTTTGCATATCGATTCTTTCTCTCCTTCCTCTCAACATATTTGTTAATTTTATTTTCATTGCTTTATTCCCCAATTGAAACTTTGTTTTCATCTTGTTTTCCAGTTTGTGCTCTAGTTAGTTTTGTTCTGGCAGATAAAATTTTTGATTTCCTTAGTTCACTGGGTCAATCTATTGTACTTTATTTTTGTTGGACTATTTTGATTTTGCTTATGGCTATATATGTAAACATGTATATTCAGTCACACTTTTTATTGTTGTTATAAACCTCTGCCTCCACATTGGCTTTTGCAGTTCTGTGGAATTTTCCTTTATTTTTAACCCTTTTTTCTTTCTTCTTCTTCTGTTTTTTATAATTTAATTTTTAATTTTTAAAACCTATTATAGATTTTTTTTCTACATTTATTCCTTTGTTTGCCTTTCCTACTGTTCTTTTCCCCTTGTAGTTAATCGTTAATGTATACAAATCTTCTCCATCTACCTCTATTTAAATTTGCATAGCTATTCTTTTTTTTCTTTCTTTCCTTGAGTCTCAACATATGTTAGTTTTGTCTTCATTGCTTTATTTCCCAATTGGCACCTTGCTTTACTTTTGTTTTCCAGTTTGTGCTTTAGTTGGTTTTGTCCTGGTAGATATAATTTTTGGTTTCTGTTGTTCACTGGGTCAATCTATTATACTTTATTTTTGTTGGTCTGTTTTGACTTTGCTCATGGATGTATATGCATATGTGTATATTTCATTATTTTGATTATCATTTGTCTGATTTTGTAACTGCCATTTGGGGTTCATCTTTGGTTTCTCATTTTTGGATATTTGTTTTAATCTTGCTTAATGCCATAACAAACCACTTGTGGAATCTTCATTCTTGACCAAAGATCAAGCCCCGAGCCTTTGGAGTGGGAGCACTAACTCCAAGACCCTAGACTACCAGAGAAATAGCCCTAGGGGGTATCAAGTAGTGAGAACTCACACAAAGGAAACCACTGGAATACAAGACCCAGCATCACCCAACCACCAGTAGCATCCTGTGCAGGACGCCTCATCTAAACAACAATCAAAACAAAAATACAAACCCAGTCATCAGCAGGCATGATTACCACCTCACTTAGCTTTGGCCATCAGAGGAAAAGCAAACAAACAAACGAGCAAGCAAAAACTCAGCACAAATCTCACCCTATAAGAAGCTTACACAAACCACTGGACCAACCTTAGGAGGGCAGAAACCAAAGGGAAGAAAGAATTCAACCTTGAAACCTGGGGAAAGGAGACCTCAAACACAGTAAGTTTAAAACAACAACAACAAAAAAAAGAAGAAGAAGAAGAAGAAGAAAAGGCAGAGAAATACTACACAAATGAAGGAACAAGGCAGAAAACCAGAAGTCCAAATAAATGAAGAGGAAATAGGCAGACTACCTGAAAAAGAATTCAGAACAATAATAGTAAAGATGATCAGAAAGCTTGAAAGCAAAATTGAGAAAATGCAAGAATCAATTAACAAAGATCTAGAAGAATTAAAGAATAAACATACAGAGACAAACAGCACAATTACTGAAAATTAAAAATACTCTCGAAGGAATCAATAGCAGAATATCTGAAGCAGAAGAAATGAATCAGTGAGCTGGAAGATGAAATGGTGGAAATAACTTCTGAAGAGCAGAATAAGGTAAAAAGAATGAAAAGAACCTAGGATAGTCTCAGAGACTTCTGGGACAATATCAAACACATCAACATTTGAATTATACGGGTCCCAGAAGAAAGGGTATGAGAAAATTTTTGAAGAGATTATAGTTGAAAATTTCCCCAACATGGAGAAGGAAATAGTCAGTCAAGTCCATGAGGCATGAAGCGTCCCATACAGGATTAACCCAAGGAGAAACATGCCAAGATACATACTAACCAAACTAACAAAGACTAAACATGAAGAAAGAATATTAAAAGCAGCAAGGGAGAAGCAACTAGTAACATACAAGGGAAATCCCATATGCTTAAAAACTGGTCTTTCAGCAAGAACTCTGCAGGCCAGAAAGGAATGGCAGGATATATTTAAAGTACTGAAAGGGAAAAATCTACAACCAAGATTACTTTACCCAGCAAGGATCTCATTCAAAATCGATGGAGAAATCAAAAGCTCTTCAGACAAGCAAAAGTTAAGAGAATTCAGTACCTCCAAACCAGCTTTACAACAAATGTTAAGGGACTTACATAGTCAAGATATACAAGAGAAGAAAAAAGATGTACAAAATCAACCCCAAATAATTAAGAAAATTGCAATAGCAACATATATATTAATAATTACTTTAAATGTAAATGTATTAAATGCTCCAACCAAAAGAGACAGATTGGCTGAATGGATACAAATACAAGACCTATATATATTCTGTCTACCAAGAAACCCACTTCAGACTTAAAGATACATAAAGACTGAAAGTGAGAGGATGGAAAAATATATTCCATGAACATGGGAAGCAAAAGAAAGCTGGAGTAGCAATTCTCATATTAGACAAAGGAGACCTTAAAATAAAGAAGATTAAAAGAGATCTGGAAGGACACTACATAATGATCAAGGGGTCAATCCAACAGGAAGATGCAATAATTGTAAATATCTATACACCCAACGTAGGAGCACCTCAATACATAAAGCAAACACTAATAGACAGAAAAGGAGAAATTGACAGTAACACAATAATAATCGGAGACTTCAACACCTCACTCACCAATGGAGAGATCATCAAAACAGGAAATTAATAAGGAAACATGTCTTAAATGATACGTTAGATGAGATGGATTTCATTGATATCTTCAGGACATTCCACTCAAACGCAGAAGAATACATCTTCTCAACTGCTCGTGGAATATTCAGCAGAATAGACCACGTCTTGGGTCACAAATAAAACCTCAGTAAATTTAAGAAAATTGAAATTGTGTCAAGCATCTTCTCTGACCACAACACCATGAGACTAGATATAAATTACAAGAAAAAACCCAGTAAGAAACACAAACACATGGAGATTAAACAACACGTTTCTAAATAACCAACAGTTTACCGAAGAAATAAAAAGGGAAATTTAAAATTTTCTAGAAACAAATGACAATGAAAACACAACTCAAAACGTGTGGGATGCAGCAAAAGCAGTCCTAAGAGGGAAGTTTATAGAAATACAATCTTACCTCAAGAAAAACATTGAATAGANGAGTCCCTTGGACTGCAAGGAGATCCAACCAGTCCATCCTCGAGATCATTCCTGGGTATTCACTGGAAAGACTGATGCTGAGGCTGAAACTCTAGTACTTTGGCCACCTCATGTGAAGAGTTGACTCATTGGAAAAGACCCTGATGCTGGGAGGGATTGGGGGTAGGAGGAAAAGGGGAAGACAGAGGATGAGATGGCTGGATGGCATCACTGACTCAATGGACGTCAGTTTGAGTGAACTCCAGGAGTTGGTGATGGACAGGGAGGACTGGTGTGCTGTGATTCATGGGGTCGCAAAGAGCCGGACACAACTGAGTGGCTGAACTGAACTGAACTTTACACCTAAAACAACTGGAAGAAGAACAACAACAAAAAAAAACTCCCAAAATTAGTAGAAGGAAAGAAATAATATTCAAGTAGAAATAAATGAAAAGGAAATGAAAGAAACAATAGTAAAGATTAATAAAACTAAAAGCTGGTTCTTGAGAAGATAAACAAAATTGACAAAGCTTTAGCCAGACTCATCAAGGAAAAAAATACAGAAGAATCAAATCAACAAAATTAGAAATGAAAAAGGAGAGGTTACCCCAGACAATGTAGAAATATAAAGGACTGTAAGAGACTATTATGAACAACTATAAGGCAATAAAACAGATAACCTGGAAGAAATGGACTGGTTCTTAGAAAAGTTCAATCTTCCAACACCTAACCAGAAGAAATAGAAATTATTAACAACCCAATTACAAGCACTGAAATTGAAGCTGTGATCAAAAATCTTCCAAAAACCAAAAGCCCAGGACCAGATGTCTTCAAAAAATTCTATCAAACATTTAGAGAAGGGCCAAACTAAAACTTTCAAAAAATTGCAGAGGAAAGAGTACTTCCAAGCTCATTCTACAAGGCCACCATCACCCTGATACCAAAACCAGACAAAGACAACACACAAAAAAAGAAAACTAGAGGCCAGTATCACTGGTGAACATTGGTGCAAAAATTCTCAACAAAATTTTAGCAAACAGAATTCAGCAACATATCAAAAAGCTCATACACCATGATCAAGTTGGGTTTGCTCCAAGAATGCAAGGATTATTCAATATATTCAAACCAATCAATGTGATACATTCCATATTAACAAACTGAAAGATAAAAAACCATATGATAATCTCAACAGATGCAGAAAAAGCCTTGAAAATATTCAGCACCCATTTATGATTAGAACTCTTTAAAAAATGGGCATAGAAGGAAACAACCTCAACACAGTAAAGGCCATATATGATAAGCTTACAGCAAACACTATTCTCAATGGTGAAAAACTGAAAGCATTCCCCCTAAGATCAGGAACAAGACAAAGGTGTCCACTTTGCCACTATTATTCAACACAGTTCTGGAAGTCCTAGTTACAGCAATTGGAAAAGAAAAAGAAATAAAAAGAATCCAGATCAGAAAAGAAATAAAGCTGTTACTGTTTGCAGATGACATGATACTGTACATAGAAAATCCTAAAGATAGTATCAGAAAATTACTAGAGCTAATCAGTGAACTTAGCAAAGTTGCAGGATACAAAATCAATACACAGAAATCACTTGATTTCTATACACTAACAATGAAAAATTAGAAAGAGAAATTAAGGAATCGATCCCATTCACCACTGCAACAAAAAGAATATCTAGGAAAAAACTTACCTAAGGAGACAAAAGAACTATACACAGAAAATTATAAGACACTGATGAAAGAAATCAGAGATGACATAAATAGATGGAGAGATAGTCCATGTTCCTGGGTAGGAAGAATCAATATCGTGAAAATGACTGTACTACCAAAGGCAATCTACAGAGTCAATGCAATCCCTATCAAATTACCAATGGCATTTTTCACAGAACTAAAACAAAAGATTTCACAATTCATATGGAAACACAAAGACACAAAGCAGTCTTGAGAAAGAAGAATGGAGCTGGAGGAATCAACCTTCCTGGCTTCACATTATACTACAAAGCAACAGTCATCAAGACATTATGGTACTGGCACAAAAAATAGAAATATAGGCCAATCGAAAAAGATAGAAAGCTTAGAAATAAACCCATGCACCTATGGGTACAAGGTGACAATAATATACAGTGAGGCAAAGACAGCCTCTTCAAAAAATAGTGCTGGGAAAACTGGACAGGTACATGTAAAACAATGCAATTAGAACACTTCTTAACACCATACACAAAGATAAACTCAAAATGGATTAAAGACATAAATGTAAGACCAGAAACTATAAAATTCTTAGAGGAAAACATAGCAGAATACTCAATGACATAAGTCAAAGCAAGATCCTCTATGACCCACCTCTTAGAGTAATGGAATTACAAACAAAATTAAACAATTGGGACCTGGTTAAACTTAAAAGCTTTTGCACAGCAAAGGAAACTATAAGCAAGGTGAAAAGACAACCCTCAGAATGGGAGAAAATAATAGCAAATGAAACAACTGACAAAGGATTCATTTCCAAAATATACAAGCAGCTCATACAACTCAATACCAGAAAAACAAACAACCCAATCAAAAAGTGGGCAAAAGACCTAAACAGACATTTCTCCAA
>SJYW01021251.1:447555-468508 GCA_006410735.1 Raphicerus campestris | reverse complement strand
ACATGATACTGTACATAGAAAATCCTAAAGATAGTATCAGAAAATTACTAGAGCTAATCAGTGAACTTAGCAAAGTTGCAGGATACAAAATCAATACACAGAAATCACTTGATTTCTATACACTAACAATGAAAAATTAGAAAGAGAAATTAAGGAATCGATCCCATTCACCACTGCAACAAAAAGAATATCTAGGAAAAAACTTACCTAAGGAGACAAAAGAACTATACACAGAAAATTATAAGACACTGATGAAAGAAATCAGAGATGACATAAATAGATGGAGAGATAGTCCATGTTCCTGGGTAGGAAGAATCAATATCGTGAAAATGACTGTACTACCAAAGGCAATCTACAGAGTCAATGCAATCCCTATCAAATTACCAATGGCATTTTTCACAGAACTAAAACAAAAGATTTCACAATTCATATGGAAACACAAAGACACAAAGCAGTCTTGAGAAAGAAGAATGGAGCTGGAGGAATCAACCTTCCTGGCTTCACATTATACTACAAAGCAACAGTCATCAAGACATTATGGTACTGGCACAAAAAATAGAAATATAGGCCAATCGAAAAAGATAGAAAGCTTAGAAATAAACCCATGCACCTATGGGTACAAGGTGACAATAATATACAGTGAGGCAAAGACAGCCTCTTCAAAAAATAGTGCTGGGAAAACTGGACAGGTACATGTAAAAGAATGCAATTAGAACACTTCTTAACACCATACACAAAGATAAACTCAAAATGGATTAAAGACATAAATGTAAGACCAGAAACTATAAAATTCTTAGAGGAAAACATAGCAGAATACTCAATGACATAAGTCAAAGCAAGATCCTCTATGACCCACCTCTTAGAGTAATGGAATTACAAACAAAATTAAACAATTGGGACCTGGTTAAACTTAAAAGCTTTTGCACAGCAAAGGAAACTATAAGCAAGGTGAAAAGACAACCCTCAGAATGGGAGAAAATAATAGCAAATGAAACAACTGACAAAGGATTCATTTCCAAAATATACAAGCAGCTCATACAACTCAATACCAGAAAAACAAACAACCCAATTAAAAAGTGGGCAAAAGACCTAAACAGACATTTCTCCAATGAAGACATACAGATGGCTAACAAACACATGAAAAGATGCTCAACATCACTCATTATTAGAGAAATGCAAATCAAAACCACAATGAGATATCACCTCACACCAGTCAGAATGACCATCATCAGAAAGTCTACAAACAATAAATGCTGGAGAGGGTGTGGAGAAAAGGGAACACTCTTGCACTGTTGGTGGGAATGTAAATTGATACAGCCACTATGGAAGAGATATGGAGCATGGTATGGAGATTCCTTAAAAAACTAGGAATAAAACCACCATATGACCCAACAATCCCACTCCGAGGCATATACCCTGAGGAAACCAGGGTTGAAAAAGACATATGTATCCCATTGTTCATTGCAGCCCTATTTACAATAGCTACAACATGGGAGCAACCTAGATGTCCATCAGAAAGAGAAAGACAAACATTGTATTCTAATGCACATATACAGACTCTAGAAAAATGGCACTGAAGAATTTACTTACAGGGCAGCAGTGGAGAAACAGACATAGAGAACAGACTTATGGACATGGGGAGAGGGGAGGAGAGGGTGAGATGTATGGAAAGAGTAACATGGAAACTTACATTACCATATGTAAAATAGAGAGCCAATGGGAATTTGCTGTATGGCTCAGGAATCTCAAACAGGGGCTCTGTACCAACCTAGAAGGTTGGGATGGGGAGAGTGATGGGAGGGAGGTTCAAAAGGGCGAGGATATATGTATACCTATGGCTGACTCATGTTGAGGTTTGACAGGAAAAAACAAAATTCTGTAAAGCAATTATTCTTCAATAAAAATATAAATTAAAAAAAGAAAAAAAACCCAGGATCTGGCTATCAGGGTGTTCAGTGCCACAGAGGTGATCCCCCACGCTGTGTAGAAGAAAGATCCTCTGACACCAGAGAGGGGGGCTGAGGATCAGCCAGGTCCTCTGGGCTCCTGAGGCAGAATGAAGGCTGAATTCCAAGACTCTCAGCCCTCTGCTCAGGCTGTTTGCAGTGAGAGGGGTTTCCAGGTAGGTCAGTTCTATGTGTATGTCCTGCCTAAGAGAGGCCTTGTCAGCGTCTTTTTAGTATTCTTGATCTCACCCCTGTGGTCATGGCCTTAAGCCCAGATGATGAATAATTAACTTCAAGGGCACTGAAAGAGCCCAGACACAGAAATAGAGGTGCCCACCCAGTAGTGATGCCTAAAATCCCACCATTCATTCCTAAATGTCAAGATTTAGACCTCTAATTTAAGAACAAGCTCCCTGAAGAATTCACTTTAAGGGTTCAGGTGTTTTCAAGACAGATGCCGTTAACAGACATAGCCCTGGGATGCCTGGACACTGAGGTTGGAGGGCGGGCCCCCACTGAATGGAGAAGGACTTACACAGACTCCGGGGACTGTCTAGGTCTGGGCACTACCTCACCAGTGTGTGTCACAATCTGGCAGCTCCAGCGCCCTGCACACCCACTACTCTCGGGAAAAAAATCCATCACTCCCTGCATGCACCAAGACCTCTGGGGAGGCTCCTGCCCCTAGATGCAGAACCCCTGCTTTTATAACCACAATACATTGAACTCAATGAAGAAATCCACGTTTCCTTCTCTCTTGTAACCCTCATATCTTCCAGGACCCAAAAAAGACAAATGGAAATGTTATTCTTTGACAGGGGTGACAGGCAAGGAATGAAGACAAGCCAGCCCAGAGTGGCCGCGGGTAGAGTGCATAGCAGTGGGATGGGGCCTGGCTCAAGCTGACATCTGATTTGAGGAGCAGGCCCTGAAAGACCTCAGAGGTACTCCCACGTCTGAGCCTGGCTCACTCCATGGCTCCCTCTGCCTTTCCCTCCTGTCCCCACTGGGATCCAAATGTCTTACAGCCAAGAAGTTTCTTGCCATATTAACAGAATATGGGCAGCAGTTGTTTTCAATTCACGGGGAGCTACTTCTGATGTGGCAGGATAGGACTTCAGTATATTGAAGTATTTCTGTTTTTTTTTTAAACGTTTTGCTACCACATCACTTAGTCCATTCAGGCAGGGTGTTATTTTAGACGGGTGGTCCTCAGGGTGGAGTTGCCCATTGGGGAACAGAGCCCAAACATTCAGGCTTTCAACTTCCAAAGCAGGTTGCCAAGATTCGGGGAAGAAAAGTATGGTAGGAGACAGGGCTTCACATTGCATGAGCCAGTCTTTTCAAAAGAGAAAGTTGTGGTTTTGATTTGGTCCTCAAAGGCCTGGAGGACAAGGGTTAGACCATAGACAGCAGGCTAAGGAAGGATGCTTGCAGAGCCAGGGCTCCAATGGAGGAGATGAGTGAGTAGAGTGGGTGGAGGGTGCCCTGAGCCCCGGCCAAGACTGCTCAAGCGCCAATCACCTGAAACGGGAGAGGACAGAATGGTAGACCTCTCCCACAGAGTTTGTGATCACGGCAAGTGAGATGGTTACGCTTAACTGTGGTGCCCAGGCCAACTCCAGCTTTCCCCTCCACTGGGTCTGGGGTGTTGTTGGCCCTCAGGACTAGAGATGAAGACTTAGCTTTATTATCCTTGCTTTAAGCAGCAGGATGGAGGAAGGGAAAAGGAGCACAAAGCCTGTCCCACAGCCCTTCTTCAAGCTATTTCCCATTCACTGCCTCATAGCACCTCTGCCTATTGATCAGAACAAACAAGAGCTGACCCAGTCCACCAGAGCCATGTGCTCCAGAAAGTCAGCAACTATTCATGTCTGGCTGTTGAAAGATAAATTTAAATTAATTAAAATTAAGTAATATTTAGTGCTTAACATCACTAATCATCAAGGAAATGCAAATCAAAACCCCAATAAGATATCATCTCACACTTAGTAGAATAACTATCATCAAAAATGAGATAACAAGTGATGATAAGGGTGGAGAAAAGGGACAACTGTAAATGGACGTGTGAACTGATGGAAAACAGTACAGAGATTCTTCAAAAAATTAAAAAATAGAACTACCAAGTGTTCCAACAATCCCACTCATGAGAAATCTGTATGTATGTGTGTGTATTAATTGAAAAATTATCTGCACCCACTGTTCACTTCAGTATTATAATGTCCATTGATGAAAGAGTGCATTTTTAGAAATGTGGTGTATATGTATTCTGTGAATATTATTCAGAAAAAAAGAAGGAAATCTTGTCATTTGCAACATGGATGGAACTTAAGGGCATTATACTAAGTAAAATGTCAGACAAAGATAAATATCATATGAACTTACTTATATGCGGAATCTAAAAAAGAAAATATTAGGCTCATAGATAGAGGACAGATTGGTGCTTGCAAGAGGGGATGGGATTGAGTGTGTGCCAAAAGGGTGAAGGTGGTCAAAAATTATAAACGCTCAGTTATAAAATAAGTCCTGGGATGTAATGTACAGCATGGTGACTATAGTTCATAATACTGTGCTGTATATTTGAAAGTCACTAAGAGAAGAGATTTTAGAAGTTATCACAAGAAAACAAAATTTGTAGCTGTCTGTGGTAAAGGATGTTAATTACACTTATTGTGATCATTTTACAACATATACAAATATCAAATCATTACCTTGTACACCCCAAATTAACAGTGTTATATGTCAATTTAAATAAATAAAAACAAAAAAATTTTAAAGTCAGCTTTTCTGCTACACTAGCATTTTAACATTTTAAGTGTTTGATAAAGAAGCCTGAATGCTGAATAATTTATATTGTTGAAATGTAGTTTTGGAGAAGATCCTTGAGAGTCCCTTGGACAGCAAGGAGATCAAACCTGTCAATCCTAATGGAAATCAACCCTGCATATTCATTGGAAGGACTGATGCTGAAGCCAAATTTCCAATATTTTGTGAAGTATACTTTCCACCTAATGTGAAGAACTGACTCATTGGAAAAGACCCTGATGATGGGAAAGAGTGAGGGCAACAGGAGAAGGGGTAGACAGAGGATAAGATGGTTGGATGGCACCACTTACTCAATGGACATGAGTCTGAGCAAACTCTGGGAGATGGTGAAGGACAGGGAAGCCTGGCGTGCTGAGCCCATGGGGTCACAAAGAGTTGGACATGACTTAGCAACTGAACAATATCAACTATTTGACAGTCATGTGGAGCTAGGTCCTACCATACTGGACAGCACAGACATAGAAAATTCCATCATGGAAGAAAGTTCTGCTGGCAGCACTGCTCAGGGAGGTGAAGGATTAGAGTCCATAAGCTTCCACTCATAAGCTTCCTTTTGTGCTCCTGTTGTTTTCCTCATCACAATCCCCACTTCTGGTGACCAGTGCCACATACTGGCCCCATCACACCAACCAATGGGGTGGACACTCTGCCTGATGCCAGAGCCCAAAGCCAGCCAAGTCAAGTGCTGTCAGTATGGGAAGGGAGACCAACAGGGATAAGGAGGAAGACAAGGAGGTTAGGGCAAGGTGGACTGGGGTGCTGTCAGCCCACGTGGTAGATGACTGGGTAAATGGAGGTGAAACTCCTCCCTCAACTTTCTCACCCATCCACCCATCCCCTATCCATCCACCCACTCACCCATTCATCTATCCAACCATCCATCCCACACTCCTGCTTTCCAGGTATTGTGGATACAAAACAAATGAGCGACAATCTCCCTCCTCAGTATGAAAACTAGTATAGCAATAATAATAATATCAACAACAGCAGCAACACTAATACCAATCAGCACAGTGCTGAGAGACATGAGGGGAGGGCCTGCTGGAGACAGAGTTAATGGTAAATACTGACTAAATGCCGAGGAGCAGTCTAAGCTTCCTCCTCCCTTAAGGAGTCCGTGCTTCCCAAGGTAGGTTAAGGCTGTCAGCCCACTTGCTGGGACCTGCCCAAACACCTTGAGGGAGGCTCATGGGGGTTAAGACTTGTTCTGGCTATGCCACTCAGCCAAGATGAGGTCCAGGTCACCCCAACCTGTCCACCCTGTGGCTGGACATTCCTAGACTGCCAAGTCTCTGTTCCTACAAAAGGAAAAGACTCAGGCACTCCCAAGGTTAACCTCACCTGCAGAGGATCTTGGTTCAAGCTGCCTTTGCAACTCTGGCTTCTCTTCAGAGGAGTTGGAAAAGGTGCTCTCAGGGCCTGGCCATGGTCCCACCTCTTCCATTCTGGAGCTGTGGGGCTGCTCAGAGCTTTGGAAGCCCTGTCTATGACACATAGGCCCATTCATCTTGCAGAGTTATGTGAGGATTGAAGGCAATATGAACAAAGGCCTAGCTGGGGGCTGGCACACAGCTAGTGCCTAATAAATACTACGGATGGTTACAAGGAATGGAGGGCTCCCTTTCCACTCTCACAAACTCTAATACTATAAACTAGAGATTTCAGGCATACAGGATTACTTCTGTAACTTCACAAGCCTGAACAAAACCATCCTGTGCATGAGCGCAGGCTTGTACTCAGTGGAAAAGGGCAACAGGCAATAAATCAAAACACTTTGACCTGCCTGGGGAATCTGCTCCCCCACACACTTTACCTAAGTCCTTGGAGAATTTTCATCACACATGTCAACGTGCCAGCCAGCCAGGAGGTCTGCATCCTCCAGGTAACTGGGAATTGCCTTTTGTAAGCATACAAACAGCCACAGAGCCTGGATTCATGGCAGGTGGTCAACAGGGCTTTGCACACCTGAAAGAGGGCTGGTTGGCTGCTTCTCACTGCTGGTTATGAAAAAGTTCAAGATCAGATCAATTAGTTGTAAATGCAGCTTGAGAGCTGAGTAGGCCACGGGTTTACAAAACTATTTCTCCCCTACAGGAACATACTCTACAGGCAACATTTGCCCAAGTGCTCAAGTGAGATGAAGCAATAAAGATTTCTAAAGCACCATGTGTTGGGGTATGTTTGAGGGAAAAACAGATAAATCATTCACACAACACTTATTTATTTAATGATTACTCTTCAGGTACTCTGCTAGTTAGTGAATGAGACAAGGGTAGTCCCTAACTTTATGGACTTGCTATTCAAGTTCAGGAGCAGATAAGGAAATAATCAAACAAAATTATTACAAGTGTTCAACTGTTGTGAAGAAAATAAACAAAGGACTGAGATAATAATAATACCAAGTGATCAGAGGCCTGTTTTTTTAAACTGAGATCAGAAGGATGGAGAATGAGCTAGTCACAGGGAAAATGCAAGGGAAAACATTACAGACAGGGAGTAGTATGTGCAAATGTCCTGGGGCAGGAAAAATGTTACCATGCTCAATCTCCTGAAAGACTTGAGCACAGTCAGGAAGGCAGGAACAGAATGATGTGGCCCACATAACCCATAATAGAGAGCATGAATTTTATCCTACTTAAATGAAAAGCTATTAGAAATTTTCCCCAGAGGAGTCATGTCCTCACATTTATGCTTGAGAAATACTACTCTTCTGTTGCTGCATGGAGAACAGACTAGAAGTCTACAAACAATAAATACTGAAGAGGGTGTAGAGAAAAGGGAACCTCTTACACTATTGGTGGGAATGCAAACTGGTATAGCTGCTATGGAGAACAAAATGGAGATTCCTTTAAAAACTGGAAATAGACCTGCTACACAACCCAGCAATCCCACTGCTGGGCCTACACACTGAGGAAACCAGAATTGAAAGAGACACATGTACCCCAATGTTCATCACAGCACTATTTACAACAGCTAGGACATGGAATCAACCTACAGGTCCATCGGCAGATGAATGGATAAGGAAGTCATGGTACATATATGCAATGGAATATTACTCAGCTGTAAAGTGGAATGCATTTGAGTCAGTTCTAATGAGGTGGATGAAGCTGGAGCCTATTATACAGAGAGAAATAAGTCAGAACGAGAAAGACAAATACTGTATATTAATGTATATATATGGAATTTAGAAAGATGGGTAACCATGATCCTACATGCAGGGCAGCAAAGGAGACACAGATGCAAAGATGTAAAGAACAGACTTTTGGACTCAGTGGGAGAAGATGAGGGTGGGATGATTTGAGAGAATAGCACTGAAATGTATATATCACCATATGTAAAAAGATGACCAGTGTGAGTTCAATGCATGAAGCAGGGCACCCAAAGTCAGTGGTCTGGAACAACCCAGAGGGATGGGATGGGGAAGGAGGTAGGAGGGGGCTCAGGATAGGGGATACATGTATACCTATGGCTGCTGCTGCTGCTGCTAAGTTGCTTCAGTCGTGTCCAACTCTGTGCGATCTCATAGACAGCAGCACACCAGGCTCCTCTATCTCTGGGATTCTCCAGGCAAGAGTACTGGAGTGGGTTGCCATTTCCTTCTCCAATGCATGCATGCATGCTAAGTCACCTCAGTCATGCCCAACTCTGTGCAACCCCGTAGACGGCAGCCCACCAGGCACCCCCATTTCTGGGATTCTCCAGGCCAGAGGCTAATTCATGTTATATGACAAAAACCATCAAAATATTGTAAAATAATTATCCTCCAATTAAAATAAACTGATATTTTAAAAAGAAATTTAAAATGCATTAAAAGAAATCCAAGTAAAAAATGATGACTACTTGAATGAGATAGAGAAAAGTGGAGAGAATTCAAAATATCTAGAATCTGATGCCACTTGCTGCTAGGTTGGATTTGAGATTGGAAGGAAAAAAGGAGCCTCATGAACTCCTGGGTTTAAAACGTTAGTACCGGATGCTGGGATGAGGACACTGGTTGAGGTTCAGTTCAGTTCAGTTCAGTCACTCAATCATGTCCAACTCGGTGACCCCATGAATTGCAGCACGCCAGGCCTCCCTGTCCTTCACCAACTCCTGGAGTTCACTCAAACTCATGTGCATCAAGTCGGTGATGCCATCCAGCCATCTCATTCTCTGTTGTCCCCTTCTCCTACTCCCAATCCCTCCCAGCATCAGGGTCTTTTCCAGTGAGTCAACTCTTCACATCAGGTGGNTATTTACAACAGCTAGGACATGGAATCAACCTACAGGTCCATCGGCAGATGAATGGATAAGGAAGTCATGGTACATATATGCAATGGAATATTACTCAGCTGTAAAGTGGAATGCATTTGAGTCAGTTCTAATGAGGTGGATGAAGCTGGAGCCTATTATACAGAGAGAAATAAGTCAGAACGAAAAAGACAAATACTGTATATTAATGTATATATATGGAATTTAGAAAGATGGGTAACCATGATCCTACATGCAGGGCAGCAAAGGAGACACAGATGCAAAGATGTAAAGAACAGACTTTTGGACTCAGTGGGAGAAGATGAGGGTGGGATGATTTGAGAGAATAGCACTGAAATGTATATATCACCATATGTAAAAAGATGACCAGTGTGAGTTCAATGCATGAAGCAGGGCACCCAAAGTCAGTGGTCTGGAACAACCCAGAGGGATGGGATGGAGAAGGAGGTAGGAGGGGGCTCAGGATAGGGGATACATGTATACCTATGGCTGCTGCTGCTGCTGCTAAGTTGCTTCAGTCGTGTCCAACTCTGTGCGATCTCATAGACAGCAGCACACCAGGCTCCTCTATCTCTGGGATTCTCCAGGCAAGAGTACTGGAGTGGGTTGCCATTTCCTTCTCCAATGCATGCATGCATGCTAAGTCACCTCAGTCATGCCCAACTCTGTGCAACCCCGTAGACGGCAGCCCACCAGGCACCCCCATTTCTGGGATTCTCCAGGCCAGAGGCTAATTCATGTTATATGACAAAAACCATCAAAATATTGTAAAATAATTATCCTCCAATTAAAATAAACTGATATTTTAAAAAGAAATTTAAAATGCATTAAAAGAAATCCAAGTAAAAAATGATGACTACTTGAATGAGATAGAGAAAAGTGGAGAGAATTCAAAATATCTAGAATCTGATGCCACTTGCTGCTAGGTTGGATTTGAGATTGGAAGGAAAAAAGGAGCCTCATGAACTTCTGGGTTTAAAACGTTAGTACCGGATGCTAGGATGAGGACACTGGTTGATGTTCAGTTCAGTTCAGTTCAGTCACTCAATCATGTCCAACTCAGTGACCCCATGAATTGCAGCACGCCAGGCCTCCCTGTCCTTCACCAACTCCTGGAGTTCACTCAAACTCATGTGCATCAAGTCGGTGATGCCATCCAGCCATCTCATTCTCTGTTGTCCCCTTCTCCTACTCCCAATCCCTCCCAGCATCAGGGTCTTTTCCAGTGAGTCAACTCTTCACATCAGGTGGCCAAAGTATTGGAGTTTCAGCTTTAGCATCAGTCTTTCCAATGAACATCCAGGACTGATCTCTTTTAGGATGGACTGGTTGGATCTCCTTGCAGTCCAAGGGACTCTCAAGAGTCTTCTCCAACACCACAGTTCAAAAGCATCAATGCTTCAGTGCTCAGCTTTCTTCACAGTCCAACTCTCACATCCATACATGACCACTGGAAAAACCATAGCCTTGACTAGATGGACCTTTGTTGGCAAAGTAATATCTCTGCTTTTTAACATGCTATCTAGGTTGGTTCAGGTTAGATATATCAAAATGGGAAATCAGGAGTTCTGTGTTGGACTTACGAAGTTTGAGACGCTGTGGAACAACCAAATACAAGTGATTTAAGGGCTTCAGGAACTCAGAGGAGAGATCCGACCTAGAGATTAGAATGTGAGGCCATTAATACATAGTGAAATCGCCCAAGCGGTGCAGGGCACCTCAGACTTAGAAGCAGAGGTAGAAGAGTAAGCCAAGAAGACAGAGAAGTGGCAGAGGAGGAAGAGAGAATCTCGGGGAAAGCTGGGCTGTGGAGAGCAAGAGAAGTGCTTCACGAAGAAGGAGCTCAACATATCGTCTGCTGAAAAGTTAGGTGAGCACCAAGACCTGCCCAGGGACGTCTGGGAGGCCACCGAGACTGACCAGAGCAGGTCCATTGCGGCTGAGGGACGGGAGGCCATGGTGCGGCATGCAGAGTGAAGCCGAGATGAGAAAGAGGATCCAGTAGGTGGAGTTATACCTGTTACGTTTGCGGGCTGCCCACACCTTGAGAACACTGGCTCTGTTTGGGGGCCCTTTGCACCTGTGCCCTGAGTAGAATAGAAAAAAAACTCTCCACCCTGTCTCCTTTGCACCCAAAACACGCAGGGCTCAGGCATGTGACCTAGGGTTCTCCAATCAGATTCAACCTCACGACAGATCAAACTCCCTTCCCAGCATCCTTTGCAGGGAGGGCTTAAGCATGTGAGCTCACCCCTCCCCGCCCCCGGTCCTATTCAGCCGCATAAGGCATCAATCCAGAAAGAGGCTTCAGAGCATAGGAGTGGTCAGGCTCCCAGTGCTGGAGGGACACTGCTGGTGGCAGCCGTGTATAGCAGTGAGGTCAAGCTCCAGGTAACAGGCCCCCTGTAACATCTGGTGCTCCGTGGGCCAATGGCAGTGGTTTCCTCTCTAGCTGTTACTTCAGCCTTCCCCCAAATTCCTTTTAATAAATTCCTCTTTTGCTTAACCATCTTGACACAGCTTCTGTTGCACAAATAAACAACTATTTCTGATTTAGTAGGATAGAAAAATACAAAAAGAGCAGAACAGGAAGCAAGGAAGAGCCTGAGTGCCCTGATACCCCTGGATGATGGACCAGCCCTGGACTGCCTCAAACTTCCTGTTGTAGGAGACCAATACATCCCTCTCCACTATTCAGGATTTCTTGCAACCAAGTGCCCTCCTAACTGATCCAAAATCTGGTAGATGGCAGTGGAGCACTGCAGGAATGGGCTGAGGGAGGAGGAAGAGGCAGATAATGAGAACCCCAACTTTCCAGGACAGAATGTTGGTGATCCTTGTCATTCCATAGCAAAACATTTGGCCAAATAGTGAGGCACAGACTATATACAGAGTGAGGCTGTCAACTTGGGAAGATGTTAGGAAAAATCCAAAATGGGACTGTTGTTTTGGCTACTTTAGGCAATGTTCTACAATAAAGGAATGGACTGAGATCAGAAAGAGCCAGGTGTCAGGTAGGGATAGGAAGGAATGTGACAATCTAAGAGAAGCTCCCTCTCTCAGTGGCCTTCAAGCTTGATGCAGTGAAAGTTCTGGAAGAGTCTTACAGGATTTTACACACACACACAGAGTTTCTTTACACTAGACTGAAATTGTTGCCTGCAAATGGCAGCCATAGCAGGAGATAAAACTTGATATAACGTCTTTCTCCAGAACCTTCTCTTAAGAATTTCATCTAACAGAGAGACCCCCAGAAAATAGCATATGGGGCATCTCCTATGAGGCTACTGTTTGAATGTACTAACAACCCAGTTAGGCTGAGAGCAATACACCGATGCCAAGTAGGTAAGTCATTGGAATTATTGTATAAGACTTAGACAAGCGTAGATCTTTGACTATGGTTCCTTTCGAATGGAATGACTTCCCCTTACGCTCAACAAAATACCAAAGGCCAACCAGGTTGTTGAGTAAAATTATTACCTGAAATAATTCAATGGGTAATAGCAATCCCTCTGAAGGGATAAGAAAGCCTTCCTCAATGTTCAATGTAAAGAAATAGAGGAAAACAATGGAATGGGAAAGACCAGAGATCTCTTCAAGAAAATGAGAGATACCAAGGGAACATTTCAGGCAAAGATGGGCACAATAAAGAACAGAAGTGGTATGGACCTAACAGAAGCAGAAGATATTAAGAAGCGGTGGCAAGAATACACAGAAAAACTATACAAAAAAGATCTTCAAGACTCAGATAACCACGATGGTGTGAACACCCACCTAGAGCCAGACATCTTGGAGTGTGAAGTCAAGTGGGCCTTAGGAAGCATCACTATGAACAAAGCTAGTGGAGGTGATGGAATTCCAGTTGAGCTATTTCAAATCCTAAAAGATGATGCTGTGAAAGTTCTGCATTCAATATGCCAGCAAATTTGGAAAACTCAGCAGTGGCCACAGGACTGGAAAATGTCAGTTTTCATTCCAATGACAAAGAAAGGCAATCCCAAAAGAATGCTCAAACTACCACACATTTGCACTCATCTCACACACTAGCAAAGTAATGCTCAAAATTCTCCAAACCAGATTTCAACAGTACATGAACCATGAACTTCCAGATGTTCAAGCTGGATTTATAAAAAGCAGAGGAAGCAGAGATCAAATTGCCAACATCTGTTGGATCATCAAAAAAGTAAGAGAGTTCCAGAAAAACATCTATTTCTGCTTTATTGACTATGCCAAAGCCTTTGACTGTGTGGCTCACAACAAACTGTGGAAAATTTTGAAAGAGATGGGAATACCAGACCACCTGACCTGCCTTCTGAGAAATCAGTATGCAGGTCAAGAAGCAACAGTTAGAACTGGACACAGAACAACAGACTGGTTCCAAATTGGGAAAGGAATATATCAAGGCTGTATGTCGTCACCCTGCTTATTTAAGTTCTATGCCGAGTACATCATGAGAAACGCTGGGCTGGATGAAGCACAAGCTGTAATCAAGATTGCTGGGAGAAATATCAATAACCTCAGATATGCGGATGACACCACCCTTATGGCCGAAAGCAAAGGACTAAAGAGCCTTTTGATGAAGGTGAAAGAGAAGAGGGGTTGGGGAAGGGTGGAATGAGTGCTGGACGGCAAAGAGGCAGACTGTGCGCAGTTCCTGCTCACTGCCTGCCCAGTGTCCACCCCTCCTTTCTTCTTTACTGGTTTGGAAGTGAGAATCCAACTGCCTTTCTAAAATACTCATTTTCTCAGTTACTAATGGCAGAATCCAGGCGATCAGTGATAGTCATTGTTTCTCCCAATCTATTTTAATGGAGTCAAAAAATAAAACTGAAATCTAAATCAGCATTACATTTTTATGGTATTAATAAATATCTCCGTCTTTAGAGTCAGACACGACTGAGTGACTGAGCGTGCACACGCACACTCACTTGCTTTGGCTAGCTGGCTGACTTTCCCATAGAACAGGGAGGTCAAGAAGATGAGTAAGTTCTCAGATGGGCCTTTTGGGGATTCAGAGGTGAAACTTGAAGGAGAATCTAATAACTAAAGGGGGTATGTGCCCCAGGCTCACAGATTAGCTAGTTCCCAAGGGCCACTCAATAGAAGGGTGTAACTGAGGGCAGGACATTAGGCAGTTAAATCACAAAGCCTTCCAGCAAAGTGTTGAGAAAGTGTGATTTCCTCCCACAGTGTCACAGCTTCTTGGAGGCTATCCGCAGAGTGTGGCCTTGTGAGGTGGAGTCTTACGTTGTATACGTTTGCCTCTTAGAGCTTTGTGTGGCAGTATGCACAGACTCATCACTGCTTTATAACTGCTCCTCCGCCTCAGCCAGCGCACCCAGGACAGTTAGGGGGCCTTTGGAGAACTTATTAAGAGGAAGAGAACTTGGCCCAGGAGCCCACATTTCCTAGGTGTCTACCAAGGTGCTGCACACATTCAGAGATGTGATCTCATTTAATCCTCACAGCCCTTCTTCCCCCGGTGCAGTGAAGTGGGGATTATACCCCATTTTACGGATAAAGTGATTGGATAAGACAAATTGGGTAATCAGCTAAAGTTGCCCGGCTGGAAAGCCAGGTGCTGGCTGCAGCCCTTCTCAGTGCTCGGAGCCGCAGCTCTGCCCCCAGGTGCTGTTGCTGGCAGCTTCTATGCGACCGTAGATGTGAGAGCATCTGTTATCTTGTAAGACACAAAAGTTGGTCAGGAAAGTGAGGAAACTCACTGGCTCCAGAGCCAGGCAGCCTCAGTATAACTCCAGTTCCCCTGCTTACTGGCTGTATGACCTGGAGCAAGTTTCTTAACCTCTCTTGGGCTTTAGGGTCCACATCTGTAAAATGGGGATAATGACAGCAATACCTCCCACGTAGTGAGACCATACAAAATCCTTGGAACAGTAGTGGGCACATGAGAAGTCCTGAGTAAGTAACAGTTAGCACTATTTTTATTACTTCTACTGTTGTGGTTGATGTTGACACTGGCATATTGAAGGAGCTTGTGAAACTGCAAGGCCGAGGCTGTCATCGGGGAAAGAGTCCCAAACTCCCCCAGCTCCGGAAGCCCCAAAAGTCCACCTCAGCAGCTGCAGGGGTGGGGCATGGCAAGCCGGGCTCTGCCCGCACACAGGAAGGGGTGTGCTTGTCTGTTTGTGCTGAGTGTTCAGACTCAGGCCTCCTTGGGTTCCTGCCCCGACAGAGCCTCTGACCCTGCTCTCCAAGCAAACATGCCCACGCTCATGTCCTGGGCAGATCCCTTCCAAGGCCCTGGCCTCTCTCGGGACTGGGTTCCCAGGTCCTGTGCAAAGTGCCTCTGCTGGAGCATGCGTGTGGGTCTGTGGCCCAGCCAGTCTGGGGACCCTTGCCCCTCGCCCTTGAGCCATGGGTCCCTCTGTCCCTGGGAAGGCCCACTAGCCAGAGGGAAAGGCTTCAGCAGGAGGGCAGGGACATCCCTGCACTCACTCACTGCTCCCTGGGCTTTGATGCTGCCTAGATCCTCCAACTGGTTCCCAGGGAGGGAACCTGAGCTGGGCCCAGAACAGCTCTGGCCCTCACGGCTCAGCCTCCCTACCTGGGCTGTTGGCCTGAGCACTCACACCCTCTTGGGGTACAGTTGAGCCTGGCCACAATCACTCACGCCTTTACTTTCTTGAGAGAACAATGCAAGACCACCGTGTGAACAAGGCTGCCCCACCCAGGGGCCAGTGCCCTCAGATGTGTTTCTCCGCACCCGAAGCGCAAGCTTTGGGAGGGCGGAAGAGAAGTCTCTACAAAGAGAGCCTGTCACTCTCACCAGGCCCCCGGACTACAGCCCTACACAGTAGGCAATTAAACTGGCCACAAACAGTCCCCAAATACCCTTATCAGTCCTGATAGCCACACAGATTCCTGTCTACCACAACCTGATCTCACAAAAATAGAGCTGCTGATTAGAACCTTCCTGAAACTCTGTAAGGAAAGAGCCCTCCAAGGTGCTGGAGGGATATTCTGGGGAACTTTTCTTGCCACACTATTACCTTTGAAAAATTTCAAGAAAATTTTTTTGGGTTTTACAAATTAGCACAGCATCTTTGAAAAGAGATCTACCACTATCTTTTAAAAGCAACAAAAATATCCATCCCTTTTTACCCAGAAATCCCATTTCTGAGAATGTAGCTGAAGGAAATAGTTAAAAGGTAGGAAAAAAAAATAATGATTAAAACTAACCACTACTGGTTTGACTAAATCATCTAGGCTGACTCTGAAAATAGCCTCGTGTCTGTCCAATACTGGAAGTATGGCCGCATTCAGGCACGTCTATCCTCTCAATGGTTCCTTGGGTGGCTGTTAAAAATTAAGTATGTTTCACAAGGACAAATACGGAAGTGACAAAGGAACACAAAATAGTGCACCAACCGGCACAGGCTTGCACGTGACCCGGAAGGAGGTGCATGTGGCGACAACGGGACACGGGGAACCTCTTTTCCTTTTCCTTCCTGTCTTCTTTCCTTTCACCCTCTCTTCCTTCCTTTAACTGAGGTCATGCGGCTTACTCTTCAAGACACAGGGGCAAGAGCCCTCAGGAGAGAGGAGGCCGTGCCCTCCCAGCTTTCCTTGTTGAATCCAAATCTTTGTTCTTCCTCTCAGCCTCTGTGGAACACAAATAGCAACAAGATAGCATCATTATCACCACTGTCATCATCATCAAAGGGACAGTAATATTAAACAGCCTCCTTAACGAATCCCCATTTTCCCTGAAGGCCCTTCCCTGAGACCCCACGCCAGAAAGATCTTCCTTGGGAGGCTCCAGGGGCCCCTCTTTTCATAGATGCATCCTGGAGCCCCAGTGCCCTATGGACACATCACATACAAGCATTCCAACCAGTCCTGCTATGGGAATGAACACTAGGGGGAAAAATAAAATTTGGGACCTGAAGAAGGAGCTGGTGACAGAGCCTGAGGGTGGGTAGTAGACTGGACCTGGGGGTCCCAGGCAACATCAGAGCCTGGGTGTCTCTGGACTCACGGTGGCCTTGGGAGATGACCTGTGTGGGTAAATCTCCAGGAGGAGCAAACTGGGTTGGAATCTGGGTATGAGATTACCCAGCATCTGAACCACTGTCTGTTCCCATGTAAAGTAGGGATTGAGACCTAGGCTAGGAAGACTTCTCAAGCAGGAAACAAAACAAAACAAAACAATCCACCATATGGGAAAAATTGATTCATTAGATCATGTTGTATTAAGAACTGTTATCAGAAGACATCATGAGAGCAAGGACAAGTCACACACAGTATTCGTAGCAACTGTAACCAACAAAGAGTTAGTATTCAAAGTATGAAAGAACTCCAACCTGACATGGAAAATATAAGCAGTCCAATGGAAAAATGAGCAAAAGGCACAGAGAGGTGTTTGAAAACAAGGAATCTCAAATTACAAAGAAAGGAAATGTTGCTTAATCTCAAATGCACGTGAAAGCCAAGATAAGAATGTGGAGCCACGGGAATCTTCTGAGTGTGAGAGTCTGATTTGGCACAACTACTCTGCGACAGTCCAGTGAGGGATCTAACAGCATTTAATGAAGGGATGTGTACCTGCCTTATGACAGGGCAGATCTACAGCTAGGGGTAAGTCGTAGAGGAAACTTGTGCATGGGCATCTAAGAGCCGGGGAATAGTCACACCTCATCCTGCAAAACATAGAACACTGGCAACAGTGCAAATAACCCTCAAAAGCAGACTGCTTACCTTCAAAATGTGGGCTACTCACTTACTAATCACATAAATGTTAAAAACACCATTTTGAGCAAAAATTGGGAAAGAATCACAGAGTTTTGAAAGAGTATGTTTAACTCTTTCTATAAAGTACAAAAATAAAGAAAGCTATCAAATACATTCATTTGAGATGCCCTCATGCCAGGATGCTTTTTGTCTGCATGCAATAAAGACAGTGGTCATGTATGGATGTGAGAGTTGGACTGTGAAGAAGGCTAAGCACCGAAGAATTGATGCTTTTGAACTGTGGGGTTGGAGAAGACTCCTGAGAGTCCCTTGGACTGCAAGGAGATCCAACCAGTCCATTCTGAAGGAGATCAGCCCTGGGATGTCTTTGGAAGGAATGATGCTAAAGCTGAAACTTCAGTCCTTTGGCCACCTCATGCGAAGAGTTGGCTCATTGGAAAAGACTCTGATGCTGGGAGGGATTGGGGGCAGGAGGAGAAGGGGACGCCAGAGGATGAGATGGCTGGATGGCATCATGGACTCGATGGAGGTAAGTCTGAATGAACTCTGGGAGTTGGTGATGGACAGGGAGGCCTGGCGTGCTGTGATTCATGGGGTCACAAAGACTCGGACATGACTGAGTGACTGAACTGAATAAAGACAATTTACTCACACTGGGCTGTGGTGATGGACAGTGCAGAGTTTATTGCAGGCACCANGGCATCATGGACTCGATGGAGGTGAGTCTGAATGAACTCTGGGAGTTGGTGATGGACAGGGAGGCCTGGCGTGCTGTGATTCATGGGGTCACAAAGACTCGGACATGACTGAGTGACTGAACTGAATAAAGACAATTTACTCACACTGGGCTGTGGTGATGGACAGTGTAGAGTTTATTGCAGGCACCAAGCAAGCTGTCCAGGCAGCCAGTGCTCAAAAGGTCNACATGACTGAGTGACTGAACTGAATAAAGACAATTTACTCACACTGGGCTGTGGTGATGGACAGTGTAGAGTTTATTGCAGGCACCAAGCAAGCTGTCCAGGCAGCCAGTGCTCAAAAGGTCAAACTCCCCAGAGGCTTTCAGGGAAAAGTTTCTAGAGACAGGGTGAGGGAGGAGGGTTGTGGGGAGTATGATCAGTTCATGGAAGTTCTTCGGACTGGTTGGTGTTGAGGTAATCGGGAGTCAACATCATTAACCATCATTAACCAAGCCATCTGGGGTCTACATGCTTGTGGGCAGCACACAGTTAAATTCTTCTCCCTGGAAGGGGGTTCAGAATCTACAAAACAGCTCAAAGGACATGGCTCAGAATATTCTCTGTAGCCCTTGAGGAGGGACTAAAGGTTTATTCCAAACTAAAGACTTTGCTTGATGGCTAAATTTATTATTTTGATTTGCTTGACTGTTTTCATTTCTTCTTCATTTTCTCACTTCTCGGACTAAATTTATGCTTTGAATAAAGTTTTTCTACAGATGAAAGACAGGTGGGGGACATTGTGGTGGAGTATTCTGTTCTGGGGAGGCCCCTTAGTGTCCTGTTTAGTTACCCTAACAGCCTAAGACTTCATTTTACTACTGCTATCTATTTAAGATGTACCTAAAANGTCATGTTTTCAGCGGTTACTCACCTTTCACACCCTCCCTCTCTAAGTTCCTGCAGACCCTGTGTTCCTCTGGGCTGAGCCTCCGCCCAAGGCTGGCCTGTGGAGTGGGAGGGTGAGATGGCCATGCTGGATGTTTCTCTCACAAGCCCACACCAGCCACCACAAGAATTACTTTTCTCGTAAAGACTCACCCTGTTACCCAAGACAGACAGTGAATGTATACCCAGAAGGTCTCATGAGACTGGCAGGCAGGTGGGCTGGAAATCAAAACACTTGGAGAGCTGTGTTCCCACTCCCTGATTACCGGAGACCCCTAAAGGGAACAGCCCTTCAGGCCACAGACATAAAAGGCAGAAGAGTGGGCGGGTGAATGCATGGAGGTCAGACAGAGGAGCTGGGAAGGAAGCCTTGGGCACTGCCAGAACCTTCTGTTACCAGGAACAGAAACTGAATGCAGGCCAGCTTAGGCAAAAAGAAATCTATTGGCTTATATACCTGAAGTATCCAGAAAGGGGGCACTATTATCAGGCATGGATCCAGGGACTCTTCTAAGGTTATTTTCTCTTCACTTTCCTCACCTTGACTCGTCTTACATTTGTGTGTTGACCTCTTCTTTCTGCCTGCAGATGGACCATGCTTTCAAGGAAGAAGACAGTAGCCCAAGCTTATATCATCTTAGCTGGGCAAATCAGCCATAAGAGACATTTCTCTAACTGCCACATGGATTGGCTTGGAGCCCATGTCCACCCTTGAGCCAATCTCTGGTACCATGGTGATGGGAACATTAGGGTGGGCCAAGCCCGGGTTGTGTGCTATCAATGTCAGGATGGGGAGGGAATTAGGATCCACAGTCCTACCAGAACTATTTTGATAGGAGATGGTAGAGGGTGGTTCTTGTGCAGACAAGAAAATTTCTGCTACGGTTTTTCAAGTTTTTGGACGGGTATAAACAAAAGCTAGAAGATGGGAACATATAGCTAGAACAAAATAGTCTTTCTGGGAAAAACAGAAAATGAGATGGAAGGTGGATCACTGTCCCCTCACAGAGGGCCCTTGACACCCATGCAGGACTCATCTTCTCAATCCACTTTCAATCCACCTTCTATCAAAACCACCTGCAGATACAAAAAACAAACAAACAAACAAACAAACACAATTTAAAAACAAGCAAAGAATCTGAATAGACATTCACAGAAGATATATGAATGGCCAATTAACACATAAAAAGATGCTCAGCATCATTCATTCAGTTCAGTTCAGTTCAGTCACTCAGTCAAGTCTGACTCTTTGTGACTCCATGAATTGCAGCACACCAGGCCTCCCTGCCCATCACCAACTCCCAGAGTTCACTCAGACTCATGTCCATTGAGTCCATGATGCCATCCAGCCATCTCATCCTCTGTTGTCCCCTTCTCCTCCTGCCCCCAATCCCTCCCAGCATCAGAGTCTTTTCCAACGAGTCAACTCTTCGCATGAGGTGGCCAAAGTACTGGAGTTTCCGCTTTAGTATCATTCCTTCCAAAGAACACCCAGGGCTGATCTCCTTCAGAATGGACTGGTTGGATCTCCTTGCAGTCCAAGGGACTCTCAAGAGTCTTCTCCAACACCACAGTTCAAAAGCATCAATTCTT
>SJYW01021251.1:390232-417074 GCA_006410735.1 Raphicerus campestris | reverse complement strand
TTCTCCCGGCAATCTTGATTCCAGCTTGTGTTTCTTCTAGTCCAGCATTTCTCATGATGTACTCTGCATATAAGTTAAATAAACAAGGTGACAGGA
This sequence comes from Raphicerus campestris, assembly GCA_006410735.1. Classification (NCBI taxonomy): domain Eukaryota; kingdom Metazoa; phylum Chordata; class Mammalia; order Artiodactyla; family Bovidae; genus Raphicerus; species Raphicerus campestris. The sequence continues at coordinate 416,978 of SJYW01021251.1, read as the reverse complement.
TACAGCCTTGACGTACTCCTTTTCCTATTTGAAACCAGTCTGTTGTTCCATGTCCAGTTCTAACTGTTGCTTCCTGACCTGCATACAGATTTCTCAAAAGGCAGGTTAGGTGGTCTGGTATTCCCATCTCTTTCACAGAATTTTCACAGTTTATTGTGATCCACACAGTCAAAGGCTTTGGCATAATTCTCCACAATTGTCCCAGTGCCATTGTTTATTTATTTTTTTAACTGGAGTATAACTGTTTCACAACATTGTCTTGGTTTCTGCTGTAAAATAATGTGAATCAGCTATGTGCACATACATACCCTCCTTTTTGAGCCTCCTTCCCAGCACCCCCGAACCCATCCCTCTAGGTTATCACAGAGCACCCACCTGAGCTCCCTGCCAGTACCATCATTGAAAAACCAACCCATCCTCTCCCACAGACCTATAACACTTGGTATCCACATATTTACAGACCTGTTTTTGAGCTCTCTACTCTGTCCTGTGGGTCTGTTTCTCTGCCTGCCCCAGGCTTTATCCGAGTCCCTTAATACAGAACTGTGTGGCTGAATCACCTTCTGAAAACACATATTTCCACCACTCTACAACTTCCATGTTATTCCCTCATTCACCTACCTGGCCTATATCCTATTTCCATTTCTTCAGGAATGATTGTTATAGCAGAACATAGATGATAAATAGTCAAGTTCTTGACTCTTGAATTTCAAAAAGATACAGATAAGTCAGAGCCAGTATTTCACACCCACAAGATGAGATAAAGATCACTTAGATGAGGAGAAAGGAGGTGCAAGGGACAGAGAGAGCTTGAAGCAGGCTTCTTGTCTCTGGATCATCTGTCTTGATGCTTCTCTCTCTCTCTCTCTTCAGTCACTAAGTAATGTCCAACTTTTGTGACCCCATGCTGGTAGCCTGCCAGGCTCCTCTGTCCATGGGCTTTTCCAGGCAAGAATACTGGAGTGGGTTGCTGTTCTCTTCCTTGATGTCTAAGGTTATTGGAACTATAAGAGCAGAAGAAACAGGTGCCCCCAACCTGAGTAAGATTGGGGACATTAGCAAAACCCTAGATTTACCTTTGTGCCTGGCAGTGTTGGAGACGGGAAGCAGAAGAGGCCTAGAAGGTGACAAATGTTTCCTGAATATCTGGGGGCACAACTGCGACTGAGAGAGTGCCCCTGTAAAGAGGCTCTGCAATGGAGCAGGAGGGTGTGAGCATGGCTCGCACAGTCTGTGGACAGAGTCCGAGAGCTAGGGCACTTGGGCTGACACTCCCCTCTGCATGCCGAGCTCCAGCACAGGGCTGAATAGAGCAGTGAAGCCTGTCTCTAGGGATGGGGTAAAGTGCTCCATACTTCTCATTAAGCGTAATGTCAGCACTCCAGTTATTTTGTAAACAGCCTTTCTCAGCTTGAAGAAGCTCCCTCTATTCCTAGTTTGCTGAGTTGATACCACGGATGAGTGTTGAATTTTATCAAGTACTTTTTCTGCATACATGAGCTAATTATATGATTTTTGACTCTGTTCTCTAATTCTAGCGAGTGATCTTTGAATTCTGTAATGGTCCTACATTCCCTGCACAACCATCGCATGTTGCTNAGCAGGAGGGTGTGAGCATGGCTCGCACAGTCTGTGGACAGAGTCCGAGAGCTAGGGCACTTGGGCTGACACTCCCCTCTGCATGCCGAGCTCCAGCACAGGGCTGAATAGAGCAGTGAAGCCTGTCTCTAGGGATGGGGTAAAGTGCTCCATACTTCTCATTAAGCGTAATGTCAGCACTCCAGTTATTTTGTAAACAGCCTTTCTCAGCTTGAAGAAGCTCCCTCTATTCCTAGTTTGCTGAGTTGATACCACGGATGAGTGTTGAATTTTATCAAGTACTTTTTCTGCATACATGAGCTAATTATATGATTTTTGACTCTGTTCTCTAATTCTAGCGAGTGATCTTTGAATTCTGTAATGGTCCTACATTCCCTGCACAACCACCGCATGTTGCTAGACTTGGTTTGTTAATAAACATTTTCTAAAGGATCTTTGTGTCTTTGTTGGTAAGATATATCAGTCTTTTCCTGTGATATCTTTGTCAGATTTTGTATTGGGGTTTTATGTTGGCCTTAAAGATGAAATTGAGAGGTGCTCCCTCCTCCTCTATTTCATAACAGAATTTCTATGAAATTGGTATCATTTCTTAAATATTGATACAATTAACCAGTGAAGCCATTTGGTCTTGGAGATTTTTCCCTCTGGCCAGGTTTTTCTTTACAAATTTAATTTTTTATTTTATATAAGATTATTCAGATTGTATATTTCACCTTGTGTCAATTTTATTAAGTCATATTTTTTAATGTGCCCATTCATCTTTGTTACTGAATTAATTGACATAAAATTATCTCTTATTACTCTTTAAATAGTTTCAAGATCTGTAGTGATAACCTCTTTTTCAATTGTATATTGGTAATTTGCATTTAGTCTTTCCACCCCTCCATCAGTCTTTATAGAGCTTTGCTAATTTTTAAAAATTTTCAATATGCCATCAAGTTTATCTAATGCATTCTTCACTTCAGATATTGCATTTTTCTGAATAGCCAATGAAGTCCATTTTTCTAGTTTTTATTTCTCATTAAGATTCCCCATATAGTCACCTCTTGACTATTTTTTATTAATTGATTTATTTATTTTGGTTCCACTGGGTCTTCATCCCTACATGCAGACTCTCTCTGGTGGTGGCGAGCAGGGGCCCTCTGGCTGGGGTGCACATGCTTCTCACTGTGGTGGTTTCTCGTGTTGCAGAGTGTGGGCTCTAGGTGTCTGGGCTTCCGCAGTTGTGGCACATGGGCTCTAGAGTGTGCAGGCTTCAGTAGTTGTGTGCATGGGCCTAGTTACTCTGTGGCATGTGGAATCTTCCCAGGCCAGGGCTTGAACTCATGTCCTCTGCATTGGCAGGTGGATTCTTATCCTCTGTACCACCAAAGAGGTCCTATTAAAATTTATTTTTAATTTATATTATTTATGTATTTCATTATGTTGGGTCTTCATTGCTGCATGTGGGTGTGGTGAGTAGGGGTACTCTTCCTTGCAGTGTGCGGGTTGGGCTGCCCATTGCTGCCGATTCTACTGTTGCAGANTTTATATTATTTATGTATTTCATTATGTTGGGTCTTCATTGCTGCATGTGGGTGTGGTGAGTAGGGGTACTCTTCCTTGCAATGTGCGGGTTGGGCTGCCCATTGCTGCCGATTCTACTGTTGCAGAGCACAGGCTTACAGGGGCTTCAGTGGTTTCGGCACGTGGGTTCTACAGAGAGGACGGGCTCAGCAGCTGTGATGCATGGGCTTAGCGACTTTGCAGCAAGTGGAGTCCTCCTGGCCAGGGATCAGACCTGTGTGCCCTGCATTGGAAGACAGACTCCTATCCACTGCGCTACCAAGGAAGTCCTTGGCTATTTTATAATAGCTATCTCAGAGACCTTGTCTGAAATTATGTTCTCTTGCTTGGATCTTCTCTTGATTATAGGTCCCATTTCCACATATACATGTCCCCTAATCAAAAGTTATTAATCACTATGGCATCCACACAACCACAGATCTTGACAAGAAGATCCTATGTAAGCAGAATTTAACAGGGCACAGTGCAAAATGGGTCCAGAATCAGAGTGGGGAGCCCTGAGTAAAACTCTGCCCAAGGTACTAAGAAAGGCTTGATTGGGGAGGAAATTCTGGATATTTTCCTTTGAAGAGCAGCTAAGTTGTGGAGCAACAAAGCCCATGTGCACAGCTACTAAAGCCTGTACACTCAAGGGCCTGCCTGCCACAACTACAGGGCTTCCCTGGTGGCTCAGGTGGTGCAGAATCCATCCGCAATGCTGGAGACCTGGGTTCACTCCCTGGGTTGGAAAGATCCCCAGGAGAAGGAAACGGCTACCCACTCCAGTGTTCTGGCCTGGAGAATTCCATGGACAGAGGAGCCTAGCAGGCTACAGTCCATGGGGTCCCAAAGAGTAGGATATGATTGAACTATTTTCACTTCACTTCCTTTGCAGAATGTTAATTTTTGTGAAGTTCCTATCTGATAATTTCTTGCCGAACATCTCAATTTTGTGGAGATTAGTTTCTCACACTTGTTAGGGAATTCTGTTTGGGTTTTGCCATTGGTTTTAGAATAAATCTGAGATATAGTCTTGTCTCCTGATATACAGCCTAATGGAGTTTCAGTGGACATTTCAAGGTGTTTGGGAAGCTCCTCTAACCTAGTGGAATTCTGAACTGACTTTCTTGCAATGGGAAGCAGCTGAATTTTTTTTTTACTAGCTTTTTCAGTGAATTCTTTCTACTGTGTTCTGTCCAGTTGCCCCCATGCAACAATTCCAGGAGTAACTGACTTAGTAAGGGAGCTGATAGGCAGATTTTGAAGTTCTCCTCTCCATGTCTCCCTGCTTCCTTTGCTTTATCTTTTTCCCTTTTGGATGAACTGTCAGTTCAAACCCCACCCTCCGATGCCTCAAGCCAATAATAATGGAGATTTCTTAGTTCTAATCCCCCAGTGCTCTGTGGCCTGGAGAGTGTCCTCCAGGAAAAAGCTGGATAAATAATACGCATGATTATAACAATATGTAGTTCTCTTCTTTCAAGAGTCAAATCTCCTTTAGCATTTGCCTGATTTTGGTCACTCTCCAGTGCTTCAGATAAGTTTTTTCTACTTTCCTTTTTTTGTGTTTTTATTTATTTATTTATTGCTAGTTTGTCCATAGTTTATTTTGCTATCTAAGGGAAGGTTAATCTGATACACAATACACAGTTATTCCTATTGTTTAGTCACTCAGTTCTGTCTGACTCTTTTGTGACCCCCCTGGACTGTAGCCCACCAACCTCCTCTGTGCATGGGATTTCCCAGGCAAGAATACTGGAGTGGATTGCTATTCCCTACTCCCCTGTTACTAAAACAAAAACTCTTCTAAGTACTGTGTATTTTTAAAAAAGTATTATTGCATCTGTATTGAACTGGATGTTTTAGAATCTTAAAAAGTATTTAGCTTTTTAAAAAGGCACAAAAATGATAAAGTACTTGGAAAAATGATAATGATACTTTAAATGATAAAGTATATATGAGTTCTGTCATTCTCCTATGGTACTGAAAACATACTATTCAGTGGGTTTCCATTTCCTGATAGTTTGTGAGCACTTTAAACTGAGTGCTGAAATCTCCCTGACAAGTAGACACACTGCTTCATGTCCCCTCCACACCCGACCCCAGCCCCAACATGAATTTCGGAAAAAGGCCGATCTAGTGTGAATTTTGGATCTGCCATTTATTACATGAGCTCTCTGAACTTCCTTTCCTCCTCTGTAAACTAAAGTCAAGAATACTGATCTCATAGAAGCTAAGTAAATAGAGTAACATATAAAGTGCCCAGGACNCGACTTTGCAGCAAGTGGAGTCCTCCTGGCCAGGGATCAGACCTGTGTGCCCTGCATTGGAAGACAGACTCCTATCCACTGCGCTACCAAGGAAGTCCTTGGCTATTTTATAATAGCTATCTCAGAGACCTTGTCTGAAATTATGTTCTCTTGCTTGGATCTTCTCTTGATTATAGGTCCCATTTCCACATATACATGTCCCCTAATCAAAAGTTATTAATCACTATGGCATCCACACAACCACAGATCTTGACAAGAAGATCCTATGTAAGCAGAATTTAACAGGGCACAGTGCAAAATGGGTCCAGAATCAGAGTGGGGAGCCCTGAGTAAAACTCTGCCCAAGGTACTAAGAAAGGCTTGATTGGGGAGGAAATTCTGGATATTTTCCTTTGAAGAGCAGCTAAGTTGTGGAGCAACAAAGCCCATGTGCACAGCTACTAAAGCCTGTACACTCAAGGGCCTGCCTGCCACAACTACAGGGCTTCCCTGGTGGCTCAGGTGGTGCAGAATCCATCCGCAATGCTGGAGACCTGGGTTCACTCCCTGGGTTGGAAAGATCCCCAGGAGAAGGAAACGGCTACCCACTCCAGTGTTCTGGCCTGGAGAATTCCATGGACAGAGGAGCCTAGCAGGCTATAGTCCATGGGGTCCCAAAGAGTAGGATATGACTGAAATATTTTCACTTCACTTCCTTTGCAGAATGTTAATTTTTGTGAAGTTCCTATCTGATAATTTCTTGCCGAACATCTCAATTTTGTGGAGATTAGTTTCTCACACTTGTTAGGGAATTCTGTTTGGGTTTTGCCATTGGTTTTAGAATAAATCTGAGATATAGTCTTGTCTCCTGATATACAGCCCAATGGAGTTTCAGTGGACATTTCAAGGTGTTTGGGAAGCTCCTCTAACCTAGTGGAATTCTGAACTGACTTTCTTGCAATGGGAAGCAGCTGAATTTTTTTTTTACTAGCTTTTTCAGTGAATTCTTTCTACTGTGTTCTGTCCAGTTGCCCCCATGCAACAATTCCAGGAGTAACTGACTTAGTAAGGGAGCTGATAGGCAGATTTTGAAGTTCTCCTCTCCATGTCTCCCTGCTTCCTTTGCTTTATCTTTTTCCCTTTTGGATGAACTGTCAGTTCAAACCCCACCCTCCGATGCCTCAAGCCAATAATAATGGAGATTTCTTAGTTCTAATCCCCCAGTGCTCTGTGGCCTGGAGAGTGTCCTCCAGGAAAAAGCTGGATAAATAATACGCATGATTATAACAATATGTAGTTCTCTTCTTTCAAGAGTCAAATCTCCTTTAGCATTTGCCTGATTTTGGTCACTCTCCAGTGCTTCAGATAAGTTTTTTCTACTTTCCTTTTTTTGTGTTTTTATTTATTTATTTATTGCTAGTTTGTCCATAGTTTATTTTGCTATCTAAGGGAAGGTTAATCTGATACAGAATACACAGTTATTCCTATTGTTTAGTCACTCAGTTCTGTCTGACTCTTTTGTGACCCCCCTGGACTGTAGCCCACCAACCTCCTCTGTGCATGGGATTTCCCAGGCAAGAATACTGGAGTGGATTGCTATTCCCTACTCCCCTGTTACTAAAACAAAAACTCTTCTAAGTACTGTGTATTTTTAAAAAAGTATTATTGCATCTGTATTGAACTGGATGTTTTAGAATCTTAAAAAGTATTTAGCTTTTTAAAAAGGCACAAAAATGATAAAGTACTTGGAAAAATGATAATGATACTTTAAATGATAAAGTATATATGAGTTCTGTCATTCTCCTATGGTACTGAAAACATACTATTCAGTGGGTTTCCATTTCCTGATAGTTTGTGAGCACTTTAAACTGAGTGCTGAAATCTCCCTGACAAGTAGACACACTGCTTCATGTCCCCTCCACACCCGACCCCAGCCCCAACATGAATTTCGGAAAAAGGCCGATCTAGTGTGAATTTTGGATCTGCCATTTATTACATGAGCTCTCTGAACTTCCTTTCCTCCTCTGTAAACTAAAGTCAAGAATACTGATCTCATAGAAGCTAAGTAAATAGAGTAACATATAAAGTGCCCAGGACTTAGTAACTCTTCTATAAATGTTAGTTTCATGATTCACAAGGGAAACATTCCATTTTTCTGAAGTAAGACTCATTATTATACCGAAAACTCTTTGATTGTTTTAAGCTAAAATTTGGATATCCCAAGCTGTTTGTGCAAAAATATTTTATCTTAGTTGTTATTTCTCCTTGGCAATTAACCCCTGGATTCTGTTATCTTCTCCTGAAGAGTGTTGATTTTTGTGAAATTCCTGTTAAATTCCTGTCTGAATACCTAATTTGGTGGAGATTTGTCTTTTACACTTATTAAGGGAAGTCTGTTTGGATTTTGCCATTGATTTTAGGATAAATATGAGACACAGTCATTTGATGGCAAATGTTATTTGGTGACAAATAACTCCACAAAGAGCCTAGAATAGAAGTAAAGAGAAACTAGTACTGGCTGCCCACTGACCTAGCAGGCCACGGCGGGTGATGAAGGTGAGTGAGCCTTGGTTAGGGGCAGTCTGGTATAGCAGCCAGGGACCCACAGGTGAAGGCAAGAAACCCCCAGCAAGGAGCTGAAATCTACTGGGATTAGTGGAAAGGGGCCTGGATGGGGTGAGGAGCCGTGACAGAACTCCGTCAAAGTGCCGAGGAAGGCTGGACTGATCTTGCCACAGAATCTTCATATTTCCTCAAGGAGAGAGGAGGTAGGCATTCCAGCCCCAGGACGCTATGTGGGCCAAAGCTCAGAGCTTTAAGAAAGGTGTCTTGTCCCTTAGTGGGGAGGTGTAGTGATGGGGGCAGGGGTTAAAACTCAGAGTCCGGAAAGGTGGGAGGAGGCAGGGTCAATCAGGGCCTTAGGGCGGTCAGGCCATCACGTCTGGGCTCAAATCGATGTCCTGTCTAAGCAGAAGAGTCCAGATAAAGTTTGCTTGTTTAGGAGGAAGAGTGTGTAGACCCAGAGGAGGCTGGCCTGAAGGAGCAGGAAATGGTCAGGAGGTGCTCTGTACACTAGCTCTCGGGGAGGCACTGGGGTGGGAAGAGGGGCCATCCGGTGACTACGTCCAGGAAGGGCTGGAGGACTTTAATGACTCACCGGAAGAGCGTCTGGAAGTTGATGACTCATTGGAAGTGCGTCTGGAAGAAGTCTTGAGCTACTGAGATTTCTAGGTGGGGCAGTGATGTAGGAGTGATACGTTAACTGAAGCAGTGACAGGAGGTGCCCAGGTCCTGTGAATTCTCTCAGTCTAGTAGGTAATCATAATTGTGACCCCTTCAGAGGAGGAAGCCAGTCTCTGCCGCGGGCAACTCACCTGAGATCACAAAGCAGCAGGTGGCCTGGCGCAGGGCCTGGTCCATTGTCTGTGGAGTTGATCCGAACCAGCAAACCAGAGCTTATTCTGGAAATTCCAATTCCAATAAAAAAGCCTGACTTGAAGCATTTGCCATTTCCTGAGTTGTAAAGGAACCTAGGCCAATTTCAGACCACCAGTAAGATGTCACTGAACATGGAGCTGGGAAGGGCTGTGTGCAAGTCACTGTCATGAGTGGGTGAGTGGGTACTCACCAGCTCATCCCTGACACTGACCCAGGTTTGCTGGTACCGGGGCCCCTTCTTCCTTCACAGCGACAAACCAAACACCTCCCAATTTCCCCAGTTTCTTGTATTTTCAGTCACTGGCCTTCACCCCAACCTCTTCAGGATTTCTCTCTCCACAGATTGGTTTAGCAAGTGGGTTACAGTGAAATACAAATTAGTAAGAAAAGTCACACTTTCCCATTCTGTGCCCAGGCCCCCTTTCCTGAGATTTCAGGGCAGTGAATTCCTTGGAGCTGTATTTCAGGGACTTTCTGCTGAGTCTGCAGAGGAAGCACTCCAGCCAGCACACATTGTGTGTCTGGAGGACTCAGAGGAACGTTCACACTTGGCAGCTCTCCTGGATCAGAAGGACTGGATATCTGCTCATCATTCAGAACCCAACACAGAGGTTTTCCTGTCCCAAGTAGGGATGGTGTTACTAGTGCCACAATCTGGAAGTGGATTCAATACTCACAGCAGCTGTCTTCAGAGGTGTCCAAGCTACAACCTACAGACAATTCACATTCAGACAATCTGCAGTATTTTAGCACTGACCCTACGAACATCCATGTGTCACAGGTCCTCCCCCATCTTGTTTTTTGTGAGTATTTTCCTTCTAACTTGGAACTGACTGCTGTAGAGGCCAAAGAAAGGCAAACACATCAAACAAGGAATTAGGGCAAGAGGAACCCCACGGACCGTGCCCTTCTGTGGGTGACCAGGGGATGAGGATTTAGGTGAAACTAAGCAACTCTGTGACAAACTCATCTCCAAAGCAACTTGGGGGCAGCATACTGCTGCAGAAGCCGCTCTGAGGGAAGGGCAGTGTTAGGCCATCAGCTGGGAGGCATGATGGTGGCTGGCACTCCAGGGACCCATCTAACAGGAAGTCACCAGGGGGTGAAATAGAAGTCGTGCATTCTCCCAGCTGGGGGACACCTAGCAGCCAAGCCGGGCCATGGGCAGGCACAGAGCCCAGGCTGCCCCGTGACTCCCTGAACCTCAGGGCCCTGGTTCATGGTGGGCTGTGCTCACAATCTGCCTCAGAGAAACTGGCCCTGGTGAGCTTTTGCTGGCAGGCACACCCTTTTGGGAGAAGGAAAGGCTTGCCCCCAAGTCTAATTTTAAAGAAGGCCTGTGAATCATAACCCAAACTGCTCATTACCCAGGGACTGCCTGGTGACTGACTCGGACCTTCAGTTCCAGCCAAGGAGAAGTTGGGAAGGCACGTGTTAACTGTGGTTTCCCCTGATCCCAAGAGCCTCTCAGAGACCTCCAGCTCACCCAGGCCCAACAGGGGTCTCAAGGTGCCTTTGTCTATCATGAGGTGCCCTTACCTTCATCGCTGCTCCTACTAACAAAGGATTGCTCATGGAAGCCCCTGGCCTCAGTCTTGAAATTCAGTCATGGGCTTTAGCTTCCAGGAAGCACAGAAGCCAGGTAACAATAAATTGCATTGTTTTATTGAGAAATGAAATGAAATATTTCCTGCCGTATCAGTAAACAAAGATATCACAGTCATTGGTGATTCCAGCCCTCCAGTGTGAGCTGAAGGGCCCTAAGGGCACTCAGGAAGAATACTGGTATTCAAACTGCAGCCACTCTCGATGGTGAGCCCCAAGGGAGCTCAGGACATGAAGAAACACCAGATACCAGATCAGGAGAGCTGAGATGCTTATTAAAGGAATGATTTCAGTGAACCCAGATTCTTGCATCTTACAATACATAGAAAAGCACAAAACTCCTAAACTTGGGATATCTGGTTTTCTTTAATTAACAATAATCTCTTGCTGTTCAGACTACCTGCCCTTTGTTGCAGAACTTCTGTATAAACTGGCTCCTCCCCTCACATCCTCAGAGCCATTCTCTCAGGGTCACTTGAGATCCTGTCTCCCAGGCTTGAAGTCCTAATAATCCCCACGGATTAAAACATAACTGTTTTTAGGTTGTGAATTTTTTAAGTCAACATATATTTTATACATTGTTTAGTCACTCAGTTGTGTCCAACTCTTCTGCGACCCCATGGACTGTAGACCTGGCTCCTCTGACCATTAGATTCTCCAGGCAAGAATACTGGAGTGGGTTGCCATTTCTTTCTCCAGGGGATCTCCCAGCCAGGGATTGAACCCACATATCCTGTGTCTCCTGTATTGGCAGGCAAATTCTTTACCATTCAACCAACTGGGAAGCCCATATTTTATATATTACTGAAAATATATAATTTTATTTGTATAGACCCTCAAAACCTCCCTACAACATAGGTAAGGGGTCAGTGGTAGGACTGAAATTAATTCCCATTTGTGTTCAAATGTACACTTTTCTCTCTGGAAAAATGCCCTTGCTTCTGGTCACACGGATCCTAGTGTCTTTGGGCACGTCTATGCCCACCTTCCTCAAAGTCTTGGAGGAGCCCCTTACCTTGAGCTGCCATTTTTGTATCTTGCTTTGTGCTCTGATCTCATGGGACAAATATCTGTGACCTGGGATTGGAGATATATCCCTTGTTCCCAAACAGCCCATCTACCTGCACCTTGCTTCTCCTCAGCCCTGAGTCATCAGTAAATCTTCCTGCCTTTTTTCTCACTTTGCAATGACTCAAGTTTTGCAGCAACAAGATTAGGTTTGTTGAATTTCTGTTTTCACGGGATGATGTAACCAAGACACAGGGTGCAATATTCCCACAGTATTTCTTGAAGGCCATTTAGTTGTTCAGGTTTATTTTTAAAAGGTTTTAATACTAAGGTCCCTAGAAGTGGATGACCGACTACTGGAAACTAATCTGATGATCTAAAGTATGAAAAGGGCTTTGTGAGAAAGGCTTCAACTATAGTGTTATCCAAGATGGAACAGGATGCTCGAGGTGGCCAACAGTAGGGAAATTCTCAACTCTAATAAGAGACATGAGGGCCTTTAAAGACAATTGTAGAGACAGTGTTTTAAGTGGGAGAGGGAGAGCAAGATGCCCAACAGTATGCATGCATACATCAAACTATAAAGAAAAACCCTAGAGAAATTTACCAAAATGGAATAGGATGGTGCAAAAGGAAGGGACTAAAGGCCATTCCTTTTCCTTCTCTACTTCCTAGTAAATCTATATTTGCATTGTGAAGACACTGTCATTTACAGTGGAGGAGACAATCTTCATCTAAAACTCCAAATTGCTTCCTTCACAACATGATCATTTGAATGTGCAGTTTTAGTTTTACATTTCTAGTTTGCAGAGGGCATTCTGAGCATATGAATGAGATTTCCCCTTTGACCTGAACTTAATTCGGAATTAATAAATTTGAAGGTCATTTTGAGGTTTGGCTAGAAATGCTCTTTTCTGCAAATGGGAGTTGTCTATAGCACTGAGCTAGGTGTGTGTGGGGCTGGAGCTTGACACAGGGTGATGGGTTGGGGTAAATCAGGAAAAGGAAGGAGGAAGTGGCAGCCCAGAGGTGTCACCGACTGAACAGTGATGGGCTACTTAACAGAGAGAAATTCATTACGTATGCATCAGCTTTGTCTAAGCAGATTCCAGATCTGGCCTAATTTGCATCATTAAATGATTTAATCAATTTATTAAGTTTTTTCATTAGAAATCCATGGATAGCTGTTACCATTTTAAAGGAAATGTAGCTAGGATATTCTTAAAGAAAAAAAAAACTTTGTTTTTGTTTACAGTAGTAAGAAAAGACAACCCTCATAACTGGAATATAATGAATGGTAAATTGAATATATTAAAAAAAAATCTGACAACAGGCATTTAAGTGGCTTAACTGCACTGACAAGCCAACCTCAAATCTGGTTCGTCCCGTGGTTTTCAGTGAACGTTTTACTCCCATCTCCTCCTCCACGTGGTTGTCATTGTTCAGTTGCTCAGTTGTGTTAGACTCTTTGTAACCCCATGGACTGTAGCACACCGGACTCCCCTGTCCTTCACTATCTCCCAGAGCTTGCTCAAACTCACATCCATTGAGTCAGTGATGCCATCCAATCATTTCATCCTCTGTTGTCCCTTCTCCTCCTGCCTTCAATCTTTCCCAGCACCAGAGTCTTTTCCAGTGGGTCAGCTCTTCGCATCAGGTGGTCAAAATATTGGAGCTTCAACTTCAGCATCAGTCCTTCCAGTGAATATTCAGGGTTGAGTTCCTTGAGGATTGACTGGTTTGATCTCTTTGCTTTCCAAGGGACTCTCAAGAGGCACCACGTNAAAATATTGGAGCTTCAACTTCAGCATCAGTCCTTCCAGTGAATATTCAGGGTTGAGTTCCTTGAGGATTGACTGGTTTGATCTCTTTGCTTTCCAAGGGACTCTCAAGAGGCACCACGTTTCAAAAGCATCAATTCTTCACTGCTCAGCTTTCTTTATAGTCCAACTCTCACATCCATACATGACTACTGGAAAAACCATAGCTTTGACTATATGTTCCTTTGTCAGCAAAGTAATGTCTCTGCTTTTTAATATGCTGTCTAGGTTGGTTATAGCTTTTCTTCCAGGGAGCAAGCATCTTTTAATTTCATGGTTGCAGTCACCATTCGCAGTGATTTTGGAGCCTAAGAAAACAGTCTGTCACTCTTTCCCCATCTACTTACCATGAAGTGATGGGACTGGATGAAAGTGAAAGTCGCTCAGTCGTGTCCAACTCTTTGCAACCCCATGGACTATACAGTCCCTGGAATTCTCTAGGCTAGAATATTGGAGTGGGTAGCCTTTCCCTTCTCCAGGGGATCTTCCGAACCCAGGGATCAAACCCAGGTCTCCCACATTGCAGGATTCTTTACAAGCTGAGCCACAAGGGAGGCCCAGGAGTGGATGCTATGATCTGTTTTTTTAAAGTTGAGTTTAAAACTGGCTTTTTTTTCACTCTCCTCTTTCACCTTTATCAAGAGGCGTCCCTCTTCACTTTCTGCCATTAGGATGGTGTCATCTGCATTTCTGAGGTTATTGATATTTCTCCCAGCAATCTTAATTCCAGCTTGAGCTTCATCCAGTCCAGCTTTTCACATGATGTACTCTGCATGTAAGTCAAATAAGCATCTGCCTGCCAATGCAGGAGATACAGGTTCATTCCTTGGGTTGGAAAGATCCCAAGGAGAAGGAAATGGCAATACACTCCATATTCTTGCCTGGGAAATTCCATGGACAGAGGAGCCTGGTGGGCTAGAGTCTATTGGGTCACAAAAGAGTTGGATACAACTTACCAACTAAACACCAACCTCCTCCACATACACCTCTGTAAAAATAAACAAACAAACAAAAAACCAACCCTGAAACATAGTAACACTTATAAAGTCACACAAAATGAGTTGCTTTTATTTGATCCTCTGCATCGTAACATTTACAGTTTTGTTGTATTTATAACAAAGCTAAGCATATTTGGTGGGAACTGGCCTTTTCCTTCAGGTGGAACAAGGACATTCTTTGAGGACAGGGAAAGAACAGTGGGACCCTTTGAGGCAGCTGTGTGGAGCCACTTCACAAGACAGATCCCTTGCTGGCCTCCAGTCACTGTGGCAATAAGCTCCTTTCCAGCTGAGATGACAGCAGGTCACGTGTAGCAATGCAGTTGAAACCCCTCAGGGAGGGCTGGCACCTGCTTCCTCCCAGGACAAGGAAGCATAAGGAGAGATTTTGGAAGTCTGGGACCAGGTGGAGCCCCTCAGGCACCGACAAGCCATCCAGTGGGTAGGCAGTCCCCAAAGTGTCATCTTCCTGGGAGGACGGACTTGCAAGGTGAGAAATGCTTCTGTAAACCCACCGTTCTCTTAGCCTGACCACTATCCTTGGGAGGTGGTGTGGAGACCACATCTCACTGGTGCCCCATGGAAACACTGAGTAACACATGAAGGCGGCTGCAGACAACACCAGAGCCTCTGGGTGACCTTTCAAGTGCTGAGAACTGAGGTGAAGCATGACTTGTCACTTAGCTTGGTCACACATCGTGACAAAGGTGGTGTGAGGAGGTATTAGCCAAGGCCCCCAGGCTGCTGTCTGTGCAGCATGTTTGGCTCTGTTCCAGTTGCGTCAGGATGCGGTTGGCCTTGTGAAACAGGATGAGGTCAGAGCACTGGGCAGAAAGGAGGGGAGGGCAGGCTTGCCTGTGGCTATCAGGAACTTGACCACTGGACTGATGGTGTCTGAGGCAGTGGGACACAGACCAGCTCCCGAGGGTCGTGGCTCCTTCTGTATCTGGGCTCAGAAAGGGCCCTGGAGGGGAGTACCACCTAGCCCTTCTGCTCTGAGACTCTTGAGAGTGATGGCACCTCCCTTGTGCCAAGAGAGCTGCCATATGGCCTTCATTATGCGACATGCAGCCTGTCTCCAGCCCAAGTCCTGCATGCTAAGATCTGTTGTGCACGTTCTCACACTGGCTCAGAGAAGAGTGCTGGGAAAGCGATGTGGTCCTCCAAAGTAACGGGCTGCACTGTCTGACCCGAGACAGCCTCTCCAGCCTCCATCGGGCAGACCTCCCACGGGCAGCCACACCTGGGCAGCCCACCCAGCCTGATTTCCTCCAAAACACAAGCGCATGAGTCTGCTCGTGGCAAGAGGCTGGCACAGATCCAAGCAAGCTTGTGCCCTCCCTTATCCATTTCAGTGAAGTTTAAAATGCTACCAAGTCAGCCTATTACACAATTCATTCTGCTTTCTGTACCAGAACCCCACACACCTGGTGGTTCTCGGTGGGAAGGGCCTGAAGGCTGGCTGGAGGAAGGAGAGGGCCAGGCACGTCTGTGCGTTGCGATCGACCCCCTTCACCACTTTCACATATTATCCTTAATTTTAAACAGGAGTTATCTGGTTTGGGGTTTATGGGCCATTTCAGTTGAATTCTTCCCTGTATTTAAAATAAAGTTACAGAAGCTTTTAATTTTAATTAGATCCCATTTATTTATTTTTGCTTTTATTTCCAGTATTCTGGGAGGTGGATCACAGAGGATCCTGCTGTGATTTGTCAGAAAGTGTCTTGCCTATGTTCTCCTCTAGGAGTTTTATAGTTTCTGGTCTTACGTTTAAATCTTTAATCCATTTTGTGTATGGTGTTAGAAAGTGATCTAGTTTCATTCTTTTACAAGTGGTTGACCAGGTTTCCCAGCACCACTTGTTAAAGAGATTGGGAGGTGGGAGCAGGGTTCAGGATTGGGAACTCATGTACACCTGTGGCGGATTCATGTCAATGTATGGCAAAACCAATACAGTATTGTAAAGCAAAATCAAGTAAAAAAAAAAAGTTACACAAGCTAAGAGAAAGTCTAAAGTTACAAGTGAAACAGAGTTCTAACCAGAAAGCGTTCCAAGTTTAAGGGAAGAAGGACTCATCTTTAGATCATGAGTGTGGGAGGCCGTGCAGTGGGCAGGCGGGATGGGGCATCATCTGCGGGGAGGCATGCAGGATGAGGACTGGAGCACGGATGGAGGGCCGTGCACTGTGGAGCACTGCAGGCTTCTGCAGATGCAGTCCCAGTGCACACGGTGCCTAGAAGAGACCCAGGACTGTGGTCCAGGGAGACTCTCCACCTGTGTCACATCCACGCTGGGAGGACCTGAAATGACACCAGGGTGGACGTGGGGGAGTTTCAGGGTCTCCTGGAAGATGAGCAGCGGTGAGGCAGGGAAAGTGCTCCAGGCAGAGGGAAAGCACAGGCGGATAGAGACTTGACGTCCTCATGAATGAAGAGACTGTTCGGCTGGAAGTGGCACCCTGTGGGCCCTACAGAGTCTTCTTTCTGGATGGCAGGGGGAACCAGAGCTACTGATGTGGAGGGGTGCTTTAGGGAGTGTCCAACTGGAGCATGAGCCCACAGGCCAAGGGTACTGAGTTCAGGCATGGAAATGCCAGCGGAGTGAAGGGCTCCAACGGCATCTCCAGAGCTAGAGTCTCGATGAAGAGAGGGCAGCACTTCCATCATCAACACTGATGTCAGCAAGAGGAGCAGATGTGGGCAAGAATGAGATTAGGGAAGAAGTGGCCAGTGTTAAAGCATCACTGGGACACCTGATGGCCACTGAGGCTCAACAAAGCAATTGCTCACTCTGTCCTATGGTTCCCTATTATGATAAACAGCAGAGAACTTAACTGACTTTATCATCAGGATGCACACTACGTTCTTCCTTACTGAGGAATAAAAAGTCTGTGCTTTTTTCCAAGGAAAAACTAACTACTCCCACAAAGTAAATGGCAATTAGGCTGAAGGACAGCAATTCCTACTGTGAGCACGATGTCATTATCCTGGATCTTCACTGTCATTACATGGTAAATACCTGCCCTGGGAGTGTAATTCACATCCACAAAGCTTGCTGCTTTGGCGTCAAAGATCTTACTTTGTTTGATTCTTAGATTATATGGCAACTGTGGGCAATTTATTCTGTAGCTAGATCCACTCTAAAATCCTGAGCACATTTAGGCACACAGTACCAGCAAGTGGACACTTGTTAAAATGCAGATTCTAAGGGGCCTAGCAGGTTCACTAAGGGGCCCTGAGAGATACATTTGTATCAAGAAGCCAGAGGGGGCTTGGATCTGGTTTGAAGATCTTTGTTCTATAAAACAGATTCAGCAAGTTCTTTAAGAACAAACANAGTCTTTTCCAGTGGGTCAGCTCTTCGCATCAGGTGGTCAAAATATTGGAGCTTCAACTTCAGCATCAGTCCTTCCAGTGAATATTCAGGGTTGAGTTCCTTGAGGATTGACTGGTTTGATCTCTTTGCTTTCCAAGGGACTCTCAAGAGGCACCACGTTTCAAAAGCATCAATTCTTCACTGCTCAGCTTTCTTTATAGTCCAACTCTCACATCCATACATGACTACTGGAAAAACCATAGCTTTGACTATATGTTCATTTGTCAGCAAAGTAATGTCTCTGCTTTTTAATATGCTGTCTAGGTTGGTTATAGCTTTTCTTCCAGGGAGCAAGCATCTTTTAATTTCATGGTTGCAGTCACCATTCGCAGTGATTTTGGAGCCTAAGAAAACAGTCTGTCACTCTTTCCCCATCTACTTACCATGAAGTGATGGGACTGGATGAAAGTGAAAGTCGCTCAGTCGTGTCCAACTCTTTGCAACCCCATGGACTATACAGTCCCTGGAATTCTCTAGGCTAGAATATTGGAGTGGGTAGCCTTTCCCTTCTCCAGGGGATCTTCCAAACCCAGGAATCAAACCCAGGTCTCCCACATTGCAGGATTCTTTACAAGCTGAGCCACAAGGGAGGCCCAGGAGTGGATGCTATGATCTGTTTTTTTAAAGTTGAGTTTAAAACTGGCTTTTTTTTCACTCTCCTCTTTCACCTTTATCAAGAGGCGTCCCTCTTCACTTTCTGCCATTAGGATGGTGTCATCTGCATTTCTGAGGTTATTGATATTTCTCCCAGCAATCTTAATTCCAGCTTGAGCTTCATCCAGTCCAGCTTTTCACATGATGTACTCTGCATGTAAGTCAAATAAGCATCTGCCTGCCAATGCAGGAGATACAGGTTCATTCCTTGGGTTGGAAAGATCCCAAGGAGAAGGAAATGGCAATACACTCCATATTCTTGCCTGGGAAATTCCATGGACAGAGGAGCCTGGTGGGCTAGAGTCTATTAGGTCACAAAAGAGTTGGATACAACTTACCAACTAAACACCAACCTCCTCCACATACACCTCTGTAAAAATAAACAAACAAACAAAAAACCAACCCTGAAACATAGTAACACTTATAAAGTCACACAAAATGAGCTGCTTTTATTTGATCCTCTGCATCGTAACATTTACAGTTTTGTTGTATTTATAACAAAGCTAAGCATATTTGGTGGGAACTGGCCTTTTCCTTCAGGTGGAACAAGGACATTCTTTGAGGA
Source organism: Raphicerus campestris (assembly GCA_006410735.1). NCBI lineage: Eukaryota > Metazoa > Chordata > Mammalia > Artiodactyla > Bovidae > Raphicerus > Raphicerus campestris. The sequence continues at coordinate 398,121 of SJYW01021251.1, read as the reverse complement.
CAGGGAAAGAACAGTGGGACCCTTTGAGGCAGCTGTGTGGAGCCACTTCACAAGACAGATCCCTTGCTGGCCTCCAGTCACTGTGGCAATAAGCTCCTTTCCAGCTGAGATGACAGCAGGTCACGTGTAGCAATGCAGTTGAAACCCCTCAGGGAGGGCTGGCACCTGCTTCCTCCCAGGACAAGGAAGCATAAGGAGAGATTTTGGAAGTCTGGGACCAGGTGGAGCCCCTCAGGCACTGACAAGCCATCCAGTGGGTAGGCAGTCCCCAAAGTGTCATCTTCCTGGGAGGACGGACTTGCAAGGTGAGAAATGCTTCTGTAAACCCACCGTTCTCTTAGCCTGACCACTATCCTTGGGAGGTGGTGTGGAGACCACATCTCACTGGTGCCCCATGGAAACACTGAGTAACACATGAAGGCGGCTGCAGACAACACCAGAGCCTCTGGGTGACCTTTCAAGTGCTGAGAACTGAGGTGAAGCATGACTTGTCACTTAGCTTGGTCACACATCGTGACAAAGGTGGTGTGAGGAGGTATTAGCCAAGGCCCCCAGGCTGCTGTCTGTGCAGCATGTTTGGCTCTGTTCCAGTTGCGTCAGGATGCGGTTGGCCTTGTGAAACAGGATGAGGTCAGAGCACTGGGCAGAAAGGAGGGGAGGGCAGGCTTGCCTGTGGCTATCAGGAACTTGACCACTGGACTGATGGTGTCTGAGGCAGTGGGACACAGACCAGCTCCCGAGGGTCGTGGCTCCTTCTGTATCTGGGCTCAGAAAGGGCCCTGGAGGGGAGTACCACCTAGCCCTTCTGCTCTGAGACTCTTGAGAGTGATGGCACCTCCCTTGTGCCAAGAGAGCTGCCATATGGCCTTCATTATGCGACATGCAGCCTGTCTCCAGCCCAAGTCCTGCATGCTAAGATCTGTTGTGCACGTTCTCACACTGGCTCAGAGAAGAGTGCTGAGAAAGCGATGTGGTCCTCCAAAGTAACGGGCTGCACTGTCTGACCCGAGACAGCCTCTCCAGCCTCCATCGGGCAGACCTCCCACGGGCAGCCACACCTGGGCAGCCCACCCAGCCTGATTTCCTCCAAAACACAAGCGCATGAGTCTGCTCGTGGCAAGAGGCTGGCACAGATCCAAGCAAGCTTGTGCCCTCCCTTATCCATTTCAGTGAAGTTTAAAATGCTACCAAGTCAGCCTATTACACAATTCATTCTGCTTTCTGTACCAGAACCCCACACACCTGGTGGTTCTCGGTGGGAAGGGCCTGAAGGCTGGCTGGAGGAAGGAGGGGGCCAGGCACGTCTGTGCGTTGCGATCGACCCCCTTCACCACTTTCACATATTATCCTTAATTTTAAACAGGAGTTATCTGGTTTGGGGTTTATGGGCCATTTCAGTTGAATTCTTCCCTGTATTTAAAATAAAGTTACAGAAGCTTTTAATTTTAATTAGATCCCATTTATTTATTTTTGCTTTTATTTCCAGTATTCTGGGAGGTGGATCACAGAGGATCCTGCTGTGATTTGTCAGAAAGTGTCTTGCCTATGTTCTCCTCTAGGAGTTTTATAGTTTCTGGTCTTACGTTTAAATCTTTAATCCATTTTGTGTATGGTGTTAGAAAGTGATCTAGTTTCATTCTTTTACAAGTGGTTGACCAGGTTTCCCAGCACCACTTGTTAAAGAGATTGGGAGGTGGGAGCAGGGTTCAGGATTGGGAACTCATGTACACCTGTGGCGGATTCATGTCAATGTATGGCAAAACCAATACAGTATTGTAAAGCAAAATCAAGTAAAAAAAAAAAGTTACACAAGCTAAGAGAAAGTCTAAAGTTACAAGTGAAACAGAGTTCTAACCAGAAAGCGTTCCAAGTTTAAGGGAAGAAGGACTCATCTTTAGATCATGAGTGTGGGAGGCCGTGCAGTGGGCAGGCGGGATGGGGCATCATCTGCGGGGAGGCATGCAGGATGAGGACTGGAGCACGGATGGAGGGCCGTGCACTGTGGAGCACTGCAGGCTTCTGCAGATGCAGTCCCAGTGCACACGGTGCCTAGAAGAGACCCAGGACTGTGGTCCAGGGAGACTCTCCACCTGTGTCACATCCACGCTGGGAGGACCTGAAATGACACCAGGGTGGACGTGGGGGAGTTTCAGGGTCTCCTGGAAGATGAGCAGCGGTGAGGCAGGGAAAGTGCTCCAGGCAGAGGGAAAGCACAGGCGGATAGAGACTTGACGTCCTCATGAATGAAGAGACTGTTCGGCTGGAAGTGGCACCCTGTGGGCCCTACAGAGTCTTCTTTCTGGATGGCAGGGGGAACCAGAGCTACTGATGTGGAGGGGTGCTTTAGGGAGTGTCCAACTGGAGCATGAGCCCACAGGCCAAGGGTACTGAGTTCAGGCATGGAAATGCCAGCGGAGTGAAGGGCTCCAACGGCATCTCCAGAGCTAGAGTCTCGATGAAGAGAGGGCAGCACTTCCATCATCAACACTGATGTCAGCAAGAGGAGCAGACGTGGGCAAGAATGAGATTAGGGAAGAAGTGGCCAGTGTTAAAGCATCACTGGGACACCTGATGGCCACTGAGGCTCAACAAAGCAATTGCTCACTCTGTCCTATGGTTCCCTATTATGATAAACAGCAGAGAACTTAACTGACTTTATCATCAGGATGCACACTACGTTCTTCCTTACTGAGGAATAAAAAGTCTGTGCTTTTTTCCAAGGAAAAACTAACTACTCCCACAAAGTAAATGGCAATTAGGCTGAAGGACAGCAATTCCTACTGTGAGCACGATGTCATTATCCTGGATCTTCACTGTCATTACATGGTAAATACCTGCCCTGGGAGTGTAATTCACATCCACAAAGCTTGCTGCTTTGGCGTCAAAGATCTTACTTTGTTTGATTCTTAGATTATATGGCAACTGTGGGCAATTTATTCTGTAGCTAGATCCACTCTAAAATCCTGAGCACATTTAGGCACACAGTACCAGCAAGTGGACACTTGTTAAAATGCAGATTCTAAGGGGCCTAGCAGGTTCACTAAGGGGCCCTGAGAGATACATTTGTATCAAGAAGCCAGAGGGGGCTTGGATCTGGTTTGAAGATCTTTGTTCTATAAAACAGATTCAGCAAGTTCTTTAAGAACAAACATAAGATGATGCATTCATTCCAGCAAAAAAAAAAAAAAGAGGAAAGAGGCACTTGAAAGTTTCATTTCATTTCCAGCTGCAGAGCACATAAATATTCCCCTCAAATAACTTGAAAAACCTATGAATCAGTGTTTAAGATCTTTACTCTCCAAATGTAATAAAGTTCTTCAACTAAAATAAGAGTAATGAGACAAATGGTTTTGAAAAGTACAATAGAAAAATACTGTCCACTGGTTTATTTTTCCAAATGAGCACTAGGCTATTTACAAATAAGCAGATCTCCAATGATGTATATTAAAATGACAAAACTATTACTGTTTGAAATCTAAATGAAAAAAAAATTTATTAAGGCACATTTGTTCTGTGAGTCTAAAACAAACTTTCTGGTGTAATGACAGATTCATTTCACTTTTGTCCCCCAAACATATGAGCACCAGGATTATCAAAGAACACTCAATACTTAGTAAAACAGTAAGGAATGTAAAAATTGAGGAGAGGGAAGTTTTCAAAAAGAAATCTTTGGAGATCAGTTTACTGCAAATAAAATATACTAAACACTCCTTATACACATAAATACTAATAACAGGAACTTGGGAAATGGTAGAGCTCTAAACAATGGATATTAAATAAATTAAAGGTATTTCAGATACAAAGGACAGAACAAAACAGTAATTAAAAATGAGACACCCATCTCCATCAACATAACACAGATAGGATGAAGTGAACAAAATCGGATACATTTTCCCCCAATGCTTTCATTAGGGTTAGGTTTTGTTTATTTTGTTTAACCTTGCATACATTACATTTATGGCAATAATTCTTATTTGCCATTCTAAATATTAATATTTTATCTTTTAAAAAGAAGGGTCTGGAGAGGAGACTCTTCTTGAAATCTAATGCCAGGTCCATCAGGTTACACTAATTGCAATAAGAACAGCCATCTATCTTACTATGCTTTCCTGATCCCCTTATTTTGAAAAATGAGACAAGTTTTGGGGAAACAATCACTTTTGGAAAGCTCTTGAGGATGATGACATAGCTACTATCACATTTCCTTATTTGACAATTGGAACATGAAATGCCTTAAAAAAACTGTTGTAAAAAAGACAAAAGGTAGAATCTGTGCAAAGTTAACAGTCAAAACAAAACATTTATCAGAGTTACAGTGTTTTGTTACAATAATACTTTGCAGTAACGTTCATGTTTTCTGCCATAGGACTATAGCAAAGAGGTCTGAAAAAGAAATATTAAAAAAAAGTTTTGCTCCTCAGGTACATTTCAAGTCATAATTAAGCACATCTGCTACATAATGTTTAGCAAGAAAATGTGTTCAAAAGGCAAACATGATCACATTTTTGTTCAAAAAGCTCAATCTTCAAGGAGTCCTTTGTAAGAAAACCATGTGTAAAATATATCCCCTTGTATGGACTTCAAAAACTGATCGTACAAAAAAATTTTTGAAAAATAAATTAGATTAATTAAAAATGTCCTTTCCAGCAAAGCTGGACATTAGGCTGTCCTCACTGAGCCATTATTATTGCTGCTTTTACTGTAATTTGGGTCATTTTTCTCTAGCCACATTTCAGCCAACTGCTGTGTGGACCCATATGTTGACGCTTTGGACCCCAAGCACATTTTGTACTGTTTGGGATCAAGGTTGGGATCGCAAAAGACAGGATGGTGGACATGGACTACTCCTACTTCTTGGCTCCTAAATGTCTTCAAACCTGCCTGGACAACCTTGTTGAAAAGGTCAACATCCTCAAGCCCCCAGCCTTGGATAGAAACATCAAAGCCGCCTACTCGGACGAGATCTCCCTTATAAATACAAGTGATGCCAAACCCATAGTTTCTCCAGAAGCCAGTTTTTTGAGTAAAGGCAAAATGGTTGTCACTGGGAACCTTTCCACTATAAACAATCTTTGGATCATACTGGCTAAAGATGATTGGAAAATATATTTGTTGGCCCAGAACTGTATTTGCTCGACATCGCTGGAGAAATTCTGCAGTAAATACAAGGTCAACGTCACAAAAGAAGAGCAAAGATTCATTATTAAACTGGGATGATCCCACTTCTAGGGCCAGAGCTCTTGAAAATTCTCCAGACACGGGCAAAATCTGCATGTCAGCTTTAGGGTACTTAATGCGGTAGTCTCTCATGAGTTCAACTTGCTTGGCCTTGTCAGGGTTGGAGTCAGAATTGAAAAGCAGAACAACGAGCTTGACATTCTGATTCGGAATGAGGCATGTCTTCTCAAAGTTCCCCATAAATCTCACAAACATGTCAAACCGTCCAGACAAAGGAATCAATATATTGATCTTTTTCTCTTTGGGTTCTTTGTGCTCATTCTTGGACCCAGGAAGCTGAAAGGGAACAAGCTTCTTCAGGGAATTTGAGAGAAAGGACAAGGATCCGGATTCTTGATTGATTTTGTTGGCCAATTCCTTTGCGTCCAGCTCCTCGTGCTCCACAAACTGGATCTTGCTGAAGGTCTGCTGTAAATACGCGTGCCTCCGCACAGGGACCGTCATCTTCTTCCCTTTGTGCTTTTTGTACAGAAGCAGCAAGTCCAGAATGTACTCAGCCCCATACATGGGGTTCACTCGGCGATAGCCATACTGTATCTCCTTAAAATCAATTATGCGCCCTCTGGTCTTGGCGTTGGCGTTGATCATCTCCATGACCTGCATGACAATGTCATCCAAGGCCTCGCGCTGCGCGGAGTCCATCCCTCTTCGAGGGGGCTGACTGTCAGCGGCTGAATACAAGTATTTCCCAGTCAGAAATTCCCATTCCAGAATCTCCTCTCGTTGGCGGGGCTGGAACCTCATGAAGGAAGGAGGGATTCCCAGCTGGAGGTCTTCTTTATGAATCTCGGTGTTGCTGTACTTGCTCATCAGGACAATCTCGCGGTGCAGCTGGATGGTGCGGTGGCGCAGCTCCGCAATCTTGCGGCTGAGCATGTAGCTGTGAAGCCTGTACTGGTAGGGCGGGTTTTTGTTCGGATGCAGAGTGATGGCGCGGTGAATTTTACTGTTATGGAGATCTCTAATGTACCCCTTCTTGTTCTGTTCATAGTTCTCGTAAAAAAGCTGCTGCATCTGTGAAGAAATAAATAAGATTTCTGTTGTTAATATGTGGCTGAGTGTCCCCCCTCTTGTACTTCCTTATATATCTGCATCAGTTCAGTTCAGTTCAGTCACTCAGTCGTGTCCGACTCTTTGCAACCCCATGAATCACAGCACACCAGCCTCCCTGTTCATCACCATCTCCCGGAGTTCACTCTGCATACTCTATTATAAATCTTTCTAAATGAGTCGGAACATACCTAAGATTCTCTGTAAAGCTCAAAAAAATAGCAGTCCAGTGATAGTAGAATAATTGTAAACTGCTTATAGAAACAAAACTTCATCAATAACCAAGTTGGCCAATACAATTCTGCAGGCAAATAGAACTATGAAAAAAAGTTTTCCCATAAAGTAGAAGTATAATCTTGAGCTCACAGTGCACAAATTCAGCATACCTGGAAGAGACTGCCACCTTTAGCCCCCAACAAACCTGGGAAGGGGACTGGAGAGCCAAGGTCCCCTCCCTGAAGACTGGCACCCACAAGGAGCTGCCATCTAAACAGGAATAAACTGTTATCAGTGGGGTGAAAAGGAGAACTCCAGGAGAATGAGCCGGGCACAGACAAATGCTGCTTCCAGGGAGCTGAGCAGAAAGAAAACCATCCAGCCACACGCAGAAAGAGGCCTGCCACTTGGCAGGGCATGATGTAGGTAAAATCAAGGGTCAGCAAGGTTGCCAGGACCACACTCTCAGAGTCCCTTAACCACCTGTGTGTTCCTAGGCAGGCAGGAGAGGGCCTGCTTGCTAGCCACCAGCTCTCAAGGACCAGTGCAGAGCTGAAGGGCAGGCAAAGCAAGGGGGCTCATTACCCCATCCACTCTCCCTCTGTCTTAGGACACTGGTTTGGGAAACAAAAGTTTGAGGTCCTTCAGCCAAAAACAGGGTCTGTTGCCTCAAGCTAGATAGAGAATATACTTAATTATCTAGTACATTCACGCAACAAAATGATGACCTCTACAAAGTCTTTTAGAACGAAGAATTTAAAAATCTGCAAAAAATGTTTTAGTAAAAATGACGTTTGCAGCTGGTATCTGGTAACCTAGTCTTTGTTTCATTTGTGGCTCAACTTTGTCTTTCTGAACATGTTACTAAAAACTAACTCTTGATAAGGGTACATGCATTTGGATCAAGTAGTTTATTTGCCTCTGGACACTCATATCTTTGACTTTTTTTTTCCTTGAGCCACTAAAATTGTAATAATAAAAAATACAGATTAATATTTTTACACCGCATTTTCCTTTTCTATACAATTACCATAGGCTACCAATAAATGAAGCCAATAAGCAAAAAGAAGAGAAATGCTTCCAAAGAATGGCTTAAGTAGAAAAATAAAAAGGCACACACGTAATGCTACCAGTGCTGAGCAGGGGCTGTGCACACACCCACTGGCTCAATTCCCTGGAGCCACGAGTCTGCTGACCGCTGACCACCTATGTCCTGTCCTTGGAAGAGCAAGCCAGCCTGGAACTCATCATCTCCGACTTTGCTCGCCAAGTCATCTATAATCAACATACAAGGTACGTGTGCACATGGATTATCCACTGAAATAATTTCTAAATGTTACAGTTAAGTGGAACAGGTAGTCAGGCAAAAAAAAAAAAAAAAAAAG
>SJYW01021251.1:362681-374410 GCA_006410735.1 Raphicerus campestris | reverse complement strand
CCATCTGCAGTGATTTTGGAGCCCCCCAAAATAAAGTCTGCCACTGTTTCTACTGTTTCCCCATCTATTTCCCATGAAGTGATGGGACCAGATGCCGTGATCTTTGTTTTCTGAATGTTGAGCTTTAAGCCAACTTTTCCACTCTCTACTTTCACTTTCATCAAGAGGCTTTTTAGTTCCTCTTCACTTTCTGCCATAAGGGTGGTGTCATCTGCATTATCTGAGGTGATTTATTATTAACAAGTATTTCAATATCTATTACTTGGCACATTCTTTGGAAAAATATTATAAAATGCAAAGCTGAAAAGCACTGCAGAAGAAAACACAAATCAATGCATATAGGTTATCTAATAATCACAAGGAATACCTTGTTGAAAACACTCTAAAGGCTTTTTAAGATGGAGTACCACTGAAGGTTTGAAGTTAATTTCCAGTGTCCATAAAACAGCCCTTAATCTTTGATCTAAAAAGTAGCCCCATAATCTTGGATTTCAGAAAATCTATCTCTTTTCTGGGAGATGTTTCAAGACTCTGAGTCATTATATTGTAAATCTGAAAGGGGTTAATAAATAGCAAGGTCACTCTATTCCCAGAACTTCTAGCCAGCTGGGAATAACTATCTACTACCCACGTCTAATCTTTAGTTAACAAATACTTCAATGGTCTTCATTAGCAAATGTCCTTCTTGTCCTCTGTAATGAACATCAACATTCTCATTAAGTCAAGACTCTTCCCATTAACTGTTTACATTAATGTCATCATTAAGTACATATTTCAGTCATATCAACAGATTATCACTGCTCCAGATGGACAGCTATTTCTGACTGTGATTTACGCAGTGTTTGAATTCACGGCACAGAATTTTTCTTACCCTTTCGTCCTGAGAACTGATTTAAAGAAAATATGGATTGTGTAAATGTCAGGAGACCATAACTAGTGGTAGTTTCAAAATAACTATATTCACAAGTTTTAAATACTTAAATTAACAATGTCATAAACCTGCAGGTAGGGTTTCCAGAAAATTTACTGCCTGAAGCAGGATCTTCTGAGATGAAAGAGGAAATCTGTTGATAATCAGGTCAAGATCACTGGTATAAACTGGGCCTGTTTCCAGCTCTCAACACATATGGTTACTCTACATGTCCCTATTAGGTCTCTTCTAATTAGTTTTGTGTAGGCTTTGCCAATTTTCATCCAATTAAGTTCAAGGATTAGGTGCTTAGTGTTTTAAAGATGCTATTCAAGAAAGTAAGTTTTCCATGGGAATTAAGCTGGGTCTTTAATATTAAAAAAAAAAGAACTATATGCATGTCTTGAATGGTTAGTGTTAAATTTTGAAATCTAAAAACAACCTTTTAAAAAAGCCTGACACATTTCAAAATAATTGAGAATTAATCTTGGCAAAGTAAATGAAAACTGTTGGTATTAATTTAGGACTTCTACATCAGACAATTAAAGTATATGCAGAACTATCTTTAATTGACCAAAGTCTTATGCAAATACAGCACCAAATACTTGACTAAACATTAACATTAAAGGCATTGTACCATGCAGGGAAAATTCACAAGGCCACATATAAAGAAAGGATACGAAAACATATGTACACCAATGTTCATTGCAGCGTTATTTATAATTGCTAGAACATGGAAACAACCCAGATGTCCATCAACAGATGATTGGATAAGAAAGCGGTGGTACANACTATGTCTATACACACACATATGTATATACACACACATACTATGTATATACACACACACTATGTCTATACACACACACAATGTCTATACACACACACATACACACACAATGTATATACACACACAACTGAATCACTCCACTCTATACCAAAAACTAGGACTATACTGTGAAATCAACTATATTTTAATAAATTCTAAGACAACCTACCTCCCTCATACAACCATTCAACGGGACTCTGTTATTGGAAGTTACACGTTGAGAACGCAGGTCTTTTCCTCCAAAGGGTTCTTTGGGGCACTGGACTTGGTAACAAAGGCTTCTCCCCTCCAGCCCATACAGGCAGGCAGGCATTAGTCGGTGGCGCCTCTGGGAGGGTCTGTGCAGCACTCGGCACAGGCTCGCGGGCGAGGCCGCGGAGGTCCTGCTGCCCCGCCATCTCGCACACGGGGGCGGGGCGGGTGCAGACCGTCAGCAGCTACCCAGGGGCGCCGGGCCAGGCGGGCCCTGCTCTCGGGGAGGTTCACCTCCAGGGCCCGACCAGGCAGTGCACGAAGCCCAGCTGACACAGCAGGCTGAGGACCAGCAGGTGGGAGACCGGACAGAGGGGAGCTCCGCAAACTCAGGGAGGGAAGGCGCCCAGGCGGGGGTATCAGAGCCAAGCCCGGTCAGAAGCAGCTGGGAAGGGAAGCGCGGGAGAGGACGCGGCAGGTCAGACAGAAGACACGCGCTCCTGGAGGGCTGGCACTCGTCCACTCCACGCTCACCCACCCTGCCAGAAGCAGACCGTGGCTGGCTCCCCTGAGCTCTGTGGCCCAAGGGGCCGTTTTTCTTCCAGCCCACAGGTGCTGCTACAGCCCCTCCAGGCTGGCTCACAGCAAGGCATTTCATGTGGCTGTGGGGCCAATGACGTTAGTTACATGACAGAGCGTGTGTGTGTGCGCCCGCGTGCATGCACTTCTGTGAAGAGAAGGGTGGGAGGGGAGGGAGATGGACAGAATTTTAACAGCATAATCTTATCAAAGGTTTAAAAGCAGGAAAAGGCTACCCCAAACTTTCTGAATAAGTGTGTGTCTGTACATAAATAGGGCTTGCCAGGTGGCACTGGTGGTAAAGAGTCTGTCTGTCTGCAGTGCGGAAGACCTGGGTTCAATCCCTGGGTGGGGAAGATCCCCTGGAGAAGGGAAAGGCTGCCACTCCAGTATTCTGGCCTGGAGAACTCCATGGACTGTATAGTCCAAGGGGTCACAAAGAGTCTAACAGGACTGAGTGACCTTCACTCTCACCCTACCCACAAGCATGAAAACCCCAGACTCATGGGAACCAGAAGGCTGATGACGTTGATTCCCACTATACCTCACCACCAACCAATCAGAAGAACATCTATGACCAGACTACGCGCTCTTTAACCCATTACTATAAAACTTCTCATTATTCTCTCCAACAGGGGACACACAGTTCTGGGGGCACAAACCTGCTGTAGCTTGGCCTAGCAAAGCAACAATGCTCTTCTTTTCTACTTCACTCAAAACTTTCTCCCAGATTTAATTTGGAGTTGGGTACAGAGGCCAGATTAGGCTTCAGCAACAAAACCAAATTATACTTGGTAAATTAGGTAGTGTGTATATACTTATTTTATAAACACACTACAACCAAGTAATAATTCTACTTTTGACCATCTTATTTTCTTCAAACAATGTTGCTGTTTCTTAAAACAATAATAACTGCTAAATAAAATCAAGCTATCAGGACTTTATGCAAAGAAAAAGAGTCACTAAAATTATAAGCCATGAGGAAAGCAAACGTTTCATAGAAGTAAGAAAGCTGAAAGGTTAAAAGTAAAGGAATAAGTCATACATCAACCAAAGGCTAGCAGTACAAACTTCTTTCATTAAAAAAAACTTTGGTGAGGGAAGAATATCAACTGAAGAGAATTTCATAAAGATTTAGAATCGAATTCAAGTTACATATTATGTGTTGACCCAAGTTCAGTTCAGTCGCTCAGTTGTGTCCGACTTTTTGTGACCCCATGGACTGTAGCACACCAGGCCTCCCTGTCCATTAGCAACTCCCGGAGCTTGCTCAAACTCATGTCCATTGAGTTGGTGATGTGATCCAATCATCTCATCCTCTGTCGTCCCCTTCTCCTCCTGTCTTCAGTCTTCCCCAGCATCAGGATATTTTCTAATGAGTCAGTTCTTCGTATCAGGTGGCCAGAGTATTGGAGCTTCAGCTTCAGCATCAGTCCTTCCAATGATTTCTAAGCTGCTGCTGCTTTTCCCTTGTTATGTTTAAATATNCAGAATTTTAACAGCATAATCTTATCAAAGGTTTAAAAGCAGGAAAAGGCTACCCCAAACTTTCTGAATAAGTGTGTGTCTGTACATAAATAGGGCTTGCCAGGTGGCACTGGTGGTAAAGAGTCTGTCTGTCTGCAGTGCGGAAGACCTGGGTTCAATCCCTGGGTGGGGAAGATCCCCTGGAGAAGGGAAAGGCTGCCACTCCAGTATTCTGGCCTGGAGAACTCCATGGACTGTATAGTCCAAGAGGTCACAAAGAGTCTAACAGGACTGAGTGACCTTCACTCTCACCCTACCCACAAGCATGAAAACCCCAGACTCATGGGAACCAGAAGGCTGATGACATTGATTCCCACTATACCTCACCACCAACCAATCAGAAGAACATCTATGACCAGACTACGCGCTCTTTAACCCATTACTATAAAACTTCTCATTATTCTCTCCAACAGGGGACACACAGTTCTGGGGGCACAAACCTGCTGTAGCTTGGCCTAGCAAAGCAACAATGCTCTTCTTTTCTACTTCACTCAAAACTTTCTCCCAGATTTAATTTGGAGTTGGGTACAGAGGCCAGATTAGGCTTCAGCAACAAAACCAAATTATACTTGGTAAATTAGGTAGTGTGTATATACTTATTTTATAAACACACTACAACCAAGTAATAATTCTACTTTTGACCATCTTATTTTCTTCAAACAATGTTGCTGTTTCTTAAAACAACAATAACTGCTAAATAAAATCAAGCTATCAGGACTTTATGCAAAGAAAAAGAGTCACTAAAATTATAAGCCATGAGGAAAGCAAACGTTTCATAGAAGTAAGAAAGCTGAAAGGTTAAAAGTAAAGGAATAAGTCATACATCAACCAAAGGCTAGCAGTACAAACTTCTTTCATTAAAAAAAACTTTGGTGAGGGAAGAATATCAACTGAAGAGAATTTCATAAAGATTTAGAATCGAATTCAAGTTACATATTATGTGTTGACCCAAGTTCAGTTCAGTCGCTCAGTTGTGTCCGACTTTTTGTGACCCCATGGACTGTAGCACACCAGGCCTCCCTGTCCATTAGCAACTCCCGGAGCTTGCTCAAACTCATGTCCATTGAGTTGGTGATGTGATCCAATCATCTCATCCTCTGTCATCCCCTTCTCCTCCTGTCTTCAGTCTTCCCCAGCATCAGGATATTTTCTAATGAGTCAGTTCTTCGTATCAGGTGGCCAGAGTATTGGAGCTTCAGCTTCAGCATCAGTCCTTCCAATGATTTCTAAGCTGCTGCTGCTTTTCCCTTGTTATGTTTAAATATTGTCTGGAGCCACTTACTGTTAAGTGATTAATCTTTCTGTCCTCATTTGTGTGATGTGAGAAATGATGTTCATTTATTCAGCAAATACTGATGGGGTAATGGCTTATGAATAAAACTAGGTTTTCCCTCAAGGGGTTTAAAGTTGTGAAGTAATTCACCATGAACTACAGACACATTCCTAGAATACAAAGGAGCAATATATATTTAGTTTTAATTATTTTAGCCTTTGTTGTATGTTACTTTCAAGTACAATCAATGTAAGGGTTTTCCCGTGGCACCAGTGGTGAAGAGTCTGCCTGCCAATGCAGGAGATTTAAGAGATGTAGGTTCAATGCCTGGTTCAGGAAGATCCCCTGGAGGAGGGCACAGCAATCCACTTCGGTATTCTTGCCTGGAGAACCCCATGGACAGAGTGGCCTGGCGGGCTACAGTCCATAGGGGCACCAAGAGTCAAACACAACTAAAGCAACTTAGCATGCGTGCAAGCAAGTACAATGTGCAAGCAAGTACAATGCAAATACTTAAGAATCAGATTTTGCTTTATTTCTTTCCAAAGAAGGTGGTGCTGTGTGCTCAGTCATGTCCGACTCTTTGCGACCCCGTGGACAGCAGCCCACTAGGCTCCTCTGTTCAAGGGATTCTCCAGGCAAGAATACTGGAGTGGGTTGCCATTTCCTCCTCCAGAAAAAAGGTGGTATTAATCTATTTTCCCTCACATTATTGGTAAATTTGACTGCAAACCTGACAATCACAAATTGGCCCCTGCCATCTACAACAATTAGATCATGCTGCTGCAGCTGCTGATCCTCAATCCCTGCTGAAAGGAGTTCAGGGTGGAGGGCAGACATGAGGTGCTCTGTGCTGGGGGTGGGGGTGGGGGGCTGGAAAGCAGATCCTCAGATAGTCAGATAGTTTCAGGAGCTGATTTTATGAGCCCAAGTCTGGTATCTCCTCATAACTAGAAAAGCACTAAAATCCTTCATAGTGACGACTGTTTCTACAACTAGCAAAGCTCCACAAGACCAGTAGAAACCTTCTGGAAAGATATGTGCTTGACCGTATGTATTCCCTCTTCACCAGAATCAAATATACACTGACTGTTCCCCCTTGCCTCTTCAGAAAAGTCTCAGAGCTATCTGAGGTGCTGACTCCTGAGCTGCAGTCCTCATTTTGACCCAAATAAAACTTTACTGACAACCCTCACATTGTGAATATTTTTCAGTCGACAAACTCATTAATTATACTTTCTTTAAACTCTGATAATAGTAATAAAGCATTTCCATGCTCCCCAAATGGAAGTTTAATCACAAATGCATTCCCAGTCTCAGTGTTACAGTAGGGGTAAAGTTAAAAGACACATAAAATAAATTTAAGAGGAGATACCCCAAGGGAAACTCCCAGCTGGACTGATTTGCTAGTTTCACACTATAACTTGAGAATATTCCTAAGTCCTTACATTATATTCTACTATTACAGCCACCATGTTTTCCCATGAGAGGAAAACTCAGGGAAAGTATCTAAGGGCACCCTGAATTATGGCGCTTATATAAAGTTAATTAAGACCAAAAAACCATACTACATATAATAAAACCGAAACTACGAATGAAAGGGAGCACCCCACAGAACTGAGTTTCCCTGCAAGCTTATCATCAACTTTTCTATCTGAACCAGTATTTCCTTTCAAGTCCCTTTTCTGTTCCCCTCGGGACTGAGGCTATCAAAGCAAACAGGATAATACTGAAACCCAGCGGGACCCTGCCAAGCCCGCCCTGGTACAAAAGCCCCCTCCAGGTCCCCTGTTTCTTGTTTGTAGGAAAAAGTCTTTAGTCTCCAAAGGCCTTCCCTGAGTTAACAGAAAGCAGACTCAATTAGTAACTAATTAGGAAAGTGAGAGACTGCAGAAACAAAGGAACAGCAGTCAAGCAAGAAAAGTCATGAGAGCTCAACAATCTCATGCAAATCTTCGAGCTGTTCTACAGAAACTAAGACCCCCACCCAGGTGGAGGATGGTGAGGACACGTGCAGACCCCAGACGGCTCGGAACCAGGAGGCTCTGATTCAGATTCCCAGAACACCACGCTGCCAACCTGTCAGAAGAAATCCTTGCCCTGCGGCCCTCACCCCAAACGCTGCCTCTAAAAGCCCCTCCCTGAAAGCCATCAGGAAGTGCAGGTCTACTGAGTATGAGCTGCTGGTTCTCCATGCTTTGTGCTTGTGTTTAAGGGCTCAGTCGTGTCCGACTCTTTATGACCCCATGGACAGCAGCCTGCCAGGCTCCTCTGTCCATGGGGATTCTCCAGGCAAGAACACGGGAGTAGGTTGTCATGCCCTCCTCCAGGGGGTCTTCCCAACCCAGGGATTGAACCCAGGTCTCCTGCATTGCCGGTGGATTCTTTACTGCCTGAGCCACCAGGGAAGCCCTGCAAATGGCACTGTGACAATAAATGCTTCACTTTTCTTCATCACAACCTGGTGTCAGCAGACTGACTGGCTTTGCTGCTCATGAACTCAAGTTTGTTCCAGTAGTTCAGTTCTGTCCCTCAGCTGCGTCTGACTCTTTGCGACCCCATGGACCTCAGCATGCCAGGCCTCCCTGACCATCACCAACTCCCGGAGCTCACTAAAACTCATGTCCATCGAGTCAGTGATGCCATCCAACCATCTCATCCTCTGTCGTCCCCTTCTCTTCCTGCCTTCAATCTTTCCCAGCATCAGGATCTTTTCCAATGAGTCAGTTCTTCTCATCAGGTGGCCAAAATATTGGAGTTTCAGTTTCAGCATCAGTCCTTCCAATGAATATTCAGAGCTGATTTCCTTTAGGATGGACTGGTTTGATCTGTTACAAACAGAACTACAATGTATTGATGACCAGTTCCTAACAATGATTCTTGCCAATGGAAATGCTTGATAGAAACCTATTTCCCATTCAGATCTCATATTAGCTTTTTAACCTAAAAGTCAATTAAATGGCACTGTGCAACTGTAATTCTTTAACATCTGACCCTGGTACACTGCCATGATTTCCAGATGGGCCCCTGCCGGCTGGTATCTTTTCAAGCCTAACTGTCTCCCCAGGCCCTGGTCTCCTCCTGTGCATGCACCCAGAGCACCATAACTGTGCAGCTGAGATCGAGCCACCAGACAACGTGGAGAAGTGAAACTGCATACAGACCCGTTCAGGTCCCTAAATGACTATGAGGAGCAGACTCCCTCTGTCCCAGAACACACGCCTACCCAGAAGGAAATTAACGCCCACCTCCTTCTCAGGCGGCTCTGACCATGGTTCTGCCCCCTTCGAAGTCATATGTAACTCTGTAGGATGACATCTCTCAAAAATTATGTAGCAACTATTTTCTGAGCAGGATTTTACATAGTTCATGTGATCTCATGCCAGTCTTGGGGATCATTCCCATTTAACAGAAGAAGACAAAGAGCATCAGGAAACCAGTTGAGCTGACAAGGAGACCAGCGAGGAACGGCAGAGTGGCGTCTGAACGCCCGTGTCGTACCTGGAGCAGAGGCCAGCATATTCGTGGCAAGTCCTGCTTCTCATGCTCATTTGTCTAACTACTGTCTATGGCTGCTTTTGTTGGGACAGAGACATTACAGCCCGCAAAACCTGGAGGATTTACTGTCTGGCCCTTGAGAGGAAAAGTCCACTGACCCCTGATCCAGGGCCACACGCTGTCCCCGTGCCTCTGCTCACCAGGGCCAAGACAGGCATGCAGAGACTGTGCCGGTGCGGTGCCCCTCCACGCCCCCCAGGGCTCAACCCCCTGTCCGCAGCCCTCAGCTTCCTGCCTCCAAACCCACCACTCTTGACCAAGGCCGGACTGCGTCTCCCTCACACAAGGCACTCCATTGCACCCATGGAAGTCACATCTCTGGCTTCCGACCTTCTCGACGCTATCTATACAACTTTAAAAAAAAAGTAATTTCAAAATTAAAAACTTTACGTAAGTTGCTTAAAATACTTGATTCAAGGGAAATTAAAAATCTGAAAACAGTAACACCAGAAGCAGAAAACACAATGCATCAAATTCTGCATACTTTATATTTTGTGGTATATATTCATTTTGCTTTGGTTTTGTCCGTAAATGCCATTTCAAGACACAGAACTATGACATAATGCTCCCTGAAATAGAACCCTCAAAGACCACGAACAGCACACTTCTGTTCATTTTATCCCTGTTTCTAACCAGCACTGGAGAAGCATGAGCAACTGGATATGAATGAGTCACAAAAGCTCCCAGAAGCATCAGTCTGAATAAGGTATGAGAAAAAGTGACTTCATCTACACAATCCATTTCACAAAAAAATGGAAATATTTGTTTTCCACAACAAATATTTTTTGAACACCTACTATGTATCAGGCAGAGGTGTACAGTCACCCAGTACTCTAAAGCATGAGCTAAGTATTTTTCAAGTACTCATCATCTATGTGACAAAATAGATTAAGACAAAACAAAATCATCATCTGCAGTCATTTAATAAGCTGATTACTTCTAGATTTTAAAATTTTCATTCTTATGTGTTTCAAGGTTTAAAAAAAAGGGGGGGTGGTTTAACTCCTCCGGCCACAAACTGCCAGCTGTGAAGAAGCTTATGAAGGTGTGATCTATGTGACTGGTACATGTGCTGTGAGGAGGAGGCTGATGAGATCCCAGAGCCTGTTTAGCTCCTCACAGGCTGTGTGTTCTCCAACAAGTCTCAGCTTAATTGTGAAATAAAGCAATTAGGAAATAATGAAAGTCCCTTTCAGGGTTTTAATTCAGGGTAAATTAATAGTATGAACAAGATAAGGGCGCCCATTCAAACATTGCTCTCCAAGACAACACAAACAGGCACGGAGAAGGATGCCTGGTTACCCCCTGCCTCCGACATGCACCCCCGAAATCGATTCGTCGCCAAGCTGGCAGTGCAGCCCGGGTGCTGCTGACACGCCCCTTCTCCGCAGCCTGCTCGTGAGGGTCCTGGTTATCACTGACCCTCATCATGTCTCACCTGGCTGCTGCGGAAACTTCTGTCTTCCCTGTCCCTAAGCCTCACCTTCCTCTAAACCTGTTGGGGTGACCTTTCAAATACATCATGCTTCTTGCTTGCTGGGAGTAATCAGATCCACCCAAAAGAGCTGCTCTATGTAACCCCGAGGTCTCCTTGCATTCTAGCCATCTCCACCAGGCCCATTTCCTAGGCCCCTCTGGGGCTGGCAGCCACCACATACCGTGTGTACCAATCGCCCTGTCCCCCTGGGACTGTCTCTTCCTGAGCCAGAATCTGTGGGTCCAGGAACCTGGGTACTTTCTGCCACAAGATCTCCCGCCGCCTGATTTTGAGCCCTGCCTCCCAGGATGTCCTGGGGTGTGCTCACAGGTGTGTGGGTGATTGGGGCGGGGGGTGGGTAGGGTAGTTTGAGCCCAGACAGAAGATAAACCCTTATAGAGCAGTGATTCTCCACAAGGAGAACATGGCAGAATCAACTGAGATTCCGATGCATACCCTGTGCAGATATAGAGAATCTGATGAGGCTGGAGTCAGAGACAGGGGACCTCAAGAACCGCTGCCTATTTCCCACATGTGCCCCGCCCATGAGTATCAACATGAAGGCACTCTGGCAGGAAGGATCATCTCTCAAATCCTGCGGCACAAAGGTGCTGGACAAATGGATAAGCCAGAAAAGACTTCACAAGAAAGATGCCCCCAAACGGGTAGGAGGTTGGTTAGGAATCCCCAGCTCACTCCATGTCTTCATGGGGCTAATCTGCTGCGTTTAACGGGTAGAGTAGTGGCTCTTCGTCCAGCAGGACGCTGGGCAAGCAAACAGAAGGGACCGAGTCACAGGGGCTAAATCTTCACTGAGAAGTGCGGCTGTGAACCACTGGGTGGAGAGAGGACAAGCGGGCGAAGAGCAGTGGCAGGGAAGACGCACAGCCAGGCTCCCTGGCAGCTTTGGGCCCGCGACAGAAGGGCCGCTCACGTCCTTCTGAGGTCTCCCTTTCTCAGGGAGAACAGGCTAGCCAAAGGGAACGGAAGGAGAGGAAGACTGTCCGCCTTCCACCATTCCTGAACTGGGGCCGAGCAAGCACTGGACGCTGCCTTCGTGCCGAGAAGTGACCGGAGGGGTGAGAAGTGATCTGAGGTCAGGAGCACTTGAGCCAAGGCCATCGCCAGGTAGAGACAACCCTCAACTCTCCGACTGCACCAGAGCTTTCAATCTGAGCTAGCGTGATGGGTCAGACTGCATGTCCTGAGCGCAGTTTAGCAGCTTCAGAGGCTGCTGAGACAAGCTCTCATCCTAGCCAGCCTTCCAGGGAGGCAGGGGAGGGGCAGGCCTGGAAGAGGACCTGGGCTCCGGAAAGAAGGGCAGTGGGGGACCAAGGCATGTGGGACTGCTGGCAGCACTCACTGCTGGGACGAGGCAACCCCA
>SJYW01021251.1:282009-359939 GCA_006410735.1 Raphicerus campestris | reverse complement strand
AATAACTGCTAAATAAAATCAAGCTATCAGGACTTTATGCAAAGAAAAAGAGTCACTAAAATTATAAGCCATGAGGAAAGCAAACGTTTCATAGAAGTAAGAAAGCTGAAAGGTTAAAAGTAAAGGAATAAGTCATACATCAACCAAAGGCTAGCAGTACAAACTTCTTTCATTAAAAAAAACTTTGGTGAGGGAAGAATATCAACTGAAGAGAATTTCATAAAGATTTAGAATCGAATTCAAGTTACATATTATGTGTTGACCCAAGTTCAGTTCAGTCGCTCAGTTGTGTCCGACTTTTTGTGACCCCATGGACTGTAGAGCACCAGGCCTCCCTGTCCATTAGCAACTCCCGGAGCTTGCTCAAACTCATGTCCATTGAGTTGGTGATGTGATCCAATCATCTCATCCTCTGTCATCCCCTTCTCCTCCTGTCTTCAGTCTTCCCCAGCATCAGGATATTTTCTAATGAGTCAGTTCTTCGTATCAGGTGGCCAGAGTATTGGAGCTTCAGCTTCAGCATCAGTCCTTCCAATGATTTCTAAGCTGCTGCTGCTTTTCCCTTGTTATGTTTAAATATTGTCTGGAGCCACTTACTGTTAAGTGATTAATCTTTCTGTCCTCATTTGTGTGATGTGAGAAATGATGTTCATTTATTCAGCAAATACTGATGGGGTAATGGCTTATGAATAAAACTAGGTTTTCCCTCAAGGGGTTTAAAGTTGTGAAGTAATTCACCATGAACTACAGACACATTCCTAGAATACAAAGGAGCAATATATATTTAGTTTTAATTATTTTAGCCTTTGTTGTATGTTACTTTCAAGTACAATCAATGTAAGGGTTTTCCCGTGGCACCAGTGGTGAAGAGTCTGCCTGCCAATGCAGGAGATTTAAGAGATGTAGGTTCAATGCCTGGTTCAGGAAGATCCCCTGGAGGAGGGCACAGCAATCCACTTCGGTATTCTTGCCTGGAGAACCCCATGGACAGAGTGGCCTGGCGGGCTACAGTCCATAGGGGCACCAAGAGTCAAACACAACTAAAGCAACTTAGCATGCGTGCAAGCAAGTACAATGTGCAAGCAAGTACAATGCAAATACTTAAGAATCAGATTTTGCTTTATTTCTTTCCAAAGAAGGTGGTGCTGTGTGCTCAGTCATGTCCGACTCTTTGCGACCCCGTGGACAGCAGCCCACTAGGCTCCTCTGTTCAAGGGATTCTCCAGGCAAGAATACTGGAGTGGGTTGCCATTTCCTCCTCCAGAAAAAAGGTGGTATTAATCTATTTTCCCTCACATTATTGGTAAATTTGACTGCAAACCTGACAATCACAAATTGGCCCCTGCCATCTACAACAATTAGATCATGCTGCTGCAGCTGCTGATCCTCAATCCCTGCTGAAAGGAGTTCAGGGTGGAGGGCAGACATGAGGTGCTCTGTGCTGGGGGTGGGGGTGGGGGGCTGGAAAGCAGATCCTCAGATAGTCAGATAGTTTCAGGAGCTGATTTTATGAGCCCAAGTCTGGTATCTCCTCATAACTAGAAAAGCACTAAAAGCACTAAAATCCTTCATAGTGACGACTGTTTCTACAACTAGCAAAGCTCCACAAGACCAGTAGAAACCTTCTGGAAAGATATGTGCTTGACCGTATGTATTCCCTCTTCACCAGAATCAAATATACACTGACTGTTCCCCCTTGCCTCTTCAGAAAAGTCTCAGAGCTATCTGAGGTGCTGACTCCTGAGCTGCAGTCCTCATTTTGACCCAAATAAAACTTTACTGACAACCCTCACATTGTGAATATTTTTCAGTCGACAAACTCATTAATTATACTTTCTTTAAACTCTGATAATAGTAATAAAGCATTTCCATGCTCCCCAAATGGAAGTTTAATCACAAATGCATTCCCAGTCTCAGTGTTACAGTAGGGGTAAAGTTAAAAGACACATAAAATAAATTTAAGAGGAGATACCCCAAGGGAAACTCCCAGCTGGACTGATTTGCTAGTTTCACACTATAACTTGAGAATATTCCTAAGTCCTTACATTATATTCTACTATTACAGCCACCATGTTTTCCCATGAGAGGAAAACTCAGGGAAAGTATCTAAGGGCACCCTGAATTATGGCGCTTATATAAAGTTAATTAAGACCAAAAAACCATACTACATATAATAAAACCGAAACTACGAATGAAAGGGAGCACCCCACAGAACTGAGTTTCCCTGCAAGCTTATCATCAACTTTTCTATCTGAACCAGTATTTCCTTTCAAGTCCCTTTTCTGTTCCCCTCGGGACTGAGGCTATCAAAGCAAACAGGATAATACTGAAACCCAGCGGGACCCTGCCAAGCCCGCCCTGGTACAAAAGCCCCCTCCAGGTCCCCTGTTTCTTGTTTGTAGGAAAAAGTCTTTAGTCTCCAAAGGCCTTCCCTGAGTTAACAGAAAGCAGACTCAATTAGTAACTAATTAGGAAAGTGAGAGACTGCAGAAACAAAGGAACAGCAGTCAAGCAAGAAAAGTCATGAGAGCTCAACAATCTCATGCAAATCTTCGAGCTGTTCTACAGAAACTAAGACCCCCACCCAGGTGGAGGATGGTGAGGACACGTGCAGACCCCAGACGGCTCGGAACCAGGAGGCTCTGATTCAGATTCCCAGAACACCACGCTGCCAACCTGTCAGAAGAAATCCTTGCCCTGCGGCCCTCACCCCAAACGCTGCCTCTAAAAGCCCCTCCCTGAAAGCCATCAGGAAGTGCAGGTCTACTGAGTATGAGCTGCTGGTTCTCCATGCTTTGTGCTTGTGTTTAAGGGCTCAGTCGTGTCCGACTCTTTATGACCCCATGGACAGCAGCCTGCCAGGCTCCTCTGTCCATGGGGATTCTCCAGGCAAGAACACGGGAGTAGGTTGTCATGCCCTCCTCCAGGGGGTCTTCCCAACCCAGGGATTGAACCCAGGTCTCCTGCATTGCCGGTGGATTCTTTACTGCCTGAGCCACCAGGGAAGCCCTGCAAATGGCACCGTGACAATAAATGCTTCACTTTTCTTCATCACAACCTGGTGTCAGCAGACTGACTGGCTTTGCTGCTCATGAACTCAAGTTTGTTCCAGTAGTTCAGTTCTGTCCCTCAGCTGCGTCTGACTCTTTGCGACCCCATGGACCTCAGCATGCCAGGCCTCCCTGACCATCACCAACTCCCGGAGCTCACTAAAACTCATGTCCATCGAGTCAGTGATGCCATCCAACCATCTCATCCTCTGTCGTCCCCTTCTCTTCCTGCCTTCAATCTTTCCCAGCATCAGGATCTTTTCCAATGAGTCAGTTCTTCTCATCAGGTGGCCAAAATATTGGAGTTTCAGTTTCAGCATCAGTCCTTCCAATGAATATTCAGAGTTGATTTCCTTTAGGATGGACTGGTTTGATCTGTTACAAACATAACTACAATGTATTGATGACCAGTTCCTAACAATGATTCTTGCCAATGGAAATGCTTGATAGAAACCTATTTCCCATTCAGATCTCATATTAGCTTTTTAACCTAAAAGTCAATTAAATGGCACTGTGCAACTGTAATTCTTTAACATCTGACCCTGGTACACTGCCATGATTTCCAGATGCGCCCTTGCCGGCTGGTATCTTTTCAAGCCTAACTGTCTCCCCAGGCCCTGGTCTCCTCCTGTGCATGCACCCAGAGCACCGTAACTGTGCAGCTGAGATCGAGCCACCAGACAACGTGGAGAAGTGAAACTGCATACAGACCCGTTCAGGTCCCTAAATGACTATGAGGAGCAGACTCCCTCTGTCCCGGAACACACGCCTACCCAGAAGGAAATTAACGCCCACCTCCTTCTCAGGCGGCTCTGACCGTGGTTCTGACCCCTTCTAAGTCATATGTAACTCTGTAGGATGACATCTCTCAAAAATTATGTAGCAACTATTTTCTGAGCAGGATTTTACATAGTTCATGTGATCTCATGCCAGTCTTGGGGATCATTCCCATTTAACAGAAGAAGACAAAGAGCATCAGGAAACCAGTTGAGCTGACAAGGAGACCAGCGAGGAACGGCAGAGTGGCGTCTGAACGCCCGTGTCGTACCTGGAGCAGAGGCCAGCATGTTCGTGGCAAGTCCTGCTTCTCATGCTCATTTGTCTAACTACTGTCTATGGCTGCTTTTGTTGGGACAGAGACATTACAGCCCGCAAAACCTGGAGGATTTACTGTCTGGCCCTTGAGAGGAAAAGTCCACTGACCCCTGATCCAGGGCCACACGCTGTCCCCGTGCCTCTGCTCACCAGGGCCAAGACAGGCATGCAGAGACTGTGCCGGTGCGGTGCCCCTCCACGCCCCCCAGGGCTCACCCCCCTGTCCGCAGCCCTCAGCTTCCTGCCTCCAAACCCACCACTCTTGACCAAGGCCGGACTGCGTCTCCCTCACACAAGGCACTCCATTGCACCCATGGAAGTCACATCTCTGGCTTCCGACCTTCTCGACGCTATCTATACAACTTTAAAAAAAAAGTAATTTCAAAATTAAAAACTTTACGTAAGTTGCTTAAAATACTTGATTCAAGGGAAATTAAAAATCTGAAAACAGTAACACCAGAAGCAGAAAACACAATGCATCAAATTCTGCATACTTTATATTTTGTGGTATATATTCATTTTGCTTTGGTTTTGTCCGTAAATGCCATTTCAAGACACAGAACTATGACATAATGCTCCCTGAAATAGAACCCTCAAAGACCACGAACAGCACACTTCTGTTCATTTTATCCCTGTTTCTAACCAGCACTGGAGAAGCATGAGCAACTGGATATGAATGAGTCACAAAAGCTCCCAGAAGCATCAGTCTGAATAAGGTATGAGAAAAAGTGACTTCATCTACACAATCCATTTCACAAAAAAATGGAAATATTTGTTTTCCACAACAAATATTTTTTGAACACCTACTATGTATCAGGCAGAGGTGTACAGTCACCCAGTACTCTAAAGCATGAGCTAAGTATTTTTCAAGTACTCATCATCTATGTGACAAAATAGATTAAGACAAAACAAAATCATCATCTGCAGTCATTTAATAAGCTGATTACTTCTAGATTTTAAAATTTTCATTCTTATGTGTTTCAAGGTTTAAAAAAAAGGGGGGGGGTGGTTTAACTCCTCTGGCCACAAACTGCCAGCTGTGAAGAAGCTTATGAAGGTGTGATCTATGTGACTGGTACATGTGCTGTGAGGAGGAGGCTGATGAGATCCCAGAGCCTGTTTAGCTCCTCACAGGCTGTGTGTTCTCCAACAAGTCTCAGCTTAATTGTGAAATAAAGCAATTAGGAAATAATGAAAGTCCCTTTCAGGGTTTTAATTCAGGGTAAATTAATAGTATGAACAAGATAAGGGCGCCCATTCAAACATTGCTCTCCAAGACAACACAAACAGGCACGGAGAAGGATGCCTGGTTACCCCCTGCCTCCGACATGCACCCCCGAAATCGATTCGTCGCCAAGCTGGCAGTGCAGCCCGGGTGCTGCTGACACGCCCCTTCTCCGCAGCCTGCTCGTGAGGGTCCTGGTTATCACTGACCCTCATCATGTCTCACCTGGCTGCTGCGGAAACTTCTGTCTTCCCTGTCCCTAAGCCTCACCTTCCTCTAAACCTGTTGGGGTGACCTTTCAAATACATCATGCTTCTTGCTTGCTGGGAGTAATCAGATCCACCCAAAAGAGCTGCTCTATGTAACCCCGAGGTCTCCTTGCATTCTAGCCATCTCCACCAGGCCCATTTCCTAGGCCCCTCTGGGGCTGGCAGCCACCACATACCGTGTGTACCAATCGCCCTGTCCCCCTGGGACTGTCTCTTCCTGAGCCAGAATCTGTGGGTCCAGGAACCTGGGTACTTTCTGCCACAAGATCTCCCGCCGCCTGATTCTGAGCCCTGCCTCCCAGGATGTCCTGGGGTGTGCTCACAGGTGTGTGGGTGATTGGGGCGGGGGGTGGGTAGGGTAGTTTGAGCCCAGACAGAAGATAAACCCTTATAGAGCAGTGATTCTCCACAAGGAGAACATGGCAGAATCAACTGAGATTCCGATGCATACCCTGTGCAGATATAGAGAATCTGATGAGGCTGGAGTCAGAGACAGGGGACCTCAAGAACCGCTGCCTATTTCCCACATGTGCCCCGCCCATGAGTATCAACATGAAGGCACTCTGGCAGGAAGGATCATCTCTCAAATCCTGCGGCACAAAGGTGCTGGACAAATGGATAAGCCAGAAAAGACTTCACAAGAAAGATGCCCCCAAACGGGTAGGAGGTTGGTTAGGAATCCCCAGCTCACTCCATGTCTTCATGGGGCTAATCTGCTGCGTTTAACGGGTAGAGTAGTGGCTCTTCGTCCAGCAGGACGCTGGGCAAGCAAACAGAAGGGACCGAGTCACAGGGGCTAAATCTTCACTGAGAAGTGCGGCTGTGAACCACTGGGTGGAGAGAGGACAAGCGGGCGAAGAGCAGTGGCAGGGAAGACGCACAGCTAGGCTCCCTGGCAGCTTTGGGCCCGCGACAGAAGGGCCGCTCACGTCCTTCTGAGGTCTCCCTTTCTCAGGGAGAACAGGCTAGCCAAAGGGAACGGAAGGAGAGGAAGACTGTCCGCCTTCCACCATTCCTGAACTGGGGCCGAGCAAGCACTGGACGCTGCCTTCGTGCCGAGAAGTGACCGGAGGGGTGAGAAGTGATCTGAGGTCAGGAGCACTTGAGCCAAGGCCATCGCCAGGTAGAGACAACCCTCAACTCTCCGACTGCACCAGAGCTTTCAATCTGAGCTAGCGTGATGGGTCAGACTGCATGTCCTGAGCGCAGTTTAGCAGCTTCAGAGGCTGCTGAGACAAGCTCTCATCCTAGCCAGCCTTCCAGGGAGGCAGGGGAGGGGCAGGCCTGGAAGAGGACCTGGGCTCCGGAAAGAAGGGCAGTGGGGGACCAAGGCATGTGGGACTGCTGGCAGCACTCACTGCTGGGACGAGGCAACCCCAGCTTAGGGTGGTGGGCTTTTTCTTCCTTTTTTTCAACTTTAAAAAGGCTGACTTATAAATAGTAGTTTGCATGTTTAGAAATTTTGGAAAGGTAGTTAAGACTGAAGGATAAAAATCATAAAATGAGAACCAACAATTAAGACAGATCTATTTAATGGAAAACACACAAAGAAAAAAAAAAACCCAAATATTGATGAGATAAATTATGTGTTTTAGAAGGCTTTTTCCCTACTAGCCTGAACCAGCTATAATTTGAGGGGAAACGTATCTTTGGGCTTATACACAGACCAAGATTTCTTTTTTCTTCCCAAATCCATTTTGACCTGCTATAAAAAAGGTCACTTGTTTCTAGAAGAAAACATTAATACCACCAGTTAACATACAATTTTTTAAAACTGTGATAACAAGATTCAGTAACAGCTATCTCCAAGTAAATGAAACAGTGTTAGTCACTCAGTCTGACTCTGTGACCCCATGGACTGTAGCCCACCAGGCTCCTCTATCCATGGGATTCTCCAGGCAAGTATACTGGAGTGGGTTGCCATTTCCTTCTCCAAAATGAAACAAGACCACCACATATCAATTTTTATTAAGAACTATTTAGACCTAAAACCAAGCTTTAAGATGGGATATGCTGAGTTCC
The DNA here is from genome assembly GCA_006410735.1 of Raphicerus campestris. Taxonomy (NCBI): domain Eukaryota; kingdom Metazoa; phylum Chordata; class Mammalia; order Artiodactyla; family Bovidae; genus Raphicerus; species Raphicerus campestris. Next base: position 352,278 of record SJYW01021251.1, on the reverse strand, counting down.
AGAAGCAACAAGCCTCTCAAAGAAGAATGAAGACTGTAAGACAGCCCAGGGCCCCAGAGAGCATTCGGTAGGTCCTGTCCAAAACTCCCACAGGCCACACACCTTCTCCCCTTGGGCCACTCACTGCACAGGTCAAGGCTAACACCCAAGAGTACAAGTTGACAGAGGACAAGGGAGACACTGTTCAATTTCAACACAAACACTTAGCATATTTAGTCACTCAAACTATTTCTAGGAAAGTAAACAATTACCAAAAAGCTCCATTATAAAGTTGCCAGACATATAAACTAGCATCTGGTAAAGAATATCACCATTTGACAAACATCAGAGTAATTAATTCAGGTAAGAATCATGAATGGATGCTAAAATTAGTAGATGGCAGCAGAGGAGGAATAGGATAGCTCATGGTCTCAAAATATTTCCCTATAAAATAAGTATCTATTAATTACAAAGGGGAAAAAAGTAATTTCACAGTGGAGACTTAGCAAGCAGTCATAGTTACTCCTGCCCATTGGGGGGGGGGTCACATTGACATCACGTGTTCCCATTATGTCCTTATTCTTAGAAAATACATGTAGGGAAAAAAAGTGTATAATGTTTGCAACTTATTCTCAAATAGGTCAGAAAAAATATATATACATAGAGAGAAAAATGATAAGGCAAATGTGGTAAACATTAACAACCAGGAAATCTGGATGAAGGGGTATAGGAGTTCTTTGCACTATTTTCGAAATTATCCTGTCTGAAGTTATTTCAAAATGAAAAAAACAAACAAAAAAAAACAAAAAGAGAGGTTAAAAATGACCACGGTCTTTTTCTATAATAGTCCATTCATCAACAAAGAAATCATGAATGACAGTAAGTATTTCTAAAAGGTTCTTCAGCTGTTCAAAGATGTTTTCAGAAGTATAAAGCAAGATGCTTTTGATCTGTAACTGTTTTTATTAAACCTAAAGATTCAGTATTTCAACCTTTGGATCTGTTTTCCACTTAAAAAAAAAAAATCAACATGGCAATGCTTCATTATATTCTTTGAGGTTTCCTGGACAAAAACTTGTTACTATTTCTGTCTCGAATTCATCCTTTTTGCCTGCTGTGCTGTGGGCATGACATCAATTTATTATACCCAATAATTAACAGTGCCTCCTAGTTACTAAATTACCACCATGCACACTGATGATTCATGGCAGGGTGGGTGGAGGGGAAGACTTAGTATGTACTACTAGAACCAGTATACTCATCAGTTAGGAAAAAGCTTAAGTCTTTGTAGTCCCCCAGGACTAGTGTCTGGAAAATCCCACGGACAAAAGAGCCTGGTAGGCTACAGCCCATGGGGTCACAAAGAGTTGGACACGACTGAGCGACTTCACTTTCACTTCTAAGATAAAAAAAGTAGTCATTAATCTGTACATATTCTATAAAACTTTGTGATAATCAAAGAAAATATACAGTCTACCAGATCTTGATAGCCATTTGCTGAAAGACACATAACGCAAATCTAAACGGCATTATAAAACTCTTATGAATTTGACATTTCAACTGATGATTATCTGTACTAGCCATTCTGACACTGGGACACATAAACCCACACACACTTAAACTGCTCAAAGTGGAAAACGTTAATTTTGAAGATGGTTTTAACAATTTGCTCTCTCTCCCATACTCTCGGTATGGTACTGATTTCTATCAGGTTGGTGCAAAAGTAATTGCGGTTTTGGATTTTTGAAATTTGCCATTTGATACTGGAATACATTGTTAAATAAATGTGGTTATGTTACACGTCATTTTGATGCACATTTCTTTGCTTTGCGTTTTTTTATTAATGACTTATTGTTTATTATTTATTTTAGACTAGGGAAATGATATCAGATAAAACCCAAATTCAATCAATTTTCTTATTCAAGTTCAAAATGGGTTGTAAAGCAGTGGAGGTTCAAGAAGTCTTGCAAAGCAGACGAGAGCCCTGAAGATGACGAACATAGTGGCCAGCCATCAGAAGCTGACGATGACTAAGGGCAGTCATTGATGCTGTTCCTCTTACAACCTCACGAGAAGCTGCCAAAGAACTCAGCGTTAACAATTCTAGTCATTCAGCATTAGCAGCAAACAGGAAAGGTGAAGAAAGCTGGGTAAGTGGGTGCCTTGTGAACTGACTGCATATTTTAAAACCGGTCATTTTGAAGCGTTGTCTTCTCTTATTCTATGACAATGAACCGTTTTTCAATTGGACTGTGACATGTGATGAAAAGTAGATTTTATATGACAACCAGTGATGTCTGGAACAAGAAGAAGCTCAAAGCACTTTTCAAAGCCACGCTAGCACCAAGAAAAGGTCACGGTCACTGTCTGGTGGTCTGCTTTCTGAATCCTGGTGAAGCCATTACATCTGAGAAGTACGCTCAGCAAGCTAAGGTGATGCACCGAGAACCGCGATGCCTGCAGCAGGTATTGGTCAACAGAAGGGCTAAACTGTTCTCCACAACAACGTCCAAATGTATGTCGCATAATCCATGCTTCAAACGTTGAACGAACTGGGTTACAAACTCATCCACCATATTCATCTGACTTCTCACCAACTGACTACCACTTCCTTCAAGCAACTCAGCAACTTTTTGCAGGGAAAACACTTCCAAGACCAGAAGGAGGCAGAAAGTGCTTTCCAAGAGTTCGCAGAATCCCAATGCACCGATTTTTACGCTACCGAATAAACGTACTTCTTGTTGGCTAAAGTGTGTTGATTGCAATGGTTTCTATGTAGATTAATAAAGATGTGTTTGAGCCTAGTTATAGTGACTGAAAATTCACAGTCCCAAACTGCAGCTATGTTTGCACCAACCTAATATTGTGCATATAGGCAGGGAACGTTCCATCCTTAAACTAACCAAGGGTCTTTGATTTTTGATGACTATTACACAGTGTATGACCAAATGTGAAGTTTAATTTCAAACCCAAACACAAGCCTACATTCCTTTCTCTCCCATCTGGGGCAGTCTGAGCAAACAGGTAGGGTCTAGGAAATGGACTGAGGCCATATGGGCAGATCAGGCTCTTGTGCCAGCTGTGAGGTTAGACAAAGCAGCAGAAGAACCAATTCCCAAGTGTCTGTTTTTAAAGAGTCATAATGATCCACTGAGAAAGGCTGACAGATAGCAAAGGGCAGGGGAGCGTGCAGTCCATGGGGTCGCAAAGCGTTGGACACATCGTAGTGACTGAACAACAGCCCATTAGAGAGGCAACTAAGCCTCTGAGATAGGGTGGGGGACAGCGGGGAGCAGCTGGTTTATGGGTCACGGGGCTCTGAAGACTGCAGAATGCTAAGTGCTATGGTCACAACTGAGACCTGTTTCCTATGGAAGTGGCTCAGAGCCCATTTATATACATTCATTTCATACAAGTAACACTTTAGAAAATAAACAAACAGATGACAATTTATTATTCACTGAAAGAATATGGTGTTATATAAGTAAACTAGGGAAGTCAGAAAAGAGAGGAGCATTACACAACATCGATAAATTTGTTACAGAAAAGAACAGGGTAAAAGAGACAATCTAGCCTGTGAGAAAACAAATGCATTAAAAAAAATAGTTTTATTTATTTATTTTTTTGCTGTTCTGGGTCTTAGTTGCTGTGCTGGCATAAATGCATTTTTCTTTTTTTTGCACACATAAGTACCTTAATGGCAGAGAAGAATAGATGAGTACTCCTGCAATTTGGAGGGCATAGTCTAAAGCATCCCTCCAGTAAATATTAAATTTCTTTTCCAACTTTCAATCTTAAACCTCTTCCTGACCCAGGGACAAACCTACATTTCCTGCACTGGCAGGCAGACTCTTCAGCACTGAGCCACCAGGCGAGCCCAAGCTTCCATGGTTATCCTCCGGCTACTCATTTCCCCCCAACCTAGCAGCACACACTTGGGAACCCCTTTGGAGAAGGCTGGTTCAAAACTAGAATTTTATTTAAGAGAAATAAGACCAGAAGAAAGAAAACAAGACCAACAGCAAAGAAATAAAACTTAATGGGGGGAAATTTTAGTGGGATGTCTGAAACACAACTTGTCTAGTCAGGAAAAAAGCCCACTCACGATAAATATTTTCTATATTAACATAGCACAGTCAGCCAAAAAAAGAAAACTCAATACCTAAAACGAGAAAGGCTTTCTTCTACACCTCATTTCTTCAAACAAACAAACAAACAAAAAAGTTTGGCTAAAAGAAGAGGAAAGAGTTACACCCATATAAAACTTCAGAATGGGAAGAATTAGTATCACCAAGTATCTCTCGGCTTTGCCAAGTAATAATGGTATTTTAGAAATTATTCATTCTGGTTTTTACATCACAATTCACTTTGCTGGCTGGCTAATAGCTATACAGTCTAATAATTTATATAATATTTTATTTCAATTTTAACAGATTTAAAAAAAAATCTCAAGGTAACTTTATATTACCTATAAATGCTAATTTATCAAACACATAAAGTGCCTAATATGTTAGGCCTCTAAGAGGAATACAGAAATGGTTAAGACCCAATTTACCAGGAAAGAAACAAAATCGAAAATTTGATTCAAAGTCACACCAAGAGAAAGCAGATCTTCAAGAGAACATACTATCAAAACAAATACTGTTCTGGTAAATTTATCAATAGGATCATAAAAGGAGGGCTACGTTGCTATGTGACACAGTCAGGTATTACCTAGACTCAGGTAACTAAAACTACAAAAGCCTGTATGAAGATGGATTTAAGGGTTCTGGTTCAAGACGATGGAGCAGAAGGACGCATGCTCATCTCCTGTGAGAGCACCGAAACCACAAGTAGCTGTCGAACAGCCACTGACAGGAGGATGCAGGAACACACCAGAAAAAGACGCCCACGTCCAAAGACCAAGAAGCAGCCACAGCGAGACGGCAGCAGAGGCGCACAGCCCCGATACCAGCACGTCCTGTACCTGCCGGGGGGGTGACCCACAAACCGCAGGGCAGTAACACCAGCGCAGCCCTCCCACTCTCATGGAGGTTCTGAGCCCCACGGGAGGCTTCCCAGCCTGGGGGGCCGACAAAGGCACCTGGGAATCCCCGGGGAACCTGACTTTGACGGCCAGCGGGATTTGACCACAGGACTTCCACAGGACTGGGGAAACAGACTCCAGTCCTGGAGGGCACAGAGAACACACCACCCCCCAGAGGAGAGGAGCAGTGATCCCACCGGAGGCTGAGGCAGACCCACCTGCTGGTGCTGGAGGGTCTCCTGCGGAGGCGAGGGTCAGCAGGGCTCCTCGCAGGGACGGGGCACTGGCGGCAGCAACCCTGGAAGGGGCCCCACAGCTAAGCCCTCTCTGAGGTCGCTATCAACCTACCATCAACCCCTCAGATCCCAGGGCTGGGCTGCCTCAAGCCAACCCCACCCATCAGCAGATAATTGGATAAAAGCTTTGCAGACAGAGCAAGACCTAGTTTTTCCCACTNTAGTATCACCAAGTATCTCTCGGCTTTGCCAAGTAATAATGGTATTTTAGAAATTATTCATTCTGGTTTTTACATCACAATTCACTTTGCTGGCTGGCTAATAGCTATACAGTCTAATAATTTATATAATATTTTATTTCAATTTTAACAGATTTAAAAAAAAATCTCAAGGTAACTTTATATTACCTATAAATGCTAATTTATCAAACACATAAAGTGCCTAATATGTTAGGCCTCTAAGAGGAATACAGAAATGGTTAAGACCCAATTTACCAGGAAAGAAACAAAATCGAAAATTTGATTCAAAGTCACACCAAGAGAAAGCAGATCTTCAAGAGAACATACTATCAAAACAAATACTGTTCTGGTAAATTTATCAATAGGATCATAAAAGGAGGGCTACGTTGCTATGTGACACAGTCAGGTATTACCTAGACTCAGGTAACTAAAACTACAAAAGCCTGTATGAAGATGGATTTAAGGGTTCTGGTTCAAGACGATGGAGCAGAAGGACGCATGCTCATCTCCTGTGAGAGCACCGAAACCACAAGTAGCTGTCGAACAGCCACTGACAGGAGGATGCAGGAACACACCAGAAAAAGACGCCCACGTCCAAAGACCAAGAAGCAGCCACAGCGAGACGGCAGCAGAGGCGCACAGCCCCGATACCAGCACGTCCTGTACCTGCCGGGGGGGTGACCCACAAACCGCAGGGCAGTAACACCAGCGCAGCCCTCCCACTCTCATGGAGGTTCTGAGCCCCACGGGAGGCTTCCCAGCCTGGGGGGCCGACAAAGGCACCTGGGAATCCCCGGGGAACCTGACTTTGACGGCCAGCGGGATTTGACCACAGGACTTCCACAGGACTGGGGAAACAGACTCCAGTCCTGGAGGGCACAGAGAACACACCACCCCCCAGAGGAGAGGAGCAGTGATCCCACCGGAGGCTGAGGCAGACCCACCTGCTGGTGCTGGAGGGTCTCCTGCGGAGGCGAGGGTCAGCAGGGCTCCTCGCAGGGACGGGGCACTGGCGGCAGCAACCCTGGAAGGGGCCCCACAGCTAAGCCCTCTCTGAGGTCGCTATCAACCTACCATCAACCCCTCAGATCCCAGGGCTGGGCTGCCTCAAGCCAACCCCACCCATCAGCAGATAATTGGATAAAAGCTTTGCAGACAGAGCAAGACCTAGTTTTTCCCACTGCCAGTCCCTCCCATCAGGAAGCTTATACAAGCCTCACAGCCTCCTCCATCAGAGGACAGACAGAAGAAGCAAGAAGAACCACAATCCCACAGCTAGAATAAAACCACATTAGAGAAAGTTAATCAGGATGAAAAAGCAGAAAGTCATGTCCCAGATGAAGTTACCTTGTTCCAGACGACAAGATAAAACACCAGAAAAACAACTAAATGAAGTAGAGTCCGTCAACCTTCCAGAAAATGAATTTAGAATAATGCTGCTGCTGCTGCTGCTAAGTCGCTTCAGTCGTGTCCAACTCTGTGTGACCCCATAGACGACAGCTCATCAGGCTCCCTCGTCCCTGGGATTCTCCAGGCAAGAACACTGGAGTGGGTTGCTATTTCCTTTTCCAGTACATGAAAGTGAAAAGTGAAAGTGAAGTCACTCAGTTGTGTCCGACTCTTCGCTATCCCATGGACTGCAGCCCACCAGGCTCCTCCATCCATGGGATTTTCCAGGCAAGAGCACTGGAGTGGGGTGCCATTAGTGAAGATAATCCAGGATCTCAGGAAAAAAATGGGAAAGATGCAAAAAACATTTACCAAAGACCTGTAAGAACTAAAGGACAAACAGAGATGGAATCAACAGCAGGATAACTGAGGCAGAAGAACAGATAAGAGACCTGAAGACAGAATGGTGGAAATCACTGCCACAGAACAGAATACTGGAAAAAGAAAGAAAGAAAGAAAAAATGAAGACAGCCTTAGAGGTCTACATACACCAATATTCACATTATAGGGGTCCAAGAAGGAGAAAAGAGAGAGAGAGGACCTGAGAAAATATTTGAAGAGATAATAGATGAAAACTTCCCAAACACGGGAAAGGAAATCGTCAACCAAGTCCAGGAAGTACAGACAGCCTCAGGCAGGATAAACCCAAGGAGGAATACACCAAGACACACAGTAATAAAACCGACAAAAATTAAAGACAGATAAAATATTAAAAGCAACAAGGGAAAAAGGACAACACACAAGGGAACTTCCATCAGGCTCTCGGCTCACTTCTCAACACAAAACTCTACAAGCCAGAAGGGAATGGCATGATATATTTAAAATGATGAAAGAGAAGAACTTACAACCAAGAATACTCTACCCAGCAAGCCTCTCCTTCAGATTTGATGGAGAAATCAAAGCTCTCCAGACAAGCAAAAGATAAAAGAACTCAGCATCATCAAACCAACTTTTACAACAAATGCTAAAGGAACTTCTCCAGGCAGGAAGCACAACAGAAGGAAAAGATCTACAGAAGATAAACCTAAAACGACTGAGAAACAGGTAACAGGAGCATACATAGCAATCATTACCTTAAACATTAATGGCGTAAACGCACCGAACAAAAAACACAGGCTAACCGGGCAGATGAAAACACAGGCAGCATGCATGCACTCCCACTCACCACACGCCTCTGGCCCTCCCAAACTGTTCGCAATCATTTGTCATCATTAACCATCTTTCCATTAAGGCTTATAATTGTACTTTTCTTTTCTTTTTTGTCTGGTTATTGACTGTGAAAACTGATAAACATTCTATTGTGATTATGTAACTATTACTCAATTATCATTGTGTCATGATTGGTCAAAAGAAAAATAATAGAATTCTGTATTACCAAAACTACCATTTAATAGAAAAACCTGTAGTCACTTTTTAAAAATTCAGATGCATATCAGAATTATCTTGGAATTTTTTGAAAAATACAAATGCCGTTATTGCTTTCGTCTTCCAGAACTCCAGAATGTTTCTAATGAGCAGCCATATTTAAAACCTGGAGTATATGAAGACATTTCTCTTTCATCCAGTTTGTTTCACTTTTTCTATTTTGTGCTCCCATTTTTTAGTTTATGTTTCCCAATTTCTCCATCTCTTTTTTTTGATGTTTTTTTCTCAAGCCTCTATCAAGCATAGTAGAAAAGCTTTTGTATACATATATGTAAATAGTATGCATAATATATATCTTAGAAAATTTATTAATTTTTGCCTAAATAACTCTACTTGTTTGACTTAGTATGACTAGAATGCTATATTTCTAACTAAAAAAAAATAAAATATGCAACAAGTAACAGATTTACTATATATAGCACGGGGAACTATAGTCAATATCTTATAATAACCTATAATGGAAAAAAAAATCTCAAAACTAATGTATGCGTCTATGTCTAACTGAATCACCTTGCCGTGCAGCTGAAATACTGCACGGAAGTACAGTCAGCTGTACTTCCACAAAATATAGATGTTATGAAAAGGAAAAAAGATGGATTTAGGCTTCTTGCTCGTTCTGCACCTTTCCTGAAGTGAAGCCACCGATGACATCATGCAAGGCAAGGCCCCTAACGGGAGGCAGGCAGCACCAAGGGTGGAGCCTCAGAGCCTGGAGAGTGCAGGAGCCTGAACAAGCTGGACACGGCTGTCCCGTGGACCACACACAGTGGAATCTACCCAGCGAGTGCGTATTTCTGAGGGTAGTGGGAGCTAGACTCTTCAACTGTCAAAGAAAGACACAAGTATGGAAAAGGAGAAAATTACAATGAATCCGTTAGTGTTGAAATGGGATTCTGGGTACCAGTGTAAACTCATGGATACAGAAACAGACACATACACACACACTGTGGTTCAGTTCACTGAATGGCCCGAGTGGCAATGCCCCAGTGTATACTCATGGACACACACACACACACACACACACACACATTTACTTTGTGGTTCAGTTCACTGAACAGGCCTGACAGTGGCAATATCCCAGAAGTAATCGGCACATTTAGNTAAATATTAAATTTCTTTTCCAACTTTCAATCTTAAACCTCTTCCTGACCCAGGGACAAACCTACATTTCCTGCACTGGCAGGCAGACTCTTCAGCACTGAGCCACCAGGCGAGCCCAAGCTTCCATGGTTATCCTCCGGCTACTCATTTCCCCCCAACCTAGCAGCACACACTTGGGAACCCCTTTGGAGAAGGCTGGTTCAAAACTAGAATTTTATTTAAGAGAAATAAGACCAGAAGAAAGAAAACAAGACCAACAGCAAAGAAATAAAACTTAATGGGGGGAAATTTTAGTGGGATGTCTGAAACACAACTTGTCTAGTCAGGAAAAAAGCCCACTCACGATAAATATTTTCTATATTAACATAGCACAGTCAGCCAAAAAAAGAAAACTCAATACCTAAAACGAGAAAGGCTTTCTTCTACACCTCATTTCTTCAAACAAACAAACAAACAAAAAAGTTTGGCTAAAAGAAGAGGAAAGAGTTACACCCATATAAAACTTCAGAATGGGAAGAATTAGTATCACCAAGTATCTCTCGGCTTTGCCAAGTAATAATGGTATTTTAGAAATTATTCATTCTGGTTTTTACATCACAATTCACTTTGCTGGCTGGCTAATAGCTATACAGTCTAATAATTTATATAATATTTTATTTCAATTTTAACAGATTTAAAAAAAAATCTCAAGGTAACTTTATATTACCTATAAATGCTAATTTATCAAACACATAAAGTGCCTAATATGTTAGGCCTCTAAGAGGAATACAGAAATGGTTAAGACCCAATTTACCAGGAAAGAAACAAAATCGAAAATTTGATTCAAAGTCACACCAAGAGAAAGCAGATCTTCAAGAGAACATACTATCAAAACAAATACTGTTCTGGTAAATTTATCAATAGGATCATAAAAGGAGGGCTACGTTGCTATGTGACACAGTCAGGTATTACCTAGACTCAGGTAACTAAAACTACAAAAGCCTGTATGAAGATGGATTTAAGGGTTCTGGTTCAAGACGATGGAGCAGAAGGACGCATGCTCATCTCCTGTGAGAGCACCGAAACCACAAGTAGCTGTCGAACAGCCACTGACAGGAGGATGCAGGAACACACCAGAAAAAGACGCCCACGTCCAAAGACCAAGAAGCAGCCACAGCGAGACGGCAGCAGAGGCGCACAGCCCCGATACCAGCACGTCCTGTACCTGCCGGCGGGGTGACCCACAAACCGCAGGGCAGTAACACCAGCGCAGCCCTCCCACTCTCATGGAGGTTCTGAGCCCCACGGGAGGCTTCCCAGCCTGGGGGGCCGACAAAGGCACCTGGGAATACCCGGGGAACCTGACTTTGACGGCCAGCGGGATTTGACCACAGGACTTCCACAGGACTGGGGAAACAGACTCCAGTCCTGGAGGGCACAGAGAACACACCACCCCCCAGAGGAGAGGAGCAGTGATCCCACCGGAGGCTGAGGCAGACCCACCTGCTGGTGCTGGAGGGTCTCCTGCGGAGGCGAGGGTCAGCAGGGCTCCTCGCAGGGACGGGGCACTTGCGGCAGCAACCCTGGAAGGGGCCCCACAGCTAAGCCCTCTCTGAGGTCGCTATCAACCTACCATCAACCCCTCAGATCCCAGGGCTGGGCTGCCTCAAGCCAACCCCACCCATCAGCAGATAATTGGATAAAAGCTTTGCAGACAGAGCAAGACCTAGTTTTTCCCACTGCCAGTCCCTCCCATCAGGAAGCTTATACAAGCCTCACAGCCTCCTCCATCAGAGGACAGACAGAAGAAGCAAGAAGAACCACAATCCCACAGCTAGAATAAAACCACATTAGAGAAAGTTAATCAGGATGAAAAAGCAGAAAGTCATGTCCCAGATGAAGTTACCTTGTCCCAGACGACAAGATAAAACACCAGAAAAACAACTAAATGAAGTAGAGTCCGTCAACCTTCCAGAAAATGAATTTAGAATAATGCTGCTGCTGCTGCTGCTAAGTCGCTTCAGTCGTGTCCAACTCTGTGTGACCCCATAGACGACAGCTCATCAGGCTCCCTCGTCCCTGGGATTCTCCAGGCAAGAACACTGGAGTGGGTTGCTATTTCCTTTTCCAGTACATGAAAGTGAAAAGTGAAAGTGAAGTCACTCAGTTGTGTCCGACTCTTCGCTATCCCATGGACTGCAGCCCACCAGGCTCCTTCATCCATGGGATTTTCCAGGCAAGAGCACTGGAGTGGGGTGCCATTAGTGAAGATAATCCAGGATCTCAGGAAAAAAATGGGAAAGATGCAAAAAACATTTACCAAAGACCTGTAAGAACTAAAGGACAAACAGAGATGGAATCAACAGCAGGATAACTGAGGCAGAAGAACAGATAAGAGACCTGAAGAAAGAATGGTGGAAATCACTGCCACAGAACAGAATACTGGAAAAAGAAAGAAAGAAAGAAAAAATGAAGACAGCCTTAGAGGTCTACATACACCTATATTCACATTATAGGGGTCCAAGAAGGAGAAAAGAGAGAGAGAGGACCTGAGAAAATATTTGAAGAGATAATAGATGAAAACTTCCCAAACACGGGAAAGGAAATCGTCAACCAAGTCCAGGAAGTACAGACAGCCTCAGGCAGGATAAACCCAAGGAGGAATACACCAAGACACACAGTAATAAAACCGACAAAAATTAAAGACAGATAAAATATTAAAAGCAACAAGGGAAAAAGGACAACACACAAGGGAACTTCCATCAGGCTCTCGGCTCACTTCTCAACACAAAACTCTACAAGCCAGAAGGGAATGGCATGATATATTTAAAATGATGAAAGAGAAGAACTTACAACCAAGAATACTCTACCCAGCAAGCCTCTCCTTCAGATTTGATGGAGAAATCAAAGCTCTCCAGACAAGCAAAAGATAAAAGAACTCAGCATCATCAAACCAACTTTTACAACAAATGCTAAAGGAACTTCTCCAGGCAGGAAGCACAACAGAAGGAAAAGATCTACAGAAGATAAACCTAAAACGACTGAGAAACAGGTAACAGGAGCATACATAGCAATCATTACCTTAAACATTAATGGCGTAAACGCACCGAACAAAAAACACAGGCTAACCGGGCAGATGAAAACACAGGCAGCATGCATGCACTCCCACTCACCACACGCCTCTGGCCCTCCCAAACTGTTCGCAATCATTTGTCATCATTAACCATCTTTCCATTAAGGCTTATAATTGTACTTTTCTTTTCTTTTTTGTCTGGTTATTGACTGTGAAAACTGATAAACATTCTATTGTGATTATGTAACTATTACTCAATTATCATTGTGTCATGATTGGTCAAAAGAAAAATAATAGAATTCTGTATTACCAAAACTACCATTTAATAGAAAAACCTGTAGTCACTTTTTAAAAATTCAGATGCATATCAGAATTATCTTGGAATTTTTTGAAAAATACAAATGCCGTTATTGCTTTCGTCTTCCAGAACTCCAGAATGTTTCTAATGAGCAGCCATATTTAAAACCTGGAGTATATGAAGACATTTCTCTTTCATCCAGTTTGTTTCACTTTTTCTATTTTGTGCTCCCATTTTTTAGTTTATGTTTCCCAATTTCTCCATCTCTTTTTTTTGATGTTTTTTTCTCAAGCCTCTATCAAGCATAGTAGAAAAGCTTTTGTATACATATATGTAAATAGTATGCATAATATATATCTTAGAAAATTTATTAATTTTTGCCTAAATAACTCTACTTGTTTGACTTAGTATGACTAGAATGCTATATTTCTAACTAAAAAAAAATAAAATATGCAACAAGTAACAGATTTACTATATATAGCACGGGGAACTATAGTCAATATCTTATAATAACCTATAATGGAAAAAAAAATCTCAAAACTAATGTATGCGTCTATGTCTAACTGAATCACCTTGCCGTGCAGCTGAAATACTGCACGGAAGTACAGTCAGCTGTACTTCCACAAAATATAGATGTTATGAAAAGGAAAAAAGATGGATTTAGGCTTCTTGCTCGTTCTGCACCTTTCCTGAAGTGAAGCCACCGATGACATCATGCAAGGCAAGGCCCCTAACGGGAGGCAGGCAGCACCAAGGGTGGAGCCTCAGAGCCTGGAGAGTGCAGGAGCCTGAACAAGCTGGACACGGCTGTCCCGTGGACGACACACAGTGGAATCTACCCAGCGAGTGCGTATTTCTGAGGGTAGTGGGAGCTAGACTCTTCAACTGTCAAAGAAAGACACAAGTATGGAAAAGGAGAAAATTACAATGAATCCGTTAGTGTTGAAATGGGATTCTGGGTACCAGTGTAAACTCATGGATACAGAAACAGACACATACACACACACTGTGGTTCAGTTCACTGAATGGCCCGAGTGGCAATGCCCCAGTGTATACTCATGGACACACACACACACACACACACACANAACAAAAAACACAGGCTAACCGGGCAGATGAAAACACAGGCAGCATGCATGCACTCCCACTCACCACACGCCTCTGGCCCTCCCAAACTGTTCGCAATCATTTGTCATCATTAACCATCTTTCCATTAAGGCTTATAATTGTACTTTTCTTTTCTTTTTTGTCTGGTTATTGACTGTGAAAACTGATAAACATTCTATTGTGATTATGTAACTATTACTCAATTATCATTGTGTCATGATTGGTCAAAAGAAAAATAATAGAATTCTGTATTACCAAAACTACCATTTAATAGAAAAACCTGTAGTCACTTTTTAAAAATTCAGATGCATATCAGAATTATCTTGGAATTTTTTGAAAAATACAAATGCCGTTATTGCTTTCGTCTTCCAGAACTCCAGAATGTTTCTAATGAGCAGCCATATTTAAAACCTGGAGTATATGAAGACATTTCTCTTTCATCCAGTTTGTTTCACTTTTTCTATTTTGTGCTCCCATTTTTTAGTTTATGTTTCCCAATTTCTCCATCTCTTTTTTTTGATGTTTTTTTCTCAAGCCTCTATCAAGCATAGTAGAAAAGCTTTTGTATACATATATGTAAATAGTATGCATAATATATATCTTAGAAAATTTATTAATTTTTGCCTAAATAACTCTACTTGTTTGACTTAGTATGACTAGAATGCTATATTTCTAACTAAAAAAAAATAAAATATGCAACAAGTAACAGATTTACTATATATAGCACGGGGAACTATAGTCAATATCTTATAATAACCTATAATGGAAAAAAAAATCTCAAAACTAATGTATGCGTCTATGTCTAACTGAATCACCTTGCCGTGCAGCTGAAATACTGCACGGAAGTACAGTCAGCTGTACTTCCACAAAATATAGATGTTATGAAAAGGAAAAAAGATGGATTTAGGCTTCTTGCTCGTTCTGCACCTTTCCTGAAGTGAAGCCACCGATGACATCATGCAAGGCAAGGCCCCTAACGGGAGGCAGGCAGCACCAAGGGTGGAGCCTCAGAGCCTGGAGAGTGCAGGAGCCTGAACAAGCTGGACACGGCTGTCCCGTGGACCACACACAGTGGAATCTACCCAGCGAGTGCGTATTTCTGAGGGTAGTGGGAGCTAGACTCTTCAACTGTCAAAGAAAGACACAAGTATGGAAAAGGAGAAAATTACAATGAATCCGTTAGTGTTGAAATGGGATTCTGGGTACCAGTGTAAACTCATGGATACAGAAACAGACACATACACACACACTGTGGTTCAGTTCACTGAATGGCCCGAGTGGCAATGCCCCAGTGTATACTCATGGACACACACACACACACACACACACATTTACTTTGTGGTTCAGTTCACTGAACAGGCCTGACAGTGGCAATATCCCAGAAGTAATCGGCACATTTAGAGCCCAGGTCTCTTTCCTGGTGACTCAGCTGGTAAAGAATCTGCCTACAATGCAGGAGACCCAGGTTCGACCTCTGGGTTGGCAAGATCCCCCAGAGAAGGGAATGGCTATCCACTCCAATATTCTTGCCTAGAGAATTCCATGGACAGAGGAGCCTAGCAGGCTACTGTCTATGGGGCTGCAAAGAGTCAGATACAACTGAGCGACTAACACTTTCACTTTTCCACTTTCTTAGCTTCTAAATATTTCCCATTAAAATAATCCAGGGTCTGAGATACGGCAGACTGCAGAGAAATAGCAGGCAAAAAAAATTAGAGCGTGGAAGATCTTATTGTGCCAGAAAGCAACAAACTACTCAAAATAAAGACAGATACAAGTCAAAAAGACCCAGAAGCTAACAATAAAAAACAGTCACTGGACAAATCGGGGAATATTTAAACATAGAAAAATATAATAGTAAAAGATTATCACCCACTAGAAGGTCCTTCCTCATACATAGATGAATAAACAGATGGAAGAGCAAGCTCTATCTAGTTTCAATGAATAAAAGTAGAAACAATGACTGTAACTAGAAAAGCATCATTTGGCAATCATTTGTAATAATTTATTCAATGGCAACTCACTCCAGTACTTTTGCCTGGCAAATCCCGTGGACAGAGGAGCCTGGTTGGCTGCAGCCCATGGGGTCGCTACGAGTCGGACACGACTGAGCGACTTCACTTTCACTTTTCACTTTCATGCAGTGGAGAAGGAAATGGCAACCCCCTCCAGTGTTCTTGCCTGGAGAATCCCGGGGACGGGGGAGCCTGGTGGGCTGTCGTCTATGGGGTCACACAGAGTCGGACACGACTGAAGCGACGTAGCAGCAGCAGCAGTATGTATCTATTACTTCCAAACTCATAATTTATCTGTCCTCACCCCTTTCCCCTTTAGTAACCATAAGTAAGCTCAAAAGATCTATTAACCTTGATCCAAGTTTTGATAGTAATTACCCATTGCATAGTTTGAGATTATACATTACCTTAAAATCGGTCTGATTTTTCACACACTTGGCCACAGGAAGCTAAGGTTAAGAGGTAGAGTCTATGGTCTTCCTGTCTTAGAGCAGGAGTGGCTCAGTAAACATATTCAGTATGACTACAACACAGCTAGATGAAAGCACATTTTATTCCACCTTGATTTGTCCCATGTAGTTTTGTAATCAGGATCTGGGGAAACTTTAGAGTCCTTCCCTTGTCACAATGTGGGATAATCCTGATTCGCATAAGTTCCCTTGGAGGAATCAGGCAAAGTAAGTTGGGTATATTCAAGTCTCTCTGAACAAACTGTGGAAATCTTTAATCTCTTCATTGTAATTACTTTATCAGTTACACAAAGTTCAGCTTTTCTATACACAGGTCTGTTAGTTTACTTGTTTGTTACCTAATCAGGAAAAAGACTTTCCTTGAAACATCAAGGCAGTATAGAATAGGGTGCTTGTGGGATACCTGTATCCCCTAAAATAAAATCTAACCACTTTGGTTCATTCATCTTTCCAGTCTAATTTCCTACCAACCCATTATACTAAGACACATGTAGTTTTCACAGCAGATCAGTTCAGTCCAGTTGCTCAGTCGTATCCGACTCTTTGCAACCCCATGGACTGCAGCACACCAGGCTTCCCTGTCCATCACCAACTCCCGGAGCTTGCTCAAACTCACATCCATACAGTTGGTCATGCTATCCAACCATCTCATCATCTGTCGTCCCCTTCTCCTGCCTTCAATCTTTCCCAGCATCAGGGTCTTTTCCAGTGAGACAGTTCTTCCCATTAGGTGGCCAAAATATTGGAGTTTCAGCTTCAAATCAGTCCTTCCAATGAATATTCAGGACTGATTTCCTTTAGGATGGACTGGTTTGATCTCCTTGCAGTCCAAGGGACTCTCAAGAGTCTTCTCCAACACCAGAGTTCAAAAGCATCAATTCTTCAGTGCCCAGCTTTTTTCACAGCAGATCAAACTATCCCATATTCATGGGACTTACTGCTACCTCACCCCTGTGAGGTTGGGACCATCCAGCAAGGCTCTGGGTCCCTGTTCTCCAAAATGGGCTTCTCCCTCCCACCCCACTCCTCAACCCCAGTCTGTCTGGTTTCCCAGAACACCCTGTTCCTGACTCTGCCAGCACTTCCCACTGAGATGTGAGTTTACATGCTCTCTCCCCTGCAGGAGCACAGGCTCCTTGACAGTTGGGTCCAGTCTTACTCATCTTTGATCCTCCGCCTGCTTAAAAGCGGGACAATCCTTCTATCAGTCTGTACTGCTTCTATCAGATGGTAAAAATGTCATCTAAAAAAATCCAGTGTCTACAAGATGTGCCTTGTTATATTACTGGTATTTTATTTGCCTTTGAGGGGAAAAGGATGGGATATAAGGCATAAAATTCATCTCTGCTGGGGGAAAACATCAAAAGAGAGTTGATGACTGTACATTCCCAGACTATCATGTTACTACCCTCAACCTGCCACCTTGCTTGCCCCTCCCCACCTGAACCTAGCCCAAATTACAAACAAAATACAGAACCCAAAAAAGGCACACCAGCTGGGACTGACCATGAACAGGGTACCAAAAGTCTCTGAAAACAACAGTAAGACATTAGGAGACAGCTATTAGAACAGCTAAAATCCAAATCACTGACAAATCCAACTGCTGGAGAGCTGAGAGCAACAAAAACCTCTCTCATTGCCGGTGGGGATGCAAACTGGGCCAGCCATTGCAGAGCTAAACACAGCCTTATATCATCCAGCAATCACACTTCGAGAATTTACCCAACTGATTTAAGAACATATATCTATACAAAGGCANAGAGTTCAAAAGCATCAATTCTTCAGTGCCCAGCTTTTTTCACAGCAGATCAAACTATCCCATATTCATGGGACTTACTGCTACCTCACCCCTGTGAGGTTGGGACCATCCAGCAAGGCTCTGGGTCCCTGTTCTCCAAAATGGGCTTCTCCCTCCCACCCCACTCCTCAACCCCAGTCTGTCTGGTTTCCCAGAACACCCTGTTCCTGACTCTGCCAGCACTTCCCACTGAGATGTGAGTTTACATGCTCTCTCCCCTGCAGGAGCACAGGCTCCTTGACAGTTGGGTCCAGTCTTACTCATCTTTGATCCTCCGCCTGCTTAAAAGCGGGACAATCCTTCTATCAGTCTGTACTGCTTCTATCAGATGGTAAAAATGTCATCTAAAAAAATCCAGTGTCTACAAGATGTGCCTTGTTATATTACTGGTATTTTATTTGCCTTTGAGGGGAAAAGGATGGGATATAAGGCATAAAATTCATCTCTGCTGGGGGAAAACATCAAAAGAGAGTTGATGACTGTACATTCCCAGACTATCACGTTACTACCCTCAACCTGCCACCTTGCTTGCCCCTCCCCACCTGAACCTAGCCCAAATTACAAACAAAATACAGAACCCAAAAAAGGCACACCAGCTGGGACTGACCATGAACAGGGTACCAAAAGTCTCTGAAAACAACAGTAAGACATTAGGAGACAGCTATTAGAACAGCTAAAATCCAAATCACTGACAAATCCAACTGCTGGAGAGCTGAGAGCAACAAAAACCTCTCTCATTGCCGGTGGGGATGCAAACTGGGCCAGCCATTGCAGAGCTAAACACAGCCTTATATCATCCAGCAATCACACTTCGAGAATTTACCCAACTGATTTAAGAACATATATCTATACAAAGGCATGCAGACAAAAGTTTTACAGCCACTTTGTTCATAATCACCCAAACTAAAAACAATCAAATTGTCCTTTAACAGATGAACAAATTAACTATGGTACAAACAGACCATCCATTTATCTATCCGTAACACAGAGAAATAAACTACCAAGCCACAAAAGACATGGATGAATCTTAAATCAATCATTTCTTCCTAAGTGAAGAAGCCAGTCAGAAAAAGCTACACAGTGCATGNCATAATACCATACAAAATCAACTACAAATGTGAAATACTGCCGTCTTTTAAACTATCAAAAATCCAACTTACAGTTAATAAACACCTTCTATAAGGCTGTAGAATTCAAAGAACTTGTTTGAGAAGATCCTAATCTTTAAAGACTGTTGGGAAATTTTTAGGACTAGCTTAAAAATTTCTCAAGAAACTGATCTAGGAATGTTTGCTCTGCTGCTGTTACAATGAAAATTTCCTAAGAATAAATCTAGGGATTGAAAATCAAACTCCCTTTTGTCTGTTCTTAGGTTGAGGTCCACGACTTTAAACCCATTACATCACTGCTTTAAACAAGTCATTTACACTGGCTTGGCAGGAGTCTCAAAGAAAACCGACAGAGTGTTATTACGTCTAACTGCTATCCATTGAACATTATCTTAGTATTACATGAGCATACTAAAAATATTCTACCAAATAAAGAAATGTAAGGACCACAAAAATCTTCCCCTCTTTTCAGATTCCTGACAACTGAACTTTACTGGTTCTTTTCAAATGAATACTGGCAATATTTACAGTAAAAAGGCAGAGTGCAGTGCAGGATCTACAGTTAGACTGCCTGGATTCAAATTTGGAATCAAGCACTTAACCTTTTGTACAACTCTGGATGAGCTAAGTAACCCTGAATTCACAGAAGAGAAAACAGACTTGGAGACCAGAGGTTAAAGCATAAAATGTCCTTTAAACCTCACCCCTCTCCAAAACCAAACTGTTACAATGGCTTAACTGAATAATGCTCAATTAAAGCTCTCTCCTGAAATTAATAGTGATTTCTTCCAAGTTAAATGCCCACTGGGAAACACTATGGATCTACCATAACTATTACAAAACAACTTAGACCACTGGGTGATAAACAGGTTTTCCACTGATTAGTAGGAGTTTTATAAGCCAAAAATTATAACAGAAAGGCTGAGCCCCTACTACACTTCTCTATCAATTAGTAAAGGCTGTGCAGTGATTCCACGATCAATGCATGCAATACAATGAGTGGCTTATCTTTTTAAAATAAGCAAAACCATGTCATTCAAAAATCACTACCAGTAAGTGTTAAATTTCATGATANGATTTCTAATCAAGGATCTGTCAGCTTTTTTCTTTCTATAGGCATGACCACATAATACCATACAAAATCAACTACAAATGTGAAATACTGCCGTCTTTTAAACTATCAAAAATCCAACTTACAGTTAATAAACACCTTCTATAAGGCTGTAGAATTCAAAGAACTTGTTTGAGAAGATCCTAATCTTTAAAGACTGTTGGGAAATTTTTAGGACTAGCTTAAAAATTTCTCAAGAAACTGATCTAGGAATGTTTGCTCTGCTGCTGTTACAATGAAAATTTCCTAAGAATAAATCTAGGGATTGAAAATCAAACTCCCTTTTGTTTGTTCTTAGGTTGAGGTCCACGACTTTAAACCCATTACATCACTGCTTTAAACAAGTCATTTACACTGGCTTGGCAGGAGTCTCAAAGAAAACCGACAGAGTGTTATTACGTCTAACTGCTATCCATTGAACATTATCTTAGTATTACATGAGCATACTAAAAATATTCTACCAAATAAAGAAATGTAAGGACCACAAAAATCTTCCCCTCTGTTCAGATTCCTGACAACTGAACTTTACTGGTTCTTTTCAAATGAATACTGGCAATATTTACAGTAAAAAGGCAGAGTGCAGTGCAGGATCTACAGTTAGACTGCCTGGATTCAAATTTGGAATCAAGCACTTAACCTTTTGTACAACTCTGGATGAGCTAAGTAACCCTGAATTCACAGAAGAGAAAACAGACTTGGAGACCAGAGGTTAAAGCATAAAATGTCCTTTAAACCTCACCCCTCTCCAAAACCAAACTGTTACAATGGCTTAACTGAATAATGCTCAATTAAAGCTCTCTCCTGAAATTAATAGTGATTTCTTCCAAGTTAAATGCCCACTGGGAAACACTATGGATCTACCATAACTATTACAAAACAACTTAGACCACTGGGTGATAAACAGGTTTTCCACTGATTAGTAGGAGTTTTATAAGCCAAAAATTATAACAGAAAGGCTGAGCCCCTACTACACTTCTCTATCAATTAGTAAAGGCTGTGCAGTGATTCCACGATCAATGCATGCAATACAATGAGTGGCTTATCTTTTTAAAATAAGCAAAACCATGTCATTCAAAAATCACTACCAGTAAGTGTTAAATTTCATGATAAGTAAAATCTCTGTAACACAGGTGAACAAGCCTCAGCGCTTACTACTCCAAGCAACAATGTTCTGGCTTCTGTTCGGGTGCTGACCACCAGCCATCTGTGGTCCACTGGTCTTCAGGCTGCCCTGAGGTTTATTAGTTTCCAGTAGTTCTCACAGACTTCCCTGGGAGCTCAGCAGCAAAGCATCTGCCTGTCAATGCAGGAGACATAAATTCAATCCCTGGGTTGGAAAGATCCCCTGCAGAAGGAAATGGCAACCCACTCCAGTATTCCTGCCTGGTAAATCTTATGGACAGAGAAGCCTGGTGGGCCACAGTCTATAGGGGTGCAAAAGGGTAAAACACAACTCAGCAACTGGACAATAAGTATTACCACACACTAGGCATCAGCTGATTAAAAAACTCCACATTATGCCAGCACACCCCCCACCCCGCCTACCCATATCAGGAAATTCATTTTAAAGAAGAAAATGATCACTTTTGATTAAAAAAAAACCTCCCATATTATTATCTTTTAAATCAATTATAACAAGTACCTCAATGGTGGGTGTTCAAACAACATCAATCAAAGGTAAAATCTTCCTCTTATTTCACCGGCCTCCCCTGCCCAGTCTCCCTTGCTGGATCCTTTCCATCTCTAATGTCTAACCCCTGACAACCCCAGGACACAGCCTTATAGCCCTTTTTCTATCCCCACTAACTCCCTGGGAGATATTATTCGTCCTCTGGCTTTAAAAAATGTCTAGATGCAGATGACTCACAGAATTTCTCGTCTCTCCCACCACCTTAGCCCTCTCTACCCGCTCAGGCAACTTTCCTCTCCCCACATCTCATCCCTCAACAAATCCTACTAGCGACACCTCTGGAATCCACCTACAGTCTAACCACTTTTCCCCACTCTTACTGCTCCCTCCCTGGGCCCCGCTACCCTTCCCTCTTCTGGGGTTGCCTGTCTGGCTCCAATCTCCCTGCTCCACACTTGCTCCCCTGCAGTTTCTTCTCCACAAACCAGAGGAATCCTTTTGAAATTCCGACAAGCTGCACTCCTCTCCCCACAACCCAGAGGGCACTCCCAGATCACTCAGCATGGAACCCAGAGCCCTAACCGTGGGCAGGTTTTGCAGCACCTGGCCTCTCACGCACGCACTCCAGCCACAAGACCTAACCATGCAACATCCTTTGCCCCAGGGCTTTGCACACCCCATTCCCTCTGCTGGAGATGCTGCTAAGTCGCTTCAGTCGTTTCAGACTCTGTGCGACCCCACAGATGGCAGCCCACCAGGCTCCCCCGTCCCTGGGATTCTCCAGGCAAGAACACTGGGGTGAGTTGCCATTTCCTTCTCAAAGACATGAAAGTGAAAAGTGGAAGTGAAGTCGCTCAGCCGTGTCGGACTCTTAGTGACCCCATGGACTGCAGCCCACCAGGCTTCTCCATCCATGTGATTTTCCAGGCAAGAGTACTGGAGTGGGGCGGCACTGCCTTCTCTGCGCTGGAGATGACCCGTGCCGTATATAACAAGGCGTGCTTCCTACTCTTCAGCGGGACTAGCATTCCCCCACTGCTCCATCACTCTATGCCCTTCTCATGCCTGTATTTTTTCAGAGGGCTCAGCACCACCTGACGCTATGCATTTGTCTCCTTATTCTCTGATGTTCCCAGAGGAGTAAATGTGTCACGAGTGCTCTGCTGTACCCCCTGCTGCAACCCCAGCGCCTAGAACAGGGCCTGCCACACAATGGGCATGCAGGCAGTTTTCTAATGAATTAACCACTAAGAAAAATTTAAGCATGCTTGCATCATCTGGGCTCTCATACCCACCTGATCCTAATAAAACAGCCAGAACTCTAATAAATGATTACAGAAACAACTTAGAGAAACCTAAAACGCAAACAGAAGTGTTCTTTGGGTGGTAAGAAAGAATTAAGAATGGACTCATCTTTCTGCCTGAAGTAAACCACATTGTTGTAAATAAAAATAAGCCTCATGTCTTTAAATGAGTGTTCCTGTTGAAGGGAAATGCATAGATGTTAACATATATGAAATGAAAAGTAGTACCTACAGTATTTATCAAAAGAAAAAACTGTTTTGAAAGAATTTAAAAAAAAACCTTTGAAAATAATGACAACAGACATCAAAGACAATAATTTTGTACTGATTTAATCCCTACAAAGGTCTACTAACAGACACACAAGCAGAACATTATAGGGTTAAACATGATGGCATCAGCAGGGGTGCTAGCATTAAATTGTTGAGTGAATGCTCAAAGATTCCTTTAAGGCAGGGAGAAGTTCTGCTGTAACAGTACCATTACAAATTTCTTACAGTAATAACAGTGCATTATAAGCTTGCTCCAATGATAAGCTCTTTATGAGGGTTAAAAGTCTGCAGTCCTCTCAAACAAAGGTCTTTCTGTCTTGGATTTCCTAGAAGTCAATAAGCTAAAAATCACATCCTGCCTGATACTTAAGACTCACAGAAGGTCTTCTATGACTTTACCCGGTTCCCCAAGGCACAGGGCAGTCAGTGTGACACAGCGGCAGAGACGGCAACCTCACTTTTGTGTCCAAAGAAATCATCAATGGGCTTTTACTGCTTTTTATTTCGAAATAATTCCAGAATTACAGCACAGTTATAAAGGCAGTGGAGAGGGTTCCCATCTCTTCACCCTGCTTCCTCTAGTGTTAGCATCTTATGTAACTATTCAACAGAACTAAGAAAGTAACATTAATACACTATTATCTGAACTATAGGCGTTATTCAGATTTCACTAGTTTTCCCACCAATGTCCCTTTTCTCTTCCAACAAAGGAACCCACACTGCATTCAGCTGTTGTGTCTCCTTTGTCCCTTCCATTCTGGGACAGTGCCTCAGTCTTTCCTCACTTTTCATGACCGTGGCCAAGTATTTTACAATATTCCTCAGCTCAGTCTATCTGATGTTTTCTCGTAACTAAGGACTAAGGCAGATGTGAAGAGCTTTCTCATCATCCCAGCCCCTGGTGTGCCACGGGTTTCTACTATAAAGTTACTATTTTTTCTATTCCCTACTCCATTCATTTAAACATGAGTCACCAAGTTCAGTCCACATGCAAGGGGAGGGACAGTAAGTTCCACCTCCAGGAGGGAAGGTTATCAAATAATCTGTGACTGTTAAAACCCCCGTGCATGTGTGCTAGGCCGATTCAGTCATGTCCAACTCTTGGCAACCCTATAGATTACAGCCCGTCAGACTCTTCTGTTCATTGGATTCTCCAGGCAAGAATACTGGAGTGGGTTGCCATGCCCTCCTCTAGGGGATCTTTCTGACACAGATGTCGAACCAGTATGTCCTGTATGGGCATGAGGGTTCTGTACCACTAGCACCACCTGGGAAGCCCAAAACCACCACAGTGATGAATAAATACTTTGTAACTACTTTTTAAAACTGAAATTTGTTTGATAAACAAATCTCAAGTTATGGCTCACAGCAACTAACAAAGGCTGAGGCTTAAAATAGGAAAAAAAAGAAGAAAGCTTGAGCCTTGAGAAAGATTTATAACCAGAACACATAGATATTTGTGCAGTCAAAAATTGCAGAGACTAATGACAGTATTTTAAAATATCACTGACTTTTAGCTTTAAAGTGTTTGTCCATTTAATCTCTGCCTAAAAGTTCTTTATTTTCATCACTGCATCTAACAGAGATGCATTTACTCAGGATTTACTGTTGACCAGCACTCATCATCACTGACTTTATCTGCCAGATTGCAATTAACATGGCTTAGAAAAGAAAGAAAAAAAAAAAATATATATATATATATAAAGCATTAGCCTGCCAAACATAAATGATGAGAGGAAACTGTGTGCCAAGTATGGCTTCCCTACCAACTGGACTGTGAGTTCCTTCCTGGGAAGGCAAAAGTCTTAAACTCCTTTTCTGTGCTCTCCACTACCCAGGGCAAAGCCCTCCACAGGGGTTAAAGGAGATGATGCCAATTAACCAAAACACCTATGGTCTCTATTTCAAAACATACTGGATCAGGAGAACTGTTTTAAGGGTAAATAAATGGCATTGATAGTTCTTAAACATGAAAAAGGAGAACAATTAACAGAAGATGGTGGAAGACTAGGAGGATGGAGACTTCCCATCTCTGCACGACTCAGGCGCCTCCCAGGCACTGGCTGTGAACCACAGACACCTAATGGGATGGGGACAACCCCAGAGCCACCAGGTAGGCCGTGGGTGGGGAGGAAGAGGGGAGGAAAGGTACAGGCCAGGGAGGGACCTGTGACCTTGAGGGGTAGCTGGGGAGGAGTGTCCATCCCAAGAGGGGCCCACCAGTACGGAGGGTATCAGTGGTGAGGGGAAGATCCTTGGGATGGCAGAAGATAGCAGGGGAACTTGGTCAGTGTCTCCTCTTCCCACATGGGTCCCGGGGAGCCTGCTGAGGTCCCGAACCTAATCTTCACCCTTTGAGGCCCTCTCTGGCCCCGTGGGTCCTGAGTCTAGACCCCAAACACATCCTAAACCCTGCCTGTACCTAAGTCCTGAGTTGCCTAACCTCCACCCTCTACAGTCAGTTCAGTCTCTCAGTCGTGTCTGACTCTTTGCGACTCCATGGACTGCAGCACGCGAGGCCTCCCTGTCCATCACCAACTCCCAGAGCTTACTCAAACTCATGTTTATTGAGTCGGTGATGCCATCCAACCATCTCATCCTCTGTTGTCCCCTTCTCCTCCTGCCTTCAATCTTTCCCAGCATCAAGATCTTTCCAATGAGTCAGCTCTTCGTATCAGGTGGCCAAAGTACTGGAGCTTCAGCATCAGTCCTTCTAATGAATATTTATGGTTGATTTCCTTGAAGATTGACTGGTTTGATCTCCTTGCTGTCCAAGGGACCAAGAAGAATCTAGCACCACAGTTTGAAATCATCAATTTTTTGGTGGTCAGCCTTCTTTATGGCCCACCTCTCACATCCATACATGACTAATGGAAAAACCACACCTTTGACTATATGAACCTTTGTTGGCAAAGTGATATCTTGGCTTTAAAATATGCTGTTTAGGTTCTTCATAGCTTTCTTCCAAGGAGCAAGTGTCTTTTAATTTCATGGCTGCAGTCACCAATCTACAGTGATTTTGGAGTCCAAGAAAATAAAGTCTGTCACTGTTTCCCCATCTATTTGCCATGAAGTGATGGGACNTAATGGGATGGGGACAACCCCAGAGCCACCAGGTAGGCCGTGGGTGGGGAGGAAGAGGGGAGGAAAGGTACAGGCCAGGGAGGGACCTGTGACCTTGAGGGGTAGCTGGGGAGGAGTGTCCATCCCAAGAGGGGCCCACCAGTACGGAGGGTATCAGTGGTGAGGGGAAGATCCTTGGGAGGGCAGAAGATAGCAGGGGAACTTGGTCAGTGTCTCCTCTTCCCACATGGGTCCCGGGGAGCCTGCTGAGGTCCCGAACCTAATCTTCACCCTTTGAGGCCCTCTCTGGCCCCGTGGGTCCTGAGTCTAGGCCCCAAACACATCCTAAACCCTGCCTGTACCTAAGTCCTGAGTTGCCTAACCTCCACCCTCTACAGTCAGTTCAGTCTCTCAGTCGTGTCTGACTCTTTGCGACTCCATGGACTGCAGCACGCGAGGCCTCCCTGTCCATCACCAACTCCCAGAGCTTACTCAAACTCATGTTTATTGAGTCGGTGATGCCATCCAACCATCTCATCCTCTGTTGTCCCCTTCTCCTCCTGCCTTCAATCTTTCCCAGCATCAAGATCTTTCCAATGAGTCAGCTCTTCGTATCAGGTGGCCAAAGTACTGGAGCTTCAGCATCAGTCCTTCTAATGAATATTTATGGTTGATTTCCTTGAAGATTGACTGGTTTGATCTCCTTGCTGTCCAAGGGACCAAGAAGAATCTAGCACCACAGTTTGAAATCATCAATTTTTTGGTGGTCAGCCTTCTTTATGGCCCACCTCTCACATCCATACATGACTAATGGAAAAACCACACCTTTGACTATATGAACCTTTGTTGGCAAAGTGATATCTTGGCTTTAAAATATGCTGTTTAGGTTCTTCATAGCTTTCTTCCAAGGAGCAAGTGTCTTTTAATTTCATGGCTGCAGTCACCAATCTACAGTGATTTTGGAGTCCAAGAAAATAAAGTCTGTCACTGTTTCCCCATCTATTTGCCATGAAGTGATGGGACCAGATACCACGATCTTCATTTTTTGAATGTTGAGTCTTAAGCCGGCTTTTTTTTTCACTTTCCTCTTTCACTTTCATCAAAAGGCTCTTTGGTTCCTCTTTGCTTTCTGCCATTAGGGTGGTGTCATCTACATATCTGAGGTGATTGATATTTCTCCCAGCAACCTTGATTCCAGCTTGTGCTTCATCCAGCCTGGCATGTCACATGATGTACTCTTCATATAAGTTAAATAAGCAGGGTGACAATATACACCCTTGATGTACCCCTTTCTCAATTTTGAACCAGTCCAGTGAATTGTTCCATGTTCCGTTCTAACTGTTGCTTCTTGACCTTTCTCCGCTTTATGAATTTTCCAGTTTGTTGTAATCCACACCGTCAAAGGATTTAGTATAGTCAATGAAGCAGAAGTAGATTGTTTTTCTGGAATTCTCTTGCTTTTTCTGAACCAATGGATGCTGGCAATTTGATCTCTGGTTCCTCTGCGTTTTCTAAATCCAGCTTGAACATCTGGAGGTCCATGATTCACATATTATTGAAGCCTAGCTTGAAGGATTTTGAATATTACCTTGTTAGCATGTGAAATGAACACAGTTGTGTGGTATTTTGAATACTCTTTGCACTCGTCTTTCTTTCGGATTGGAATGAAAACTGAGTTTTTCTTGTCCTGTGGCCACTGCTGAGTTTTCTATATTTGCTGGCATATTGAGTCCAACACTTTAACAGCATCATTTTTTAAGGAACTGAAATAGCTCAACTGGAATTCCATCACCTCCACTAGCTTTGTTCTTAGTAATGACTCCTAAGGTCCACTTGAGTTCACATTCCAGGATGTCTGGCTCTAGGAGAGTGACCACACCATCATGGTTATCCAGGTCATTAAGACCTTTTTTGTATAGTTCTTCTGTGTATTCTTGCCATCTCATCTTAGTATCTTATGCTTCTGTTAGGTCCGTACCATTTCTGTCCTTTATTGTACTCATCTTTGCATGAAATGTTCCCTTGGTACCTCTAATTTTCTTGAAGAGATCTCTAGTCTTTCTCATTCTATTGCTTTCCTCTATTTCTTTGCACTGTTCACTTAAGAAAGCTTTCCTATCTCTCCTTGCTACTCTTTGGAACTCTGGATTCAGATAAGTATACATTTCCTTTTCTCCTTTGCCTTTCATTTCTCTTCTTTTCTCAGCTACTTGGAAGACCCTCTACAGCAAAGGTCTTTTCTGGCCTTTCTTTTTGGGTTGTGGTTCTGTTTTACCTTGTTGTTTCACTTATATTTTTATTCCTAATAATTTTTTTTACTTTTACTTTTCACACTTTCTTATTGCTATGTTACTTTTGGCTTGTTTTCCCCTGACCCCTTTTTCTTTTTTCTGCTGTTCCTCCGTTTTACCTTGCTATAGTTGCTTCACTTACATTTTCACTTTTCCTAATATAATTTTTACAACTTTATTTTGTTTTCTAGTCTTTTGTTATTGTACCATCCTTTCTTTTCTTGTGCCACATCATGCAGCTTGTAGGATCTTGGTCCCCAGGCTGGGGGTCAGGCCTGAGCTCCTGTGGTGAGGGTGACAAGTCCAAACCACTGAACTAACAGAGAATCTCAAACCCCCTGGAATATTAATCAGAATGAGGTGCCATCTAGGAACCGAGTCCTAGCTGTACCAAACTGGCTGCAAACTCCAGTGTTAGAAACGTCATGACAAACAACCCTACCCATCAAAAAAGAGAGACAACCAAAAAGTATGCTACAGATGAAGGAGCAAGGTAAAAACCATCAAGACCAAATAAATGAAGAGGAAACAGGCAATCTACCTCAAATAGAGTTCAGAGTAATGACAGTAAAAATGATACAAAATCTCGGAACAGAATGGAGGCAAGAATTGAGAAAATATAAGAAATGTTTAACAAAGACCTCGAAGAACTAAAGAACAAAGAGAGATGAACAACATAATACCTGAAATGAAAAACACACTAGAAGGAATCAACAGTAGAATAACTGATGCAGAAGGGCAAATAAGTGAGCTGGAAGACAGAATGGTGGAAATAACTACCAAGGGGCAGAATAAAGAGACAGAAAGAACTGAGGACACTCTCAGAGATCTCTGGGACGACATTAAACGTTATCAGTATTCAAATTATAGGGGTCCTACAAGAATAAAACAAAAAAACACAAAAAACAACAATAACAAAAAACGGCTCTAAGGAAAGATTTTAAGAGATTATAGTTGAAAATTTCCCTAACATCAGAAAGGAAATAGCTACTCACTTTCAGGAAGTGCAGAGAGTCCCATACAGGATAAACTCTAGG
This sequence comes from Raphicerus campestris, assembly GCA_006410735.1. NCBI lineage: Eukaryota > Metazoa > Chordata > Mammalia > Artiodactyla > Bovidae > Raphicerus > Raphicerus campestris. Next base: position 322,268 of record SJYW01021251.1, on the reverse strand, counting down.
AGAACACATCAAGACACAGTTTAATCAAACTAACAAAAATTAAATTCAAAGAAAAATATTATAAGCGGCAAGAGAAAAGCAACAAATAATATATAAAGGAATCCCAGTAAGGTTATCAGCTGATTTTTCAGTAGAAACTCGGCAGGCCAGAAAGGAGTGGCAGGATACATTTAAAGTGATGAAAGGGAAAAACCTACCACCAAGATACGTTGATCCTACTAATATCTGAAAGAGAAATCACAAAGTGTACAGACAAGCAATGTAATTACCATTTACCCCTGCAACAAAATGAGTAAAACACCTAGGACTAAATCTACCTAATGAGGCAAAAGACCTGTACTCAGAAAACTATAAAACACTGAAAGAAATCAAAGAGGCCACAAACAGATGGAGAGATATGCCATGCTCCTGGATTGGAAGAATCAACATTTTGAAAATTACCATATTATCCAAAGCAATCTACAGATTCAGTGCAATTCCTATTAAATCAACAACACCAGTTTTCACAGAATTAGAACAAAAAAATCTTAAAATTTGTATGGAAACACAAAAGACACTGAATAACCAAAGCAATCTTGAGAAAGAAAAACAAAGCTGGAGGAACCAGGCTTCCCTGCTTCAGATTATACCACAAAGCTACAGAAATCAACAGTTTGGTACTGGCACAAAATCAGAAATACAGATGACAGCACAGGTTAGAAAGCCAGAGATAAACCCACACACCAACAGTCATTTAATCTACGACAGAGGAGGCAAGAATATATAACAAAGAAAAGACAAGCTCTTCAATACAGGGAGATGAGAGAACTGGACAACTACATGTAAAAGAATGAAACTAGAGCACTACCTGACTCCATCCACAAAAATAAGCTCAAGATAGATTAAAGACCTAAAGGGAAGACTGGACGCTATGAAACTTTTAGAGGAACACAGAGGAAAAACACTCTTTGACACAAATCACAGCAAGGTCTTTTATGACCCATCTCCAAGGTTAATGAAAATAACAAAAATAAGCAATGGAATCTAATTCAACTCAAAAGTTTTTGCATAGCAGAAGAAACCATATGAGAAAATAATAATGCACAGAATGGGAGAAAATATTGTCAAACGAAGCAGTGGACAAAGGATTACTTTCCAAAATATACAAACATTTTTTTAAAACTGATATTAACTGATTTTTTAAGCTGATAAACTCATGCAGTTTAACATAAAAAAAAAAACAGCCCAATCAAAAAGTGAGCAGAAGACCTAAGTACACGCTTCACTGAAGAAGACATACAGATGGCCAAGAGGCGCATGAAAAAGGCACTCAACATCAGTCATTCTTGGAGAAATGCACATCAAAACCACCATGAGGTTAACACCTCACACCCACGAGAATGGCCATCATCAAAAAACCCCGCAACAACGAATGCTGGAGAGGAGTGTGGAGAGAAAAGAACCCTCTTGGATTGTTGGGGGGAATGTGAATTGATACAGCCACTGTGGAAAACAGTATGAACGTTTCTTAAAAAAACTAAAAATAGAACTACCATGTGCTCCAGCAACCCTACTACTGGGAATATACGCTGAGAAAACCATAATTCAAAAAGACACATGCAACCCATGTTCACTGGAATATTACTCAACCAGGAAAATAAATGAAATTGGGTCATCTGTGGAGATTTGATGGACCTAGAACCTATCATACAGAGCGAAGTAAGTCGGAAAAAAAAACACAAATATCATACATTAACACATATATGTGGGCCTCTTTGTGACCCCATGAACTACAGCTCGACAGGCTCCTCTGTCCATCCGGATTCTCCAGGCAAGAATCCTGGAGTGGGTAGCCGTTCCCTCCTCCAGCGGATCTTCCTGATCCAGGAAAGAACCCAGGTTCCCTGCACTGCAGGCGGATTCTTTACTGTCGGAGCCACCAGGGAAGCCCCCCAGAGTGGTGCAGAGGAACCTACTAGTGTGGCAGGAACAGAAACACAGATGCAGAGAACGAACACGAGAAAGTGGCGGGGGCAGGGGCAATGGGGGTGGGTGACCGGGGAGATTCCCAGAACTAACCGCTTTAGAAACCTTTGCTGTTGCCATCTGGAGACCTCCCCCGGACGTGACAAGACAGCTTCCTAACTGCTCCCATCAGTCTGGAGACCCAGCCATCTTCAGAGAACGTGGTGGCCCAGACAGGGCAAGCCCCCTCCACACTGTCCCCCAAGTCATCTTGCCTCATCCTAACTGTTCCATAGGCCCACCACGCATTCCTGCGTGGTTTACACTATTTGCCCTGGTTTACTGTTGGCTTATTGTTATTAGCATTAGGTAATGAGGCATTTTTTGCATAGATTAGTCCATTTTCACATAGTAAGTTTCAGAGCTCATTTTACAATGGCTTGTAAATCACTTTGATTACTGAGATATAATTTGGAAGATGGACTGTCAGTTTATTACAAGAATTGGGGTGATGACCTTTATGATCTCAATCTTCTCAACTAAACAGGAAATGCTCTTCTGCTATACTGCAAGATAAAGAAAAGGATACATGGAGCCCATCTCCTGATAATGTTGCTAGGAGCCCTTTCCTGTCAACTGAACATTAAGTTAAATATGCTTTGTTACGAGTTTCCAGTAAGAAAGGTGGTTAACATATAAAGCCTAGAATACCTTTAACACACTCCTATCGAACGTGAACAGCATGAAGATGTTTCTATTTGTCTTAGACACACACCTTACAACCACAAGACTCTGCTATATTAAACACTGAAACCATTTCAGAGGTGTTTAAGTACCTATAGGAGGTTTCATCTTGCCACAAAGATAATTACAGGTCCAAAGCAACGGACTTCTTCATTTCAGGTGAACTGTGATTTGTTCCATCAGAACAGTATTCTCAAAATTGTAAAAGAAAACAGAGATTCCAAGAAAACACTGTTATTACAAAGTATTAGTCGTTTAGTCGTGTCCGACTCTTTGTGACCCCATCAACTGTAGCCCACCAGACTCCTCTCCATGGGATTTTCCTGGCAAGGATACTGGAGTGGGTTGCTGTGTTCTCTTCCAGAGGATCTTCCTGATCTGGGGACCTCCTGAACCCACATCTCCTGCACCTGCAGGCAGATTCTTACCACTGAGCTACCTGGGTACATGCATGCCAAGTCGCTTCAGTCACGTCGACTCTGCTACACCATGGACCACAGCCCGCCAGGCTCCTCCGTCCATGGGATTTCCCCGGCAAGAATACTGGAGTGGGCTGCCATGCCCTCCTCCAGGGGATCTTCTGGACTAAAGGACTGAACCTGCCTCTCTCATGACTCCTGCACTGGCGGGCAGGTTCTTCACCACTCATGCCACCAGGGAAGCCCTCACAGAAAGAAAGACATATGCCCCCCAAATTTTTTCAGACACTCTCTTAAGGACTCTGAATATTAGCCAAAGGGCTGCAGTAATTCAGGAAGCATTTCTATAAGAATAACTGAAATTTTGCTAACAACAGTGGGTCTTGTGACATTACAACTTGCCCTACTTCCCTTCCCAGATTCCTAGCAATGTGTTAAATTTGAAAATCACTAGCTCACCATCATGGTGAAAACCAGCGGCCTGGCAGCCACAGAAGGAGGCAGGATGGGGCTGCACGTCCTTCAGAGCCCCATTCCCAGAGAACCATCGTCACCCGACCTGTCCAGTGGTGCCCAAGGAGACCGCACTTGTAAGAACATCTTTTTTATTTTTTGGTTGTGCTGGGTGTGGGCTCTCTCCAGCTGCACTGAGTGGGGCTACTCTTCGCTGTGGTGCAGGGGCCTCCCACTGCGGCGGCACCCCGCACCGCATCCTCACCCTCCCCACCCCAAGGAATACTGAAGTCTTTCAATCGGAAATGAANACTGGAATATTACTCAACCAGGAAAATAAATGAAATTGGGTCATCTGTGGAGATTTGATGGACCTAGAACCTATCATAGAGAGCGAAGTAAGTCGGAAAAAAAAACACAAATATCATACATTAATACATATATGTGGGCCTCTTTGTGACCCCATGAACTACAGCTCGACAGGCTCCTCTGTCCATCCGGATTCTCCAGGCAAGAATCCTGGAGTGGGTAGCCGTTCCCTCCTCCAGCGGATCTTCCTGATCCAGGAAAGAACCCAGGTTCCCTGCATTGCAGGCGGATTCTTTACTGTCGGAGCCACCAGGGAAGCCCCCCTGAGTGGTGCAGAGAAACCTACTAGTGTGGCAGGAACAGAAACACAGATGCAGAGAACGAACACGAGAAAGTGGCGGGGGCAGGGGCAATGGGGGTGGGTGACCGGGGAGATTCCCAGAACTAACCACTTTAGAAACCTTTGCTGTTGCCATCTGGAGACCTCCCCCGGACGTGACAAGACAGCTTCCTAACTGCTCCCATCAGTCTGGAGACCCAGCCATCTTCAGAGAACGTGGTGGCCCAGACAGGGCAAGCCCCCTCCACACTGTCCCCCAAGTCATCTTGCCTCATCCTAACTGTTCCATAGGCCCACCACGCATTCCTGCGTGGTTTACACTATTTGCCCTGGTTTACTGTTGGCTTATTGTTATTAGCATTAGGTAATGAGGCATTTTTTGCATAGATTAGTCCATTTTCACATAGTAAGTTTCAGAGCTCATTTTACAATGGCTTGTAAATCACTTTGATTACTGAGATATAATTTGGAAGATGGACTGTCAGTTTATTACAAGAATTGGGGTGATGACCTTTATGATCTCAATCTTCTCAACTAAACAGGAAATGCTCTTCTGCTATACTGCAAGATAAAGAAAAGGATACATGGAGCCCATCTCCTGATAATGTTGCTAGGAGCCCTTTCCTGTCAACTGAACATTAAGTTAAATATGCTTTGTTACGAGTTTCCAGTAAGAAAGGTGGTTAACATATAAAGCCTAGAATACCTTTAACACACTCCTATCGAACGTGAACAGCATGAAGATGTTTCTATTTGTCTTAGACACACACCTTACAACCACAAGACTCTGCTATATTAAACACTGAAACCATTTCAGAGGTGTTTAAGTACCTATAGGAGGTTTCATCTTGCCACAAAGATAATTACAGGTCCAAAGCAACGGACTTCTTCATTTCAGGTGAACTGTGATTTGTTCCATCAGAACAGTATTCTCAAAATTGTAAAAGAAAACAGAGATTCCAAGAAAACACTGTTATTACAAAGTATTAGTCGTTTAGTCGTGTCCGACTCTGTGACCCCATCAACTGTAGCCCACCAGACTCCTCTCCATGGGATTTTCCTGGCAAGGATACTGGAGTGGGTTGCTGTGTTCTCTTCCAGAGGATCTTCCTGATCTGGGGACCTCCTGAACCCACATCTCCTGCACCTGCAGGCAGATTCTTACCACTGAGCTACCTGGGTACATGCATGCCAAGTCGCTTCAGTCACGTCGACTCTGCTACACCATGGACCACAGCCCGCCAGGCTCCTCCGTCCATGGGATTTCCCCGGCAAGAATACTGGAGTGGGCTGCCATGCCCTCCTCCAGGGGATCTTCTGGACTAAAGGACTGAACCTGCCTCTCTCATGACTCCTGCACTGGCGGGCAGGTTCTTCACCACTCATGCCACCAGGGAAGCCCTCACAGAAAGAAAGACATATGCCCCCCAAATTTTTTCAGACACTCTCTTAAGGACTCTGAATATTAGCCAAAGGGCTGCAGTAATTCAGGAAGCATTTCTATAAGAATAACTGAAATTTTGCTAACAACAGTGGGTCTTGTGACATTACAACTTGCCCTACTTCCCTTCCCAGATTCCTAGCAATGTGTTAAATTTGAAAATCACTAGCTCACCATCATGGTGAAAACCAGCGGCCTGGCAGCCACAGAAGGAGGCAGGATGGGGCTGCACGTCCTTCAGAGCCCCATTCCCAGAGAACCATCGTCACCCGACCTGTCCAGTGGTGCCCAAGGAGACCGCACTTGTAAGAACATCTTTTTTATTTTTTGGTTGTGCTGGGTGTGGGCTCTCTCCAGCTGCACTGAGTGGGGCTACTCTTCGCTGTGGTGCAGGGGCCTCCCACTGCGGCGGCACCCCGCACCGCATCCTCACCCTCCCCACCCCAAGGAATACTGAAGTCTTTCAATCGGAAATGAAGACACACTGGGCAGTAACACAAATACACACGAATAAGAAGTCCATTAAGAGTAACTACATAGGTAAATACAAAGGATACTATAAATGCATTTTTTAAAATTCTAAGTTTTTTCTCTATCTTGATTTAAAAGACAACTCCATAAAGCAATAATTATAAATGTACCTCAATGGGCATACATAATTATACAGAGATAATAATTTCCCTATAATAACAACATGAAAGACTGAGGGGAGAATTAGGTATACAGAAGCAAAGCTTTTATATATTACTATTAAGCTGGAATTAATTTGATCAAGGTTTTTATCAGTTAATATGTTAATTGTAACACTCAAAGTGACTTCTAAGAAAATAACAAAAAATAAAAAAAGAAATGACAAGAGTGAAAATGTATAGAAAATGTGCATTTAACACGAAAGTGGCATGGAAGAACAAAAAAAGACATGACATATAAAACACATAGGAAAATGAGAGCCATAAATCCTCAGTTCAGTCGCTCAGTTGTGTCTGACTCTTTGCAACCCCATGGACTGCAACACGCCAGTCTTCCCTGTCCATCTCCAACTCCCGGAGTTTACTCAAACTCACGTCCATCGAGTCGCTGATGCCATCCAACCATCTCATCCTCTGTTGTTCCTGTCTCCTCCTGCCTTCAATCTTTCCCAGCATCAAGGTCTTTTCAAATGAGTCAGCTCTTTCCATCAGGTGGCCAAAGTATTGGAGTTTCAGCTTCAGCATCAGTCCTTCCAATGAATATTTAGGACTGATTTCCTTTAGCATGGACTGGTTGGATCTCTCTGCAGTTCAAGGGACTCTGAAGAGTGTTCTCCAACATCACAGTTCAAAAGCATCAGTTCTTCAGGGCTCAGCTTTCTTTATAGTCCAACTCTCACATCCATACATGATTACTGGAAAAACCATAGCCTTGACTAGATGGACCTTTGTTTGCAAAGCAATGTCTGCTTTTTAATATGCTGTCTAGGTTGGTAATAACTTTTCTTCCAATTTCATGGCTGCAATCACCATCTGCAGTGATTTTGGAATAAAGTGTCACTGTTTCTGTTGTTTCCCCATCTATTTGCCATGAAGTGATGGGATCAGATGCCATGATCTTAGTTTTCTGAATGTTGAGCTTTAAGCCAACTTTTTCACTCTCTTCTTTCACTTTCATCAAAAGGTTCTTTATTATTTTTCACTGTCATCTGTATCTCTAAGGTTACTGATATTTCTCCTGGCAATCTTGATTCCAGCTTGTACTTCATACCAGCCCAGCATTTCACATGATGTACTCTGCATAGAAGTTAAATAAGCAGAGTAACCATTTACAGCCTTGATGTACTCCTTTCCCGATTCTGAACCAGTCTGTTGTCCCATGTCCAGTTTTAACTGTTGCTTCTTGACCTGCATACAGATTTCTCAGGAGGCAGGTCAGATGGTCTGGTATTCCCATCTCTTTTAGAATTTTCCACAGTTTATTGTGTTTCACATAGTCAAAAGCTTTGGTGTAGTCAATAAAGCAGATGTTTTTCTGAACTTTCTTCTTTTTCGATGATCCAATGGATGTTGACAATCTGATTTCTGGTTCCTCTGCCTTTTCTAAATTCGGTCTGAACATCTGGAAATTCATAGTTCACGTACTGTTGAAGCCTGGCTTGGAGAATTTTGAGCATTACTTTGATGGTGTGTGAGATGAGTGCAACTGTGCAGTAGTTCACTGTACCAGTAATATTAAATATAAATAGGTTAAACACTTCAATCAAAAAGAATGGCAAAATGGGTTAAAAAATGATCCAACTATATGGTTTCTACTAGATATACTCTGTTTTTTAAAACTTTTATTTTGTATTGGGGTCTACCCAATTAACACTGTTGTGACAGCTCCAGGTNTTCCCAGATTCCTAGCAATGTGTTAAATTTGAAAATCACTAGCTCACCATCATGGTGAAAACCAGCGGCCTGGCAGCCACAGAAGGAGGCAGGATGGGGCTGCACGTCCTTCAGAGCCCCATTCCCAGAGAACCATCGTCACCCGACCTGTCCAGTGGTGCCCAAGGAGACCGCACTTGTAAGAACATCTTTTTTATTTTTTGGTTGTGCTGGGTGTGGGCTCTCTCCAGCTGCACTGAGTGGGGCTACTCTTCGCTGTGGTGCAGGGGCCTCCCACTGCGGCGGCACCCCGCACCGCATCCTCACCCTCCCCACCCCAAGGAATACTGAAGTCTTTCAATCGGAAATGAAGACACACTGGGCAGTAACACAAATACACACGAATAAGAAGTCCATTAAGAGTAACTACATAGGTAAATACAAAGGATACTATAAATGCATTTTTTAAAATTCTAAGTTTTTTCTCTATCTTGATTTAAAAGACAACTCCATAAAGCAATAATTATAAATGTACCTCAATGGGCATACATAATTATACAGAGATAATAATTTCCCTATAATAACAACATGAAAGACTGAGGGGAGAATTAGGTATACAGAAGCAAAGCTTTTATATATTACTATTAAGCTGGAATTAATTTGATCAAGGTTTTTATCAGTTAATATGTTAATTGTAACACTCAAAGTGACTTCTAAGAAAATAACAAAAAATAAAAAAAGAAATGACAAGAGTGAAAATGTATAGAAAATGTGCATTTAACACGAAAGTGGCATGGAAGAACAAAAAAAGACATGACATATAAAACACATAGGAAAATGAGAGCCATAAATCCTCAGTTCAGTCGCTCAGTTGTGTCTGACTCTTTGCAACCCCATGGACTGCAACACGCCAGTCTTCCCTGTCCTCTCCAACTCCCGGAGTTTACTCAAACTCACGTCCATCGAGTCGCTGATGCCATCCAACCATCTCATCCTCTGTTGTTCCTGTCTCCTCCTGCCTTCAATCTTTCCCAGCATCAAGGTCTTTTCAAATGAGTCAGCTCTTTCCATCAGGTGGCCAAAGTATTGGAGTTTCAGCTTCAGCATCAGTCCTTCCAATGAATATTTAGGACTGATTTCCTTTAGGATGGACTGGTTGGATCTCTCTGCAGTTCAAGGGACTCTGAAGAGTGTTCTCCAACATCACAGTTCAAAAGCATCAGTTCTTCAGGGCTCAGCTTTCTTTATAGTCCAACTCTCACATCCATACATGATTACTGGAAAAACCATAGCCTTGACTAGATGGACCTTTGTTTGCAAAGCAATGTCTGCTTTTTAATATGCTGTCTAGGTTGGTAATAACTTTTCTTCCAATTTCATGGCTGCAATCACCATCTGCAGTGATTTTGGAATAAAGTGTCACTGTTTCTGTTGTTTCCCCATCTATTTGCCATGAAGTGATGGGATCAGATGCCATGATCTTAGTTTTCTGAATGTTGAGCTTTAAGCCAACTTTTTCACTCTCTTCTTTCACTTTCATCAAAAGGTTCTTTATTATTTTTCACTGTCATCTGTATCTCTAAGGTTACTGATATTTCTCCTGGCAATCTTGATTCCAGCTTGTACTTCATACCAGCCCAGCATTTCACATGATGTACTCTGCATAGAAGTTAAATAAGCAGAGTAACCATTTACAGCCTTGATGTACTCCTTTCCCGATTCTGAACCAGTCTGTTGTCCCATGTCCAGTTTTAACTGTTGCTTCTTGACCTGCATACAGATTTCTCAGGAGGCAGGTCAGATGGTCTGGTATTCCCATCTCTTTTAGAATTTTCCACAGTTTATTGTGTTTCACATAGTCAAAAGCTTTGGTGTAGTCAATAAAGCAGATGTTTTTCTGAACTTTCTTCTTTTTCGATGATCCAATGGATGTTGACAATCTGATTTCTGGTTCCTCTGCCTTTTCTAAATTCGGTCTGAACATCTGGAAGTTCATAGTTCACGTACTGTTGAAGCCTGGCTTGGAGAATTTTGAGCATTACTTTGATGGTGTGTGAGATGAGTGCAACTGTGCAGTAGTTCACTGTACCAGTAATATTAAATATAAATAGGTTAAACACTTCAATCAAAAAGAATGGCAAAATGGGTTAAAAAATGATCCAACTATATGGTTTCTACTAGATATACTCTGTTTTTTAAAACTTTTATTTTGTATTGGGGTCTACCCAATTAACACTGTTGTGACAGCTCCAGGTGTACAGCAAAAGGACTCAGCCATACATACATAAGTATCCTTCCTTCTGGAAAACTCCCCTTCCATCCAGGCTGCCACATAACACTGAGCAGAGTTCTGTGTGCTATCCAGTAGTCCCTGTCGGTTATCCATTTTAAATACAGCAGTCTGTCTATTTCAATCCCAAACTCCCTAACCACCCCCTCCCCCTATCCTTCCATTGGCCAACCATAAAGGAGATATACTTTAGAGTCAAAGACTCAAACAGGATGAAAGAACAAGGATGGAACAAAAGGTATCATGCAAAAGAGATAGAGTGGTTATACTAATATCACATAAAACAGACTTTTAGATGATGGAGTCGAAGGACCTGCGCTCATCTTCTCCTGTGAGAACTTCAAAATTACAACTTGCTGCTTAACAACCTTTGACAGGAGAATGTTGGATCCCACCAAAAAAAGATACCCCACATCCAAGGGCAATGGAGAAGCTCCTGCAAGGGGGCTTCCTGCAAGGGGCAGGAAGGGCGAAATCACATTTAGAATCAAACCCCATACCCACCAGAGATGCTCGGAGGACTCAAACAAAACCTTGTGCACACCAGGACCCAGAGACCCCACAGAGACTGAGCCAGACCTTCCTTTGAGTGTTGGGGTGTCTCCTGCAGAGGTACAGGTCAGCAGTGGCCTGCGGCAGGGGCAGGGGCTCTGGGTGTAGGAGACCTGGGTCACAGCGTGTGGCATAAGCCCTTTTGGAGGTCACCACTAACACGACCATAGAGCTACCGAGCAGATGACCCACAAACTGTAGAACAACTATACCAAATAAAGTCTAGGACGCACAACAGATTTCCCAACCTGGGGATCTGGCAAAAAGACTGAGAACCCCCGGGGAATTTGACTTGGAGGCCAATGGGTTTTGATTACAGAACTTCCCGGGATTGGGGAAGCAGACCCTTGGAGGGCACAAACAAAACCTTGTGCACACCAGGACCTAGGAGAAAGGAGCAGTGAGCCCATAAGAGACGTGCGCGTGAGTGTCCAGGAGTCTCTGGCAGAAGCGTGGCTCGGCGGGGGCCTGCTGCAGGCTGGCACTGAGGGCAGCAGCCCCTCCATGGGACCTTTGGAAGGAGGCTGCCCTTATCCTCATCACCTCCACCATAGTTCGGTCTCAGGTCAAACAACAGGGAGGGAACACAGCCCATCGACAGAAAATTGGATTAAAGACCTACTGAGCATGGCCCCACCCACCAGAACAAGCCCAGACTCCCCCTCAGTCAGTCTCTCCAGTGAGGAACCTCTGCCATAAGCCTCTAATCTTTCTCCATCATAGGGCAGACAGAAATGAAAACCACAAACAGAAAACTAATCAAACTGATCACATGGAGCACAGCACTGTCTAACTCAGTGAAACTACAAGCCAGGCCTTGTAGGGCCACCCAAGGCCGATGGGTCACAGTGGAGAGTTCTGACAAAACGCAGTCCACAGCAGAAGGGAACAGTAAACCACTTCAGCATTCTTGCTTTGAGAACCCCATGAACAGTATGAAGAGGCAAAAAGATAGGACTCTGAAGAATGAACTCCCCAGGCTGGTAGGTGCCAAATATGCTACTGGAGAAGAGTGGAGAAATAACTCTGGGAAGAATGAAGGGATGGAGCCAAAGCAAAAACAATGCCCAGCTGTGGACATGACTGGTGATGGAAGTAAAGTCTGCTGCTGTAAAGAGCAATATGGCTTAGGAACCTGGACTGTTAGGGTCACGAATCAAGGTAAATTGGAAGTGGTCAAACAAGATATGGCAAAGTGAACATTGACATTTTAGGAATCAGTGAAGTAAAATGGACTGGAATGGGTGAATTTAATTCAGATAACCATTATATCTACTACAGTGGGCAAGAAATCCTTGGAATAAATGGAGTAGCCCTCAAAGTCAACAAAAGAGTCCAAAATGCAGTACTTAGATGCAACTTCAAAATCGACAAAATGATCTCTGTTCGTTTCCAAGGCAAACCATTCAATATCACAGTAATCCAAGTCTATGCCCCAACCAGCAATGCTGATGAAGCTGAAGTTTAAGTTATATGAAGAACTACAACTAACACCCAAAAAATATGTCCTTTTCATCATAAGAGACTGTAGTCCAAAAGTAGGAAATCAAAAGATACCTGGAGTAACAAATTTGACCTCAGAGTACAAAATGAAGCAGGGCAAAGGCTAACAGTTTAGCCAAGAGAACACAGTGATCATAGCAAACACCCTCTTCCAACAACACAAGAGAAGACTCTACACATGGACATCATCAGATGGTCAATACTGAAATCAGACTGATACGTTTTTTGCAGCCAAAGATGAAGAAGCTCTATAAAGTCAGCAAAAACAAGACCAGAAGCTGACTGTGGTTCAGATCATGAACTCCCCATTGTCAAATTCAGACTTAAGTTGAAGAAAGTAGGGAAAACCACTAGACCATAAAGGTATGACCTAAATCAAATCCCTTGTGATTAATACGGCAGAAATGAGAAATAGATTCAAGGGATTAGATCTGATAGAGTGCCTAAAGAACTATGGACGGAAGTTTGTGACATTGTACATGAGGTAGTGATCAAGACCATCCCCAAGAAAAAGAAATGCCAAAACGCAGAATGGTTGTCTGAGGAGGTTGTACAGAGAGCTGAGAAAAGAAGAGAAGTGAAAGGCAAAGGAGAAAAGCAAAGATACACCCACCCGAATGCAGAGTTTCAAAGAATAGCAAGTAGAGATAATAAGCCTTCCTCAGTGATCAATGCAATGAAATAGAGGAGAAGAACAGAATGGGAAAGACTAGAGATCTCTTCAAGAAAATGAGAGATACCAAGGGAACATTTCATGCAAAGATGGGCACAATAAAGGAGAGAAATGATATATACCTAACAGAAGCAGAAGATATTAAGAAGAGGTGGTAAGAATACACAGAAGAACTATACAAAAAAGATCTTCATGACACAGATAACCACGATGGTGTGATCACTCACCTAGAGCCAGACATCCTGTAATGCGAAGTCAAGTGGGCCTTAGGAAGCATCACTACAAACAAAGCTAGTGGCAGTGATAGAATTCCAGTTGAGCTATCTCAAATGATAAAAATGATGCTGTGAAAGTGCTGCACTCAATATGCCAGCAAATTTGGAAAACTCAGCAGTAGCCATGGGACTGGAAAAGGTCAGTTTTCATTCCAATCCCAAAGAAAGACAGTGCCAAAGAATGCTCAAACTACTGTACAATTGCACTCATTTTACATGCTAGCAAAATAATGCTCAAAATTCTCCAACCCAGGCTTCAACAGTACGTGAACCATGAACTTCCAAATGTTCAAGCTGGACTTAGAAAAGGCAGAAGAATGAGAGATCAAATTGCCAACATCCACTGGATCACTGAAAAAGTAAGAGAGTTCCAGAAAAACATCTACTTCTTTATTGTGGATCATAACAAACTGTTGAAAATTCTTCAAAAGATGGGAATACTAGACCACCTTACTTGCCACCTGAGAAATCTACATGTAGGTCAACAAACAAGTTAGAACCAGACATGGAACATGACTCGTTCCAAATTGGGAAAGGAGTACATCAAGGCTGTATATGGTCACCCTGCTTATTTAACTTATATGCAGAGTTCATCATGCAAATAGCCGGGCTGGATGAAGCACAAGCTGGATGCTGGGAGAAATATCAATAATCTGACACACAGATGATACCATCCTTATGGAAGAAAGTGAAGAAGAACTAAGGAGCCTCTTGATGAAACTGAAAGAGGAGAGTGAAAAAGTTGGCTTAAAGCTCAACATTCAGAAAACTAAGATCACGGCATCTGGTCCCATCACTCCATGGGAAATAGATGGGGAAACAATGGAAACAGTGACAGACTTTTATTTTTTTTTTGGCTCCAAAATCACTGCAGATGGTGACTGCAGCCATGAAATTAAAAGACACTTCTTGGAAGGAAAGTTATGACCAACCTAGATAGCATATTAAAAAGCAGAGGCATTACTTTGCAGACAGAGGTCCATCTAGTCAAACCAAAAAGCTATTGTTTTTCCATTGGTCATGTATGGATGTGAGAGCTGAACTATAAAGAAAGCTGAGCACCAAAGAACTGATGCTTTTGAACTGTGGTACTAGACTGGAACATCAAACCAGTCAATCCTAAAGGAAATCAGTCCTGAATATTCATTGGAAGGACTGATGGTGAAGCTCCAAAACTTTGGCCACGTGATATGAAGACCTGCTTCATTTGAAAAGACCCTGATGCTGGGAAAGATTGATGGTGGGAGGAGAAAGGAACAACAAATGATGAGATGGTTCGATGACATGACTGACTTGATGAACCTGAGTTTGAGCAAACTCTGGGAGTTGCTGATGGATAGGGAAGCCTCACCTGCTGCAGTCCATGGGGTCAAAAAGTTGGAACCAACTGAGTGAGAACTAAGACAAAAATTGTTACTAAAGATACAAGAAGAAATTTTATAATGATAAATGGAGTCATTCATCATGAAAATATGAGTTATAAATGCACATAACAAGAGAGGCCCAAAATGTATTAGGCAGAAACTGACATAATAAAATGGAGAAATACAGACAATTCAACAATATTGGAGATTTCAATATCCGACTTTCAGTTATGGACAGAAAAACTAGCCAGACAAAGACAGAAATAGACTTGATCAACATAAAAACCAACTAGATTTAACAGACAACAGACCACACAACAAGAGCAGAATACACATTTTTCTCCAGCGCATGTAGAACATTCTCCAGGGTATACCACATGTGATACCATAAAAAAGATTTAGCAATTTTTTAAAACTGGAAATACAAAGTATGTTTTCCAACCCTATTGAATGAAACTAGAAAGAAATCAGTAACATAATATTTGGTCTCAAGACTACTGTGCAGGTCACAGCTGCATGTTCTCTTATTTTTCACTTCTTTTCATGCCCTTCCCACTCCCAACTGACAGTCCTTAGACAGTAGCCCTCTTCTGGGGGTGCTAACAGACTAGAAGTAATCTATGAGGGCTTGTGAACTGAACCACCAAACTGCCAGAACAAAAGACTACGACTCAGTTTAAGACCACAGGGGCTCTTCCTCGAAGAAGCAGGCAGCGCCAGTGCTCAGTACTTGAGCATCTAGCCATGTGGAAGCCCGCCTGGTTCCTGGGCAGGAGAGGTTAAGGGGCGGCCTAAAGGAGCGACGGAGGCATCCCGATAGAACACAAACCAGCTCTATGACAATCAGCATTAAGAAATATTATTTCTTCTGTGATGAAAGGAAAAAAACTCAGGCTTCTGATGTAAGGATGTTCAATATTCCTTTACAAACCAGTCAGACTAACACAGAAAAACTTCTCTATTCACATATTTTGCTCTAAACACCAGTCTCCCTTGGTCTAAAAAAAGAACGTCATAGATCTTACTGTCAAGGCTATGGTTTTTCCAGTAGTCATGTATGGATGTGAGAGTTAGACCATAAAGAAAGCTGAGCGCGGAAGAATTGATGCTTCTGAACTGTGGTGTTGGGGAAGACTCCAACCAGTCCATCCTAAAGGAAATCAGTCCTGAATGTTCATTGAAAGGACTGATATTGAAGCTGAAGCTCCAATACTTTGGCCACCTGATGCAAAGAGCTGACTCATTTGAAAAGACCCTGATGCTGGGAAAGATTGAGGGCAGGAGAAGAAGGGAACAACAGAGGATGAGATGGTTGGATGGCATCACTGACTCGATGGACATGGGTTTGGGTGGACTCTGGGATTGTCTGGACAAGGTGGTCTGGTGTGCTGCAGTTCATGGGGTCGCAAAGAGTCGGACACGACTGAGCGACTGAACTGAATAATACCTTTCCCTGTTTTATATTTTTAAAATTACAAAGTTTTACACTTCTAAGTTTTTTTTTTTAACTATTTCATGAACATATATACTTTTCTCTCCTTAACTAAAGTCTCTGAGAGAGAAAAAGGCCATTTTTCTTTCATCCTTCTTTGGCAATTTCCTACCAATTTCCCTTAACAAACACTTAGCAGTTAACTGAGACCTCACAACTGATGGTCTTGGTATACTGATGTATCCCCAGACAGTTCAGGACGTGGCAAAGAACAACCCCTTTGGGTCTGGAGGGGGCGGGTGGAGCGTTAGGGGTTGGGGTAGCAGGAGCCCTCTGGAGGCAGTTTCCTCAGTACGTGTGCCATGATGCAAAACAGACTGGGAGACATTAGGATACATCACTGGTTAGAAACACTGCTGGAAAAAACTAGAAACAGCCTGAATGCCACGAAAAAAGGCACCACTCTTTCTGTACCAAATTGAAAATCTTTCAAGACATGTAGTGTAGAGTAGCAAGATGTGCACAGTGTGTAAAGCACGCTACCATTTGTATGAAAAGGGGGAAGACACACAAATGTAACTGCTCATACACAGGACAGAGGAGCCCGGCATGCTGCAGTCACGGGCGTCGCAGAGTCAGAAATGCCTTAGGGCCCGAATGACAAGAAACCAAGCACAGCGTGTGACTGTAAAGGCGCACTGTGGGGACTGACTTTGGGGGACCCAGTGGTTGGAGACAAAAGGTGGGAGGACTTATCTTTGTAAGCCCTTTGCACGTACGAATTTTGAACCACGAGACGGCATTAACTATTAAAAAGATCTTTAAGTTGCTAAAAATGGGCTTGGGCTTCTCTTGTGGCTCAGCTGGTAAAGAATCTGCCTGCAATGCAGGAGACCTGGGTGTGATCCTTGGGTTGGGAAGATCCCTTGGCGAAGGGAAAGGCTACCCACTCCAGTATTCTGGCCTGGAGAATTCCATGGACTATAGAGTCCATGGGGTTGCAAAGAGTCGGACACGACTGAGCGACTTTCACTTTAAGTTGCTGTATCTATCTATTCCTGTTACTGACTTTCACTGGTAATAATCATTTTCTACCCCAAACACATTCAATACTAGTCCAACACTGAGTTAAAATCATACAAGAAAGATCTGGATGCTGGTTACCCAGCTGTGTCCAGTTTGCCAAAACCCACTGAGCTCTGCACTTAGTTATGATCTGTGCGCTTTTCCAGAGGCAGAACATACACTTCAATAAGAAATGAAGATGAATGGGTTTCTTGGCTCAACTTTCGTTTTGTCCCTCCTATTAAAAGAGCAGTGTGTGGTATAATATGTCATATATTTGCCTAAATAAATTACTGTTTCAAACTGTTCAATAATGTTTCTTAAGAAAAGAATGTGAGGTAGTGATGCTGACAAGGGAGAACCTATGTGACAAGGGAGAACCAGGCTTGCGAGCTCCTCCTGACTTTCCAAGCAGCATGAACAGTCTCAAGGCCCACACTGTGCTGCGAGGTAACACAGTGTGCTTGAAGAGCATTACCAAAAACCACCTAATGGTTTACTATATTTAAGTCACATTTTTTCAATATGAAAATCATGTTTTGAAAATGCCAAGGTCATGAAAAACAAAGAAAGAGGCTGTGCAAACATCCCAGATTAAAGAGACCTGACAACCAAATGTAATGCTTGACCCCAGGATGGAGGCTGTAATGGAGGAGGACGAGATGTTGCTGGGACTATGCTGAGTCTACAGACATTACGTTTAATTTACTTAAGCTGCACTGTGGTGGTATAAGAGAATTTCTATATTTGTAGTCAAAATACACTGACACTGTTTAAAGTAAAGAGCCACAAAGAAAGCTGAGTATGTCTATGTCTCTGTACTGGAAGGATGGGGGGCAAGTGGGAATACAAGCAAATGATGGCACAAATGGATAAAACATTAACAGGTTACTCTGAGTGTAGGCTTGCATTTTTTTTAAAATTCCTGTAATGTTCCTATAAAATTAAAATGATCGCTAAATAAAGTTTTTAAAGTCATGTATTAAGAATCAGTCACTATTAATAGACGAAACAGGGACTTCTCTGGTGGTGCAGTGGTTAAGACTTCATGCTTCAAATGCAGGGGGTCACAAGTTCCATCTATGGTCAGGGAACTAAGATCCCCATGTACTGTGTGGCATGGCAAAAAAAAAAAGTCAAAACAAGTGTAGAAATGAATTTGAATTTTGATTATGACAGTTGCTCCTGAGGAGCCACTTTAATTATGTAAGTGTAATCCCAAAGTATTATTTGGGACTTGCAAAAAAGAAAAAAAAAATTACACCTTCAGGCTACGTTTATAACAGTACCTTCCAAGATCCAAAGCTTAACATAACTGTCTTTAATATAAGACTCCATCTCAATAATTTCTTATAATGTGAGCCTTAACAGAGAATCTAGATTTTACAGAAAGTTTAATAAAATTCCCTCATCCACATGAGGGGATTATGGTGAACACAATAAATTCTAATGACTTTTCAGGTTAGAACTGCTTAAAGCCCTACATAAAGGGAAAGAGAAAAGAAATCAAAAGTCTAACAAAGTGGTAAATGACTCAACAGAATTCTTAAAAATGACAGTGATAAACTCTATGTGAAAATTAAACTATACAGAAAAATATATATAAAGTTCCTGTGACCCAAGGAAGGGAAGAATTTCTTAAGACATAAAAAGCACAAACCACACAGGGAAAGAATGATGAATTAGGCTACACTTAAATTCATAACTTGCATATATTAAAAATACCATATTTTAAGTGAAAAGACAAGCTACACTCTAGTCAAAGATTGCTGCTGTTGTTCAGCTGCTCAGTCAGGTCCGACTCTTTGGACCCCATGGACTGTAGCCCGCCAGGCTCCTCTGTCTCTGGGATTTCCCAGGCAAGGATACTGGAGTGGGTTACCGTTTCCTCCTCCAGGGGATCTTTCCAACCGAGGGATCTAACTCGAGTCTCCTGCACTGGCAGGTAGATTCCCTACCTCTGAGCCAGCGGGGAAGGCCCAGGTAAAAGATATTCTCCCACAAAAGGAGAGTCATCTGGTCTAAGCCTGTGGAGGCCGAGCCAGCAGTATCTAGAAAAAACTGTCATCAGGCTTTAGAGAAATGAAGAGTGGGGCCTGCATCCAAGGTGACACAGGAGATCCTGGGCAGGGACAAGCAGTGACGGTCACACAGCAGTGAAGGGGGCTTCCTCCCCTACAAGGCCCTTTTTAAAATAAGGTCATTTACCAGACCCATCAAGTCTACAGCAGTTCCAAGTATACAGATGGGATGATTCCAGCACCCTCACTTCAGGCCTTACAAAACTTTGGCGATCACATGGTAAAAAGAGAAATAGCCCCTCAAACTGGTTCCCAACCCCTACAATCTCAGGATAATACTTTCTTCCTCTATCTCGGCATTAATGTTAGGTCTAAGTTTTTGATAACTCAGTGCACTGAGTGTTGGTGCCCACCAGCAGCATATAAGGTCTACCAGTGTGGCAACACTGAGACAGACGCGCTTAACAGGCGGTGTCAGCATTAAAGAACCTGCCCACCAGTGCAGGAGACATGAGAGACACGGGTTCGATGCCTGCGTTGGGAAGATCCCTTGGAGGAGGGCACGGCAACCTACTCCAGTACTCTTGCCTGGAAAACTTTATGAAGAGAGGAGCCTGGTGTGCTACAGTCGGTAGGGTCGCAGAGAGTTACACAGGATGGAAGCGACTTGCATGCACATGGCACACCTCAAAGGCAGGCCTATCCTCTACATTTCTAGCAAGAGGCTAGCTCCTCAGAGTTCAGGGGCAATATAAACCACTCCACAATATAGAGGGCATTACACATTTTAAACATAATGAAACATGTTAAAGTTAAAACTACTTAATTAAGGATGAGGAAAATGCAAGAATACCATCAGCTGTATTTTGTTTAAAACTCCACGAAATTCCCAAATAGCTTTCCTAGCAGCAAAAGTCTGTGAAAACAGATTCCCCCCTCGAATCTGTTCTCCAGGGAGCAATAGCTGGTGGATGGGGAGGCAGGAGAAGACACAGAGATGACAGGGTTCACTCAGATGGCATTCTGACTTAAAAGGCATCTTTTATAATTGGAAACTGTAGGAAGACCATCTCCTGTATACTTGAGAGAGTGTCCACTTCCCTAAGTTCAAACAAAAGAAACAGTATGATCAGGAGACATTTCAAAAGGAGTTCAGGGAAAAGACAAGTACAGGCAAGAACACCATTTCTTCACATAAGCACTTCAGAAAATTAACTCTGAAGACAGGCTAACAGTTTACATCTGAAGCTGCATTTCTTTTTCTTCAGCAAAGGTCTGGCAATTCCCTCTGTGCCTCGCAACTATCAGTAGTTTATCCATCTAAACACAACACAACCTAAATAATTTTTTCCATTCTGACTAATAACACATCCTGCAACTGCAGGCAAGTGGTGAACATTTGCCAATAAACACAAAAAAGTCAAAAGCTAACTCATATTCTCCAGAACTATTAAAAAGAAAACATCTCCAAGTAGATTTCCTTCAAAAAATCACACTTATGTATCATAATATAACTCATAAACTGCCTATTCTGAAAGGAAAACTATATTGCAAACTTCCAGATCTTAGTAACTGTAAAAAAGTCAAGGTTTAAAATAAATGCAAACCCAAATACTGTCGGTTGTTTTACATTATTCATAAATTTTATGAATTTAAAACATGTAAGTCTCTAAACTATGAGGTCAGCAGGACCAGATGAGAGGCGTCAGGCCTTTAAGAAAAAGGACACTCTCACAAATCACGTGTGCAGAATCAGCGGTCAGAATAAATGAATCTTCGGGAAAATCATTAAAGTATTGCCGTGACCTGTATTAATCCTCTTCTTTGGGTCCCAAATGCCATCATTAACTAAAATTTCAGGACCAAAGTTCAGAAGGTAGATTTAAAAGCTAAGTGAAAAGGTAATAAAAGAGAACTCAAAAGAACGAAGGTAAAAATATATAACTTAGTACCAATTGTTAAGTATTAAGGAGGACATTATCATAGTTTCCTATGACTGGTCCAGAACTAATGACAAAATCAACAGATTCTCTTCTTGTTCTTACCTCGTAAGACCAGACGCACTGCACCCCCGCAAACCTTCGGACGCACCTTCCCACCTCAACGTCCTCGTGGGTCGTATACATTTCCCGGAGGCACTTGCCGATGTGTGGGACCATTCTCCGGAGAACTTCCCGGCTCATGATCACACCAGGTCCCCCCATACAGAAGTTCTCACCAGGTTCCAGAGCCAGCTTCCCCATTTCTTCTGTGGTGCCAAGTCCTGTCTGCCCAAGAAAGAGGGGTTCACTACTATTCAAACTCCTCAGAAAACTCTCCAGACGGTCTCCTTTGATGTAAACATCATCATCTGCTCTCATAAACCATTCATATTTGTCCAAGTAGTGGTCATGCATGTACTTGAGCATCATAAAAGACTTCTTCTGGGGTGGGTAGGAGTCATCCACGCCCCGTAGTGGCACTACTGGAATTGAGATCGATGTGTCTGAACCCTCACTGGAGAAGAATTCAACTTTCCCAGGAATTGTCTTGGACCACGTCCTGGAATTAAAATAAACATCAGTGAGAGAACAGTTTATTCCAAGCTTCCCATTTCTATAAATTCCCGTATCGACTCACACTGAATCACTGTACATTCAAAAGGATGATAAAAAGCTACTTGATATGCTTGCTTCTCCTTAACAGAAGCCCATACTACCGGCTATTGCAAAGTTCTAACTTGTTTTCAAAGGAATCCCAACAAAAAAGAATGACTAATATTAAAATATTTCCCAGATAACTGTTTTGGCTAAGGCTGGAAAGTCGAAGTCTACATATTCAGGTTAATTTNTTAAAATAAATGCAAACCCAAATACTGTCGGTTGTTTTACATTATTCATAAATTTTATGAATTTAAAACATGTAAGTCTCTAAACTATGAGGTCAGCAGGACCAGATGAGAGGCGTCAGGCCTTTAAGAAAAAGGACACTCTCACAAATCACGTGTGCAGAATCAGCGGTCAGAATAAATGAATCTTCGGGAAAATCATTAAAGTATTGCCGTGACCTGTATTAATCCTCTTCTTTGGGTCCCAAATGCCATCATTAACTAAAATTTCAGGACCAAAGTTCAGAAGGTAGATTTAAAAGCTAAGTGAAAAGGTAATAAAAGAGAACTCAAAAGAACGAAGGTAAAAATATATAACTTAGTACCAATTGTTAAGTATTAAGGAGGACATTATCATAGTTTCCTATGACTGGTCCAGAACTAATGACAAAATCAACAGATTCTCTTCTTGTTCTTACCTCGTAAGACCAGACGCACTGCACCCCCGCAAACCTTCGGACGCACCTTCCCACCTCAACGTCCTCGTGGGTCGTATACATTTCCCGGAGGCACTTGCCGATGTGTGGGACCATTCTCCGGAGAACTTCCCGGCTCATGATCACACCAGGTCCCCCCATACAGAAGTTCTCACCAGGTTCCAGAGCCAGCTTCCCCATTTCTTCTGTGGTGCCAAGTCCTGTCTGCCCAAGAAAGAGGGGTTCACTACTATTCAAACTCCTCAGAAAACTCTCCAGACGGTCTCCTTTGATGTAAACATCATCATCTGCTCTCATAAACCATTCATATTTGTCCAAGTAGTGGTCATGCATGTACTTGAGCATCATAAAAGACTTCTTCTGGGGTGGGTAGGAGTCATCCACGCCCCGTAGTGGCACTACTGGAATTGAGATCGATGTGTCTGAACCCTCACTGGAGAAGAATTCAACTTTCCCAGGAATTGTCTTGGACCACGTCCTGGAATTAAAATAAACATCAGTGAGAGAACAGTTCATTCCAAGCTTCCCATTTCTATAAATTCCCGTATCGACTCACACTGAATCACTGTACATTCAAAAGGATGATAAAAAGCTACTTGATATGCTTGCTTCTCCTTAACAGAAGCCCATACTACCGGCTATTGCAAAGTTCTAACTTGTTTTCAAAGGAATCCCAACAAAAAAGAATGACTAATATTAAAATATTTCCCAGATAACTGTTTTGGCTAAGGCTGGAAAGTCGAAGTCTACATATTCAGGTTAATTTTCTGATACTACCAACTCCCTACCTGCAAAACCCTCTGCTCTATAAAACAAAAGATTGAAAAATAAAATTGTTCATTCAACACATTTTCTTGGAACGCTCATCAAGTGCCAAGTATGTGCTAGGCCACAGGGATGCGGTGGTGAGCAAAACACAGATCCTCCAGCTGAACTGCAGTCAACGGGAAGACAGATACACCTCTCTCGCCAAGCGAAAGGCGAGCACAGAAGGGATGCGAACCAGAGCGGAGGTGGGACTGCTTCCCCGCGGCGGGGGACCTCAGGGTGCAGCAGACCCAAGCGCAGGGGCAGTCCTGGGGGGAGAGCAGGGGAAAACTGCAGGGCCTGACAGCCCCCTAGCGATGGGGCCTTTCTGCTTTAAAATAGCAGGAAGCCGCTGGCATCAAGGTGAAGGGCCCTGAGCTCTGGAACATATGCCTTTCATAGGAAACTGCTCATCCCACTGCCAGACAACAGATTTAAGGCCATCAGATTACATTTTTCCTTATGCTTTCTTTATGCTACATATTAAGAGTTGAAGTAGTCTAGCTACAAAAATACATTTATATACAAATGACTTCTAGAAAAAAAACATATCACAGAGAATAAATGAAACCATACATTTAGCCTTAATACAGTCAAAAAGCAGTTTCCAAATGATGTTCTTTTCAATATAGTCTTATTGTAGGTAACTGTTACAATTATATTTATTATAGTGAAAAACAACTGAAAGATCAATGAAAAACATGTTATGTTCTCTGTAGGCTCAGATGATGGTTAGCATTTTTAGCAACAAAATATTTTTAAATTAGCATGTGTACACTGGTTTTTAAACATAATGATACTGTACACTTAAAAGACCACAGTATAGCATAAATTTAACTTTTATATGCAGTGGGAAGTCAAAAAAAATTGTGATGCATTCTTGTGATACTTGTTTTTCTGTAGCAGCTACAAATTTCCAGTATAACTATGAGATATGCCTGTACTGCCAGTTGTAATCACATAATGCCAGCAACTGTAAAATGCACCCTCACTTCAGAGATGCTAAAATGTGAAAACAATGCCCATCTTAGAATGTATATGGTATAGTAGTTGTATTGTAACGAGTGCTAAGTTGCATAAGCTGTGTCCAACTCTTTGCAACCCTATGGACTGTAGCCCACCAGGCTCCTGTCCATGGGATTCACCAGGAAAGAATACTGGAGTGGGTTGCCATGCCCTCCTTCAGGGGATCTTTGCAACCCAGGGATCAAACCTGCACCTCTTCTGTTTCCTGCACTGACCTGTTCTCTACCACTAGCGCCACCTGATAATGTTTTTCCCTTAACGCCTATGGATTTAAAATGGACCTATAGGTCTTATGCCAGTTATAGAACTCTTAACAAAGAATCTTGCATAAATGAAACCTGACTGGTCTACAGAGAATATACCGGGTTACTACATTTTCACAAATGATATGCTCCTGAAAAGAAGTATGCAAACATAGCAGGAATGAGGCAATTAATGTAAAGAGAAATCAACCCCTCCCATAAAGAGAAAGTCCATTTTAAAATGGGAATGAGCCCCAACCTACACAAAATATAATTCATATATCAGTCCCTGGCATGTAATAGTGTTCAGTAAACATTGATCACCCGTGTGAAGTAAGTGACTGAAAGACACCTTTGTACATGTGTGGGCATGTTAAAGGGAAGAAACCATTTGTTTCTTATCTTTGAAAACTTTCCAAAAGAGCCACATTAATATTCCTATGTGCACAAAGAAACCAATTTTATCATAAGACAATCAGAATGCAATTATTAAGAGGTAAAATCCACAGGCATACTTGAGTTGAAATATACTACCATTCATGCTACTTTTGAAATGCAATTTAATGCTAAATAGTCGATAGTATCTCACAACTGATTTTAAAGGGGTAATGAATAAAATCAATTTAGCTTTAGCTTCCATCCAACTGCTTCTGTGATTAACAACACAGCCCAAGTTCAAAACAGTACTAGTCAATCCCAGAAGCCATTAAAATCCTAAAGCATCATGGGACTATCTGGAATACAGGGGCTGTAAGACCACGTCTACCTCCACAGGAAAACCCTGCTCTCAAGACACAATATGGTATGTGACGGCTAAAAGCATGGACTCAGGAATCAGGCTGTTGGGGTGAGAATCCTGCCTTCACTTTGGACAAAATATTCTGTGCCTCACTATCCTTATCTGTGAACCGGGGATAATAAAAAATATCTGCTTTGTAAGGTTGGGGTGAGGGTTAAGTGGATTATTGTATCTAAAAACGCCAGCCTGGCATGAGAGAAGCAAGTCTACAGGTGTGACTCATTAGGGAAGACAAGAGTTTGCAAATAAAATAAGGTACTGAAATAAAAATGAGAGAGAGAGGAAACTGTGGGCTGAACTTGGAACAGTCGGTCTCAAGATTACACCCCAAAGTGAAAGCACGGAGATAAATGCTGCTTCTCTTATTTCTGGCTAAAAAGCTGACACTTAAGCTATATGACAAGTTCCGTGAACCTCAAGACAACATCAGGGTGCAAGTCTAAAGAGACTTTAAACTTTAAAAGCGCTCTCACTCAAAATGCCACAATCCTTCATACTAAACTGCGGATAAAAACCCACTTGGCCTGGCTCTGCTTCCCATGGCTGCCCCAGAGAGAATACAAAGATGGGAAGCCCTAGCGGCACAACCATCAGTGAAGTGACTAATACTTGAACTGTAACCTGAAATGGCGTTTATGTGTCCAAGAAGAGCAAGCAATTAATTTTAAAAACAGACAATTTAACTTCAAACCATCTTTGAAAGCTTCTCTGCAGTTTTAAGGTAACACCAACCATTATTATCTTTTCCTCAGGTAACCCATGGAAAAATCTCATGCTGCCCTTTTGCTTAGATGGCTGGTGATTTGAGGGAAATCTCTCAACATGAAGTTGTTGTAAATCCTTTAATCTCGATACATTACTATCTTTTAACTCAGGATACCTTTAGCTTAACTAGCTCCGTAAAGTTAAAGAGTTCTGGAACACAAATCATGATTCATCACCCTAGGGGAACCAAGGTGAGGGCCATCAGTAATTCCAAAGAAATGAAGAAAATGCTACTGAAGAAGCAAACTGCCCTCCCCTTTCTGAGACAGAAACAGGTTAGCATCCGTAATTTTCATTAGCAAACATCAACTTTGCCATCAACACATTTGTAACTGGGAAGAGAGCTCCTACTTAATTGAAACCACAGAACATTTGAATGGGTCCCTGCCAGAAAGCTCACTTTTCAATGAGCTGATAACCAACTCTTACTAAAGATAACTGAAATCTGTGAATGCCAAGCCAATAATCTTCCTTTCCTCCAGGCTTCTAAACCCTGCCCTTATCCCGAGTTAAGTCACAGTGAAGTCACACAGCTGGACAACATTAGCTTCGCTGAGGAATGCCTTTGCTGAATTGGGATTTAATAACAGTCTCCATCTCTATTTATGTCACTTTAAGAAAAACTACACAAAATACATTTCTGTACAAAACCACATCTACAGTATGAGTACTGTCCTGGGTATACATTCATGTAGCTAAATTTTAAAAGTAAGCAATAGAATACTTGTGATATGGATTAATAGAAGAACAAAAGTACACACACAAAGTAAAATAATGTACAACTCTATCCCAAAGTGTTTACTGTAGTTATTTTTGGATAGAGGATCAGAAGGAATTTACTTTTCTTCATGTTTTCTACAACAAATACAGTTACAGAAAAAAAATTAAGTCCAAGGGAAAGCTTCAAACTAAAAAGCATCCAAAGAAATAGAATTTGTCAAGAGATAATTTTACTTGTGTAATACTTTTTTTACTCTATTCAATGGGGAAAAAACTAAGAGAAAAATGGAGTAAGATTGAGTACTTTTCTTTCACATTTTCTAAGCTTTAAAAGTTAATATTAAGTTTTATAAATAAGGGGAGATTTTCTGTGAGTTGCCCCAAATCACTATTACATATGTGGTCTGATGGTTACAGTGTAAGTTTGAAAGGACTCATGATCAAATCACTTTGCAATTTCTAGTCAAGGAAGGAAGGGAGAATATAGCTTTCCCCTACAAAATGATAGGTTTATTTGTTTGTTCAGTCCCTCAGTCATGTCCGATTCTTTGCAGCCCCATGGATTGCAGCATGCCAGGCTTCCCTGTCTTTCCCTATTTTCCTGAGTTTGCTCAAACTCATGTTCACTGAGTCAGTAACGCCATCCAACCATCTCACCCTCTGTAGTCCCCTTCTCCTGCTGCCCTCAATCTTTCCTAACATCACAGTCTTCTCCAATGAGCTGGCTTTTTGCATTAGGTGGCCAAAGTATTGGAGCTTCAGCATCAGTCCTTCCAATGAATATTCAGGACTGATTTCCTTTAGGATGGACTGGTTGGAGCTCTTTGCAGTTCAAGGGACTCTCAAGAGTCTTCTCCAACACCATAGTTCAAAAGCATCAGTTCTTCAGCACTCACTCAGCCTTCTTTATGGTCCAACTCTCAACATCCATACATGACTACTAGAAAATCCATAGCTCTGACTAGGGGGACCTTTGTTGGCAAAGTGATGCCTCTGCTTTTTAATGCTCTCTGTCTACGTTGGTCACAGCTTGTCTTCCAAGGAGCAAGTATCTTTTAATTTCATGGCTGCAGTCACCATCACAGTGATTTTGGAGTCCAAGAAAAAAAATTCTGTCCCTGTTTCCATCATTTCCCCATCTATTTGACATGAAGTGATGGGACCAGATGCTATGATTTTAGTTTTTTGAATGTTGAGTTCTAAGCCAGCTTTTTCACTCTCCTCTTTCACTTTCATCAAGAGGCTCTTTAGTTCTTCTCTTTCTGCCATAAGGGTGGTGTCATCTGCATATCTGAGGTTATTGATATTTCTCCCAGCAATCTTGATTCCAGCTTGTGATTCATCTAGCTTGGCATTTCGCATGATGCATTCTGCATAAAAGTTAAATAAGAAGGGTGACAATATACAGCCTTGATGTTATTCCATGCCTGGTTCTAACTGTTGCTTCTTGATCTGCATACACATTTCGCAGGAGGCAGGCAAGGTATTCTAACTGAGGAAGCAGTAGCAGATGTTTTTCTGGAATTCCCTTGCTTTTTCCGTGGTCCAACAGATGTTGGCAATTTGATCTCTGGTTTCTCTGCCTTTTCTAAATCCAGCTTGGACATCTGAAAGTTCTCAGTTCATATACTGCTGAAGACTAGCTTAAAGGATTTTTGAGCATTACCTTGCTAGCATGTGAAATAAGTACAACTGTGAAGTAGTTTGAACATTCTCTGGCATTGCCCTTTTTTGGAACTAGAATGAAAACTGACCTTTTCCAGTCCTATGGCCCCTGTTGAGTTTCCCAAATTTGCTGGCATACTGAGTACAGCACTTTAACAATATCATTTTTCAGGATTTGAAATAGTTCGGCTGAAATTTCATCACCTCCACTAGTTTTTTGTTTGTAGTAATGCTTCTTAAGGCCCACCTGACTTCACACTCCAGGATGTTTGGCTCCTGTAATTATGCTTGTGTAATTAAATGTACACATTTATATTCTTCCCTATTACAGAAAGGATTTAAGACAACTTAACCAAAATGCATGCAAGATGAAAAGAATAATCAAAAAATTAGGCAAAAGAAAAACAAAAGTCGGAAAGTTGGAGCAAGGCATGAAGGTGGTACCTGCAGCCAGCAGAGAGGACAAAATCAGGGTAGGGGCTGCCTGCCCACCTCAAGTACCCATGACCGTGATTACCCAGTGAGCTCAAGGGGGGAGACCGTATCATTTGTCACACGTCCTCTACATCCGCTAACATGGCACCAAATCTAGTTGTAACCCTTTCAGCAAGCAACCAAGAGGAGTCACAAGACTGAGCTCCACTGTTCAGGGTCAAGTGGGATAATGATTCTAGATACTAAGACCTCAAGGAAGTTTCTCCCCTGCGTCTACGACCAAGAAACAGAGCAAAGGTACAGAGCACCCTTACAGGAGGCAGAACGCGACGGAGCAGCAGTCGTAGCTCAACCTCCCAAAAAGGTCCATGAAGGACAGTTCTAGACTGCCAGTCAGAGCAGCCACGGGCCTGGGGAACAAGGAGGGCTTCCCAGGCAGGCTACCCAGTGAGGGCTCACAGCCTCTCCCGGAACTGAAGGCATGTCCCTGGCAGGGGACCGCAGCCTTATTCAGCCCATTACCTCCAGGAGCACTGCAGTCAGAGTACTGAGCTGCAGCTTCCCTCTTCTACGCATGTGGTTTCCGGGTATGTGGCTTCCTCTTTTTAAATGTTTAACTGCCTCGCTGCTATGACTGTATGACATAAGCAATCTCAAAGTTTTTTGGAAGTGGGTAGGGAAGTATATAACAGGGATCATGAATGTTGGGAAAAATTTTTACAGGAAAAATCATATTAGACCACTTACCATTAATCCTGAAAACTAGACTTAAGCTAAAATCAAACATTAAAGAGCTCCCCCACCCAATAAAGCTGTTGGAGGGCGGATGACAGCTTCCCTCCTCAACAATGGCCTGGGCACAAGCCCAGGAGGCAGCACCAAGGTATTAAGAGCAATCTGCCCTTTGAGCCTAGATTCACAGCAAACAACAGAAACACTTATCAACAGAGACCACAAATATGCCATCCATGAAACACAAGAATTAGAATTTGGAGCGTTAATAGCAGAAGATAAATTCTGATCCTGTGGTCTATTTCCAAGCTTCAAGTCTTAGCTACTTTTAGAAAGCTATAAGTTTACATTTTGCTGCTTACACTTAAAAAGTGTAAACACACAACTAATTCTTAACCATGCATTAAAAAAATTAAGTTTTCAAATGTATTTTAAGAAAAAAAAATCAGTGTTGTTTGAAAAAACCCTGAACCCACAGTGAACTCCTGTGAAGCCAGTCTTCTTCTGATGGAGAGCTTCCTGACATCAAGCCTGCTTCACAATCATCAACAACACAACAGTTAACGGCATAAGGGGCAGTGCATGCTGAGGGCATCAGACACTCAAACTTACAACGCCACGAGATGTGAGAGGTAGGAGACTGAGGCTCAGAGCCAGGTGAGTAACTCGCCCTAGATCACACAGCTAGAAACATGGAAGCCAGGCCAGCAGGGGGGTCTGCCTCATGCATGCCGCCTGGCCTGCGCGTGCCACTCTGCCCTCCTAGGTTACTGGCCACGCTCCTGCAGCCCCTCCTCCGCTGCTCTGTGTCTGTGCTTAGTCCCGCAGGCGTGCCGACTCTGCAACCCCAGGCACTGCAGTCCGCCAGGCTCCTCTGTCCATGGGGATTCTCCAGGCAAGGATACTAGAGTGGGTTGCCATGTCCTTCTCCAGGGGAGCTTCCCAACCCAGGGACTGAACCCAGGTCTCCAGCACTGCAGGCAGATTCTTTACCATCTGAGCCACCAGGGAAACCGCAGCTGAGAAAACAGGCATCACAGATAAGGAGACAGCCTTAGACGCGTTTCAGTCACTGCCTCCCATGTTATCTGTCTGCCTGGCTAAGTACCTGCCCATCGAAGGATACCTTCATAGTATGGGCTGATTTCAAAGGCCAGAAGACATCATTCAAAATTAACTTCCTGAAACTTTCATTCTGTCTTTGGGTCCCTCTGTCACTCCAAATCCTGCCCAATTATTTTCTGGTATTAGGTTGCATCTAGGTTCAATTTACAAAGCAATCATTTTAATGGCATTAACAGCTACATTTTCAACTATCCTCAGGCTTTGCAAGCCCAGAGTTGACATCAAATCAGAGCAGACCACCTCATTTTTAATCACGCACAGAAAAATGTACTTAACTACAGAACAAATATAAGTAGCCACGAACACTTCAGTTCACGACACAATTAAGGTGAGATGAACAGTTTCACTCCCTTGTTTTAAAAGGTTTACTTATTTTATCTTTTGGCCGTGGAGGGCCTTTGCTGCCACACACAGGCTTTCTCCAGCTGTGGCGAGCAGGGGCGGCTCTCTGTCGCGGGGCACAGGCTTCTCATTGCTGTGGCTTCCACTGCGGAGCGCAGGCTCCAGGCTCAGCCACTGCGCCAAACGGGCTCAGATGCTCCACAGTATGGAGGATATGCCAAGAACAAGGATCAAACAGGTGTCCCCTGCGTTGTAAGGTGTATTCTTTACCACTGGACCACTAGCAGCCCCAGTTTCGCTTCTTTTACATTGTAACTAAGTTTCTCATTCCTCCAATTTCATCCAGAACCAGAAGCCAAAAAGACACTGACAGAAGATGGGGGCAGAGAATACTATGAACACACAAAAGCCCTCACACTAAAAACGCTGTCACCCAACTCGCCTCAGTATCGTCTGGAAGTGTACAGATACAGTAACTGATAAAACACAGTTAGAGTAACACCACATAATGTGTTATCCGTACATTTTGGGGCAGGAATAATTGTCATTTACTGAAACAAGAATGGCCCAGACTTCAAACCCCAGGGAACCCAGGGTCAACACGCCCCCTGTGCCCAGCAGTCCTGCAGGTACCTGCAATTAACACACTCAAAACTGCATCCACACTTCCTCCCAAGAGCTGTCACCTCTCTGTTTTTTAAAAAAACTATAGTTTTGTAGCTTTAAAATAAACTAAGTTCTCACTGCAGAAAAACTCAAAAATACAAAAAGTGCCAAGAATATGAAAAATCACTCAGCATCATGGTATGTATATCTTTTATTCTTTCTTTTCTATATCACAGAAAAAGAAACATTTCATTTGATTTTAAAAATGGTCTCATACTTGGCATACAGTTTTAAAACCTACTCTCATTTAGATATATTATGAACTTTTCTTCATTTCAATAAACATATTTCAGCCACACTATTTTTTAAGATTAGAGAAGCAGATCACAAAATGGACAAACTAGAGAAATCAATCATGGTCCACAGTTCCTAATGCAGGACACCAAAGCTTCTTGTAATTCTCACTTCACAGAATACATATTTGAGCACATTTTTAAATTCCTTTGGAAACATTTCTAGTGGAATTGCTAGATCTCAGGTCCCAGTCCCAATGAACTGTTCTTTTTCATCATCCCTTCACTAACTCCTGCTATTTCACATTTCCAGAAACCTGTTGTGTCTGCCCCAGAAACTCCAGCTCATCCTTCAAGACTATACAAGGGAAGAGGGGTAAGACTGTGCGGGAGACCTTCTTCAATCCCCTTCGTAAGTCAGTGCAGAACTCTCTCTTCTGCATCCACACAATAACAAGTCCAGGCACCTTATGAGCCCTTTCATTCAACAGTATCATTTACTTCCTTCCCTAGACAATTAATTCCACAAGAATGGAATTACTGATCTACTTTCAAAACCTGCAGCTTAACTAATGGGAAAAAAATGAAACTGCCAATGCAACAAAAACACAATTGTGTTTATCTTCTATTGACAACCAAACTATCCTTGGAATATTCTGTCTGAAGACATCCAGATCTGGAGCCATGATATATAACATTAAACTCATTTTCAAGACCGTAATTTTCATCAGTTTTCTTATATAGGTAATTTATAATGTGAAATGGGTTGTGCCCCCAAAAGTCCACTTACATGTTAATTATGTTGAAGGCTTTCAGTAATTTTTTGCCAAACTGAATTCTAAGAAAGCAAGCACTGCTCTAAACTGTTTCAAGATAAACATGGTTTACAGCATTCAAAAAAGAAGGAACTCTGAGATCTGCTCATGGAAACTGGTAAAAGGAACAGTTTGTCTTCATTTAAAACATTAGGAAGAGGCCATTAATTGATAAAACATCTTGCAATAAGATTCCTGTATCTAAAGCTAGTGCTAGTGTTTCTCGAACTTTCTTCCCATAATTCCCTATAAACGGATGCTAATATTTAAGAGCACCCTTTATCACTCCTGGGGCAAAGAAGGGAAACTATCCACCTCTCTATTCTGAGAAAAACAACAAATCAGTTCCCCATCTTCAGCCCAGGGGAAGCAAGAGTCAAGATAAATAGATAGCACTGTATTAGTTTAGTGTTCAGGGCATAAAAATGGACTGAAATCTAAATACAATTTTTAAAAAATCAAACCATTAATTAAAAAAAAAATCCAAATAGCACCAAAACTCTCTCAGCAAGAACAGGTAAGTGTAGCCAAGTAATGTTTGAAACAGAAGAGTAACAAAGGGGACTTGTCTACCGGATATTAAAATATTTTTCAATCTTCAATAATTTCAGTGGGTGGTACTGGAACAAGAACAGACAGAAAGATCAATGAGTCAAAACAGGAAGTCCAAAAACATACCCAAGAATCTTGAGTATGATGAAGATGGCATTTCAAATTGGTAGGGAAATGGGAGCTTATTTAACAGGTGGTGCTAAGACAATGTATCATTTGGGGTGAAAATGATGAGATGATTTGTACCCCTTCTAAAATGAGAATAATGTTCCTTAAAAAATTTTTGGGACTTCACTGGTTGTCCACCAGTTAAGACTGCATGCTTCCAATGCATGGGGAGTAGCTACGATCTCTGGTTGGGGAACTAAGATCCCACAAGCTGAGAAGCACAGGGAAAAAAAAAAAAATCTCTCCAGGGCAATAAACTTTCTGCGCTTCCTGAAAGGAAGAGACTGAATTACATGAACGTCTAACTTCTGTATATCAAATCATGTAACTAAGAAAAACATGAAAAAAAAAAAAATTGCAGCTAGTAACAGTAAGACAATGAACTCAGCCGGAGACTCCAATGAACTATCACTAACCAGCACACTAAATTACTTTAGAAGAATCACAGAACCATTTTAAAGTGAAATTACCTAGAATACAAATATTTTACAGATGGGTGGAAAAAAAAATCTTACACATTGACATGTAGAACACCACCCTACCCAGAACCCTAAGGGAATTTTAGTTTAAGACAGCTTCAGAGTTCCAACACTGTAATCACTTCAGATATAAATCTGTTCTCAATTCCTTTTAAAATTCATTATATTTATAAAACTAAGGACACATCCACCTGCTCCTGTACAAAACCAGATTTCTACTGACTTACCTCCTTCCCCCTAAATTCATTCCTCCTCCAGTTTTCCCCATCTCAATAAATGACACCGCCACCCACCCTTTCTTTGAAGGCAAAATCCTACAAATTATCCTGAATTCCTTGCTGCTTCATGGCCTCTGAAGCATTTTGTCAACATGTCCCCAACTCTGGCTCCTGCATATATCGTGGGGAAATGATCCTCTTTCCATCCCAACCATCTTCACCTAGACCACCTCCTAACAGCTCCTCACTCCCCCACAACCTATTCACACAAAAGCATGAATTAACTTTTCAGAATATAATGCAAGCCCCTCCCTTTCCCATCTAAACCCTCCGAGTGAAAGTGACTCAGTTGTGTCCTACTCTTTGGAAACCCATGGACCACAGAGTCCGTGGAATTCTCTAGGCCAGAATACTGGAGTGGGTAGCCTTTCCCTCCTCCAGGGGATCTTCCCAACCCAGGAACTGAACCCACGTCTCTCGCATTGCAGGTGGATTCTTTTCCAGCTGAGCCGCAAGGGATGCCCAAGAACACTGGAGTGGGTAGCCTATCCCTTCTGCAGCAGATCTTCCTGACCCAGGAATTGAACCAGGGTCTCCTGCACTGCAGGTAGATTCCCTACCAACGGAGCTATCAGGGAAGCCCAAAACCTCCAAAGGCTTTCTAATTCACTTAGAATAAAATTCCATGACACCAGACACGCATCTTCTTTCTTTCATTGATCTTCTTCAAGTTTCAAACTGATTCTTGTCTTATAATTTACCAGCTCTTCCCTCTGCCAAGCACACTCATCAGTAACATTCCCAGATCTCAGCCCAAACACCATATTCTCGGAGGTGTTCCCCAAACATCTAACAGAGAGGACATCCCCTCACCCTGCTCTATTTGTTCCACATTACCATCACTAGCTGAAACCCTCTTTTTAAAGTATCTGTCCCTCTCACCAGAGCAGAAACTCCATGAGGACAAGCATCTTCACTTTTGTGTTCCCAAACATTCAGAGTCCAGGCCCAAGGCACCATGCACATATCTGTTGAACGAAGGGATGAATCCTAAGTGTGTGGGATCATTTGATGAGCCAGGATCACTCCCATGAACACAAGAGCCACAGTATCTGCTCGGTGCCTGTGAAGCAGCGCTACTGCTGGCCTGTCTGAAGGTTACACTCTGTTTTGCTTGGCCTGCTTTCAGCTGTCGCTGCACTGCTAACATGTATTGGTGCTCCCTCTCCTCACTGGAAGCATATGGCAGAACTGAAAAGTCGGTAATGATGGTGCTCTCCCATCACTTAAGCGTACCAACTTTAGTGCAGACAAGTGTATCTCCTTGAATTTTTCCGAGGCTTTTATAGCTCCTTTCTGAATCTCAGACAGTTAGTAGTCCCTAAATCTGAATTCTGACACTGTCAATGTCCTAGCATAAAAGTACATCATGGTGTCATCTTTCTAAAAACATTGCCATCTCCTTCAACCTATAAGCCGAACAAAAATTTTACTTTAATAAACAAAANACACTAAATTACTTTAGAAGAATCACAGAACCATTTTAAAGTGAAATTACCTAGAATACAAATATTTTACAGATGGGTGGAAAAAAAAATCTTACACATTGACATGTAGAACACCACCCTACCCAGAACCCTAAGGGAATTTTAGTTTAAGACAGCTTCAGAGTTCCAACACTGTAATCACTTCAGATATAAATCTGTTCTCAATTCCTTTTAAAATTCATTATATTTATAAAACTAAGGACACATCCACCTGCTCCTGTACAAAACCAGATTTCTACTGACTTACCTCCTTCCCCCTAAATTCATTCCTCCTCCAGTTTTCCCCATCTCAATAAATGACACCGCCACCCACCCTTTCTTTGAAGGCAAAATCCTACAAATTATCCTGAATTCCTTGCTGCTTCATGGCCTCTGAAGCATTTTGTCAACATGTCCCCAACTCTGGCTCCTGCATATATCGTGGGGAAATGATCCTCTTTCCATCCCAACCATCTTCACCTAGACCACCTCCTAACAGCTCCTCACTCCCCCACAACCTATTCACACAAAAGCATGAATTAACTTTTCAGAATATAATGCAAGCCCCTCCCTTTCCCATCTAAACCCTCCGAGTGAAAGTGACTCAGTTGTGTCCTACTCTTTGGAAACCCATGGACCACAGAGTCCGTGGAATTCTCTAGGCCAGAATACTGGAGTGGGTAGCCTTTCCCTCCTCCAGGGGATCTTCCCAACCCAGGAACTGAACCCACGTCTCTCGCATTGCAGGTGGATTCTTTTCCAGCTGAGCCGCAAGGGATGCCCAAGAACACTGGAGTGGGTAGCCTATCCCTTCTGCAGCAGATCTTCCTGACCCAGGAATTGAACCAGGGTCTCCTGCACTGCAGGTAGATTCCCTACCAACGGAGCTATCAGGGAAGCCCAAAACCTCCAAAGGCTTTCTAATTCACTTAGAATAAAATTCCATGACACCAGACACGCATCTTCTTTCTTTCATTGATCTTCTTCAAGTTTCAAACTGATTCTTGTCTTATAATTTACCAGCTCTTCCCTCTGCCAAGCACACTCATCAGTAACATTCCCAGATCTCAGCCCAAACACCATATTCTCGGAGGTGTTCCCCAAACATCTAACAGAGAGGACATCCCCTCACCCTGCTCTATTTGTTCCACATTACCATCACTAGCTGAAACCCTCTTTTTAAAGTATCTGTCCCTCTCACCAGAGCAGAAACTCCATGAGGACAAGCATCTTCACTTTTGTGTTCCCAAACATTCAGAGTCCAGGCCCAAGGCACCATGCACATATCTGTTGAACGAAGGGATGAATCCTAAGTGTGTGGGATCATTTGATGAGCCAGGATCACTCCCATGAACACAAGAGCCACAGTATCTGCTCGGTGCCTGTGAAGCAGCGCTACTGCTGGCCTGTCTGAAGGTTACACTCTGTTTTGCTTGGCCTGCTTTCAGCTGTCGCTGCACTGCTAACATGTATTGGTGCTCCCTCTCCTCACTGGAAGCATATGGCAGAACTGAAAAGTCGGTAATGATGGTGCTCTCCCATCACTTAAGCGTACCAACTTTAGTGCAGACAAGTGTATCTCCTTGAATTTTTCCGAGGCTTTTATAGCTCCTTTCTGAATCTCAGACAGTTAGTAGTCCCTAAATCTGAATTCTGACACTGTCAATGTCCTAGCATAAAAGTACATCATGGTGTCATCTTTCTAAAAACATTGCCATCTCCTTCAACCTATAAGCCGAACAAAAATTTTACTTTAATAAACAAAAATAAAAACATTTACTTTTTTCCTAAGGTAAAGAACATATTCACCTTTCAGAGGAAATGTAGAACTCAGTGTTAAACTAGAGTTCTACCCTGTGCTAGAAGATTCAAGCCAATTTTTATACTGCGTGAAATTTCCAGTTTAAAAGCTGAGTGTGGATTTTTGGCCCAGGCTGCAAAGCACAGCAAAGCCATAATTGTAAGTTACATCCTATAACCTCCATCCCAATTTTGGCTTTCCCCAGAAGTTCCTTAAGGCTAAAATCGTCTTGTGTCCTCTCCTGCAGCCAGTCTAATCACAATGTGGACAGGCTAAGAAGAAGAGGACCTTAACCAGAAAGGCAGGTCCACCCCTAGGCTCCAACTAATGTGACTACTTAAGATCAGAGAGATACAAGAAGTATGCAGGAAAGCTGACAAAACTACAGAATAGAATATACCATTTCCCGGTAAGGGTTTTATCAAAAAGGCAGAGCTTCCACCAAGAAGAGCCAGAGGACAAATTATGTTTCTACTTTTCCCTAGCTGCTTAAAGAAAATAAACAATGAGATAGAATCCTACATCCAAAAAAGATGAGGTAGGAGATTTGGAAAGTAGGCCAAGCATAGAGCCTCAAGCTTGGGTTTGGGGAAAGATCATTTCCAAGTGTTAAAATACTATCCAGTTCGCAAATCATTTTCTGAGTATTGCTGGTGTTACCAGGACCCCTTCTAGTTTGTGATTTTGTATCTACGAAAAAGTATTTGCTTGGGGGGCAGGGAGTTACATGTCCATATTTGAACAAACCACTTTGGTAACTGTCCCAAACTTGATTTCAAAGAACTTGTCACCAAACTGGAGTCATATAAATTTACTTTAAAAACCATGTTGTAAACAATGTATATAGCGCATCCTCAATTTCTGATTATATATTTTTTTTCAAAATTCAAATGCTTTTTTGATGTACACCTAAAACACTGTGAATCAACTATACTTCAAAGGAAAAAAAAAAAAAAACCCATGAAACAACAAAAAGCAAGACTCCACCTAATTCAATAGATCTGGGAGAAACCATGATCTGCATGTGTGCTTCCAAGTCGTGATCTTAGTCAAATTTATGCTACCTTTTCTAACCTTTTCAGGCACTCAGTCCCCTTCTGGCAGAACCTAGGTCATGGACTTAAACAAGATCCATTGGAAACACAGGAATGGGGAATCAATGCACTGAAAAGGCAGACATTCTCTATTGCTCTCTACCTTCCTTTTCAACCCTTTACCTCCTCCTCTAGAGGAACGCAGACCCAAATATGCTTTTCTTCTCACAACATCTAATGCCTGAAAATTTGGACCAGGACTACAGTTAAAAGCTGAAGTTATAAAGGTGATGGTTATAAATTAAGAACAACAACCAGCTTGGCCTCACTCAGTAATGACTGCTCTAAGAGTCCATTCCCAGCAGACCTCTCAGGTTGGTTTGCTCTGTGGTTGGATGAATACCAAATGTTATCTGTAGAGTAAGCATTTCTGTACTTAACACATATAAGGTTTCCATTAAATCTCTTTACTGCATCTATTAATACATCCTTCTTCTACCTCAAATTCATTCCAATATCATCTCTCTTTCACTCTTCTAAAGATTACTTTGGCTAATCCCTTTGTTAATCCTGAACATGATTCCAGCCACTTTTCTGACTCATATGGCCAACTAGGACCCAGATACCGGATAACACACACGTCACTAAACTGGGCTAGTTAACAACAAACCTACCATGAGCCAAGAACTGCTTTCCCAAAGGTTCTCTTTCCAATTACAAAACGGTCTGGTGGGGTTGAGTGTGCAGCGTGTACCCCTTCCATTTACCAGAATGGTTCCAACAGTGAAAACTAAAAGTGGAAGGCCTCTAACCAAATTAACTTACACAGGCTCTAGTTCTGCAAGGCTAAAAGTGCAGGTTTCAGAGCCTCGAGTAATAACCCCCGCTGCCACCACAATGACCAGTATTGTGCTGAGTTTTGAGTGTTTGGAAATGTTCGGTTGTGCTCATTCAACAAAGGAAAGGACTAGGACAAGAAAAGATGAAGCGTGGAGCATAAGTCCGCGTGAAGACTACAGCCAGAGGGGCCAAGCTGGTCCGCTAAACCCCAAAGCCCCTGCTTTTGAGCGTTGCACTCGCTATACCGCCTCTGAGCCCGCTGCCAATGCCCGGCACGCCCCACGGGGCACAGCGGCCCCACGGAAACCCAGCGAGCACCGGGTCTGGGAAGCAGGCAAAGGTGCGCGCCGCAGGCGGGCCGCGGGGCAGCGCGCTCGGATGCTGGACGCCGCCCGG
Organism: Raphicerus campestris; assembly: GCA_006410735.1. NCBI lineage: Eukaryota > Metazoa > Chordata > Mammalia > Artiodactyla > Bovidae > Raphicerus > Raphicerus campestris. Next base: position 282,412 of record SJYW01021251.1, on the reverse strand, counting down.
GAGCGGGGACTCACCTGAAGGCCGCCACCGCGCGGGTCTGCAGGTACTTCTGGGCGGTCATGACTCCCACGAAGAGAAAGTTCCTGTCGCGCGGGACGCCATCCTGGGCCTCGCTGTGGGGCCAGAGCCGCTGCCCACGCGCATCCCCGCGCGCCCCGCCGGCCAGGGGAACCGCGGCCGCCTGCCCGGGCCGGCAAGCCTCTGGGCTGGCGCGGCGCCGCGGGCCCGCCCGCTTCAACTCGGAGGCGCGGGGCAGCACGAGCCGCGAGGCCAGCACGAAACCCAGCACGAGCCCGAGCAGCACGCTGAGCCAGGCGCGCCGGCCGCGCACGGCCATGCCCGCGCCGCTCCGCCCGCCGGGCCGCCGCCGCCGCCGCCGCTCCGCGCGCCCTCAGCCCGCCCG
>SJYW01021251.1:244199-269866 GCA_006410735.1 Raphicerus campestris | reverse complement strand
GGCCGGCTCGACTCCCCGCGCGGCGCCCCCCGGGCGCTCGGCTCCGCTGGCGCTGCGCGCGGCGCGCTGATGTCCGTGGCCGGCGCCGGCGCGGCCGCTGCTCATCGTCCGACTCCGCGCGCCATCGCCGCGGGGGCGCCGCACGTCACGCACGGCGCGCAGGGGGCGGTGCGCTGTGGCCCCGCTCGGGATCCGTCCGCGCCGCGCGATTGGCGCAGCAGTGAATGGGGGGCGGTTCACGTGGCGAAAGTTTGCCCGAAAAAGAAAGCCCGGCTCGGGGCCCGGCCCGCGCGGTCTGCGGCTGCCCCGGGCGGAGGGGGCGTGGGTCGGGCGCGGCGCCGCCTGGGCCCGGGAACGAGGCGCCCGGCCTCCCGTTACCCGCCCCGCCTGGGCATCCCTGCCGCGGCGCGCGGCGCTGGTCCGAGGCCGTCCCGCCCGGCCTCCGGCTGCCTCGAGAGGCTGCGCCAGCGTGGATCTTATCAGGGATTTCTAAGAAGGGGGTTCTTGGTCCTCGAACACTGCACTCGTGGAGGACGAACCGCGCGTTCCTCCTGCACACACTGTCCTTAGACACACCCGCCTCCCCACGCCCAGCCCTCCAGCCGGGCGGACCTCTCCGGCCACCTTCCCTGCGTCCTTCCGATCCACACTGTATCTTTGTTCCCGCAGCTCTGTGGGTACTAGCGAGCATGTGTAGCGTAAACAGCTCAGGAACCGTTTGAAACGTGCATGACTGCAGAATGAACCGTGAATTCAGCTACCTTGTTCTCTGCTACTAGTTTCTAAGCTAAAAACAGAAAGAAAAAGAAAGCTATACTCAGTGTCCAACCTTCTAACACTAGCAGCATTTATAGGATGTTGAAGAAATGGTAGATGGTGTTAATACGCTTTTTCTTTACATTCTATGTGGAAACTCATCAGTTAGTATCTCTAATCTGAGTCTTTGTGTTTTAACATCATCCATCCATAGGAGTGCCGTGGATTTCTAAAGACAGTTTTTGAGAACCGTCTTCTCTATGATAGATTTTGAATTTTATGCACTTCTTCTTAAAACAGCTAAGGTAACAAAAAGCTGATGAAATGACCACACAACAAATATTTGTGTAAATTATTATTTAGTCACCAGTGTGTTGGAGTTGGTTTTTTTTTTTTTTTAAATGAAACTCCCAGTCAGTACAGTAGTTCCCTCAGCCTGACAGGTTCCTGTCATTTAAACAAATGAACCCAAGAATTAGGGACAGAAAATAAGCATGCTTGGGTAAACCTTGGATCTTTCTTCATTTCTAAGATGACCAAATGATGAAATATACACAATTTAAAGTGCCATCTTACAGGAGAAATATCATTTCTGCAGTTAAATAGTGGTCACTCTTGGTATTCTTTGGATATCAGCACTTTCTTCAGCACTTGTGAATTGTGCCAGATATAGTTCATTACCCACCTTCCCACAGGCTCCCTAGGTAGGTGATCCACATCTAAAAATAAAATACTCATTATACAGTGAACACAGGATTCCAACAGTGGTCTTGAGAAAAATGCAGAACCATGAATTAGAGACTCAAAAATCAGCCAAAGGGGTTTCCAGTAAGACCATAAGCCACAAATGCCAAGTTCCCCAAATTCAGCAAGAGCCTCATAATTCACAATGATGTCCATAAAGCACAAATCTAGCTAGGTACAGATGTTCAATTTTTTGACATAATAATTTCAATATTTTCTAACTTGCTTTACACTTCTCTGTTTCCTCATCTAGACTAAAATCTGATTTAAAAAGCACATAAATGGTGTGTTGTTATTCAGTCACTCAGTCATGTTCAACTCTTTGCGACTCTGTGGACTGCAGCATGCCAGGCTTCCTTGTCCTTCACTAGCTCCTGGAGCTTGCCCAGACCCATCCATTGAGCCAATGATGCCATCCAACGATCTCATCCTCTGCCATCCCCTCCTCCTCCTCCCTTCAAACTTTCCCAGCATCAGGGTCTTTTCCAATGAGTCGGGTCTTCACATACACAAAAGTGCCATGGATTTCTTAAGACAGATTTTGAGAACCAGCTTCTCAAGTGTCTTCTTCCCCAGCACCACAATTCAAAAGCATCAATTCTTAGGCGCTCAGCTTTCTTTATGGTCCAGTTCTAACACCCATACGTGACTATCGGAAAAACCATAGCTTTGACTGAACGGACGTTTGTTGGCAAAGTGATGTCTCTGCTTTTTAATATGCTGTCAAAGTTCGTCATAGCTTTTCTTCCAAGGAGCAAGCATCTTTTAATTTCATGGCTACAGTCACTATCCACGGTGATTTTGGAGCCCAAGAAAATAAAGTCTGTCACTGTTTCCATTTTTTCCCCATCTGTTTGCCATGAAGTTATGGGACTGGATGCCATTATCTTAGTTTTTTGAATTTTGTTTTGTCCTCCTCTATTTCCTGGCTCCCAGGTCCCCATCAGTTCCTAGGTCACCAGCCTTAGCTGCATGCCTGTAGACTCAATGGGAGTATGTGTTTCTTAATGTACAGAAAATAACCTATTTTCGATAAAGATTGGGCCTGAAGGTTTAGAGCACCTGGGTCAAGGGAAATACTACACAGGTCAAGTCCTCTGGACAAGTGTGGGGTGATGCTAGGCTAGGAGCAGGTGGGAGACTAGGGAGGGTGGGGTCATGTAGGTGCCGGCCAGGGTCTCAGAGAGCCTGCACGCTGGGGGTGGGGCAGCTTCTCGAGTGCAGCCCCGGAAGCGGAGAGGAGGCAACTGCACGGCTGGACGGTCTGGCTAAGACAGTTCTGGGGAAGGACCCAGAAGTGAGGACTCAAGGGCCTCCTCAGAGGTCTGCACCAGGAGGCAGAGCTCTCCTGTGTGGTAGGACTTCACAGCTGGAGGCGAGTGCCCAGAACCAAAGACTTCAGGAACAGCCAGAGGCCCCAAGGGCCAGACAAATAAGCCCAGCACGAGGTCCACCCAGAGACTGGCCCCGCCACAGACACAGCTGACACCAGCAGGGACCTGCGGCAGGCACGCTCTGAGACCCCTGCCCTGCACACACAAGCCCCCTCCCCGGAGCTCCCTCAAGGTCAGGCCAGGTCCTCACTCCCCGTGTCTTCTTTTCCTTTATTTATTTGCAAAGGNTCTCAAGTGTCTTCTTCCCCAGCACCACAATTCAAAAGCATCAATTCTTAGGCGCTCAGCTTTCTTTATGGTCCAGTTCTAACACCCATACGTGACTATCGGAAAAACCATAGCTTTGACTGAACGGACGTTTGTTGGCAAAGTGATGTCTCTGCTTTTTAATATGCTGTCAAAGTTCGTCATAGCTTTTCTTCCAAGGAGCAAGCATCTTTTAATTTCATGGCTACAGTCACTATCCACGGTGATTTTGGAGCCCAAGAAAATAAAGTCTGTCACTGTTTCCATTTTTTCCCCATCTGTTTGCCATGAAGTTATGGGACTGGATGCCATTATCTTAGTTTTTTGAATTTTGTTTTGTCCTCCTCTATTTCCTGGCTCCCAGGTCCCCATCAGTTCCTAGGTCACCAGCCTTAGCTGCATGCCTGTAGACTCAATGGGAGTATGTGTTTCTTAATGTACAGAAAATAACCTATTTTCGATAAAGATTGGGCCTGAAGGTTTAGAGCACCTGGGTCAAGGGAAATACTACACAGGTCAAGTCCTCTGGACAAGTGTGGGGTGATGCTAGGCTAGGAGCAGGCGGGAGACTAGGGAGGGTGGGGTCATGTAGGTGCCGGCCAGGGTCTCAGAGAGCCTGCACGCTGGGGGTGGGGCAGCTTCTCGAGTGCAGCCCCGGAAGCGGAGAGGAGGCAACTGCACAGCTGGACGGTCTGGCTAAGACAGTTCTGGGGAAGGACCCAGAAGTGAGGACTCAAGGGCCTCCTCAGAGGTCTGCACCAGGAGGCAGAGCTCTCCTGTGTGGTAGGACTTCACAGCTGGAGGCGAGTGCCCAGAACCAAAGACTTCAGGAACAGCCAGAGGCCCCAAGGGCCAGACAAATAAGCCCAGCACGAGGTCCACCCAGAGACTGGCCCCGCCACAGACACAGCTGACACCAGCAGGGACCTGCGGCAGGCACGCTCTGAGACCCCTGCCCTGCACACACAAGCCCCCTCCCCGGAGCTCCCTCAAGGTCAGGCCAGGTCCTCACTCCCCGTGTCTTCTTTTCCTTTATTTATTTGCAAAGGTGAGGAAGATGGTTCATCAGATTTCCTAGGCGTTTCACCTCAGGAAACTGAGGAAAAAACTTTGCTCCAGGGAGCTGTACTAGGAGCCCTCTCTGTTAAGCTGAAGTCATTAACTGTCTTTCCCATTTAAAAAAGGAATGGTGTTAACCATAATCAGATAGAGGTATTCAGTGAGGAAGACTCCTAAAGGCACACCCCACCCAAGAGGCAGCCTGGGCTGAATGAAGGCCTCACATCGAGTGTGGGTGTCTCCGTTTCCTTCTGCATGGAGGGTATCCCCCCAGACAAGCATCTGCAGACCCCCCAGTGTCTTAGTTTCCTTGTGAGCCTTTCTACTAGTTCATGTTAGAAGTTTCTCCTCAGTGATTCTAGACAGATGATGAAAAATTTGTTCAAAAGTGCCACATCATCCAACTTCCTTTCTGTTTTCATTAGTGTGATTCATCTCTACCTACATTACTGAACACTTTCTCACAAATTGCAACACTGTTCCCACACATGTTACATTTTTTTCCTGTTCCTAATACATTGAATGCCTGTTACAGGTATAATATTTCATATAATTTGCAGCAATTTCTTGGAAACCCTTGGTAAATACCTCAATTGTTTGTTGGCAGCAAGCCTTGAACAACTGACAGAGTTCCCTGTAAGGGCTTCTTTAAAGACGCAGCTACTAGACTCCTGCCTCAAACAGGGGGCAATGCAAAAAGTGGTCATAATTTTTAAAATCTTTAGAAATGCCTCTTTTAAGAAACAGCAAATGCAGAGGAGGGAGTTATAATCTGTGCTTTCAGAAGGCTCTGTTCATTGCCTGCAAAGAAGAAAATCTATAATGACCATTTTACTAATATTACCACTTAACCTCTATTAGCCCAATAAAACTTTGCTTTATTATTTATGCTGCTATTAAACTGACATTTAAGGTCCTCATTAGCTAATGAATTTTGCTCCCTGTTGCCCTTGTATTTGCAGCAATTCCAGGCAGATGCAGGAAAGGGCAACCCATATGCCTTATGTTCTGGCTTCCACGCACTAATGGGTGCGACACCGGTTGTGCTAGAATGTACTTTATGCTTCCTTGTTCTGCTTATCAGCTCTGTCCATTCTTCTGTCAGACACTGAGTCAGTGTGTGTGTGTTTCTCACACAAGTGCAAGTGTTTGTGTATATGGGAGAGAGACGAGGAACTGAGCGCCACTCTGTGTGCTGTCCGGACGGGATGTAATCTTACTAACTAGAAAACGCTGGCGGCCGCCAGCACCAGGAAACTGCCGGAATATTCTCCGGGAGATAACCTCACTGCAGAGGCTGGCAACAGTTTGCTCCTAGTCTAGGACTTAATCCTTGTGTAGCAGAGCAGTTTGCCTTTCCCATTCATCGCCAAGTAATGCCATTAATCTTTAAAGCCGTGCTGGAGTTTCCACAGCTGGAGAGTTTGCACAAAGACAAAGCTTCCATTTCTCAAGAGGGAAGGAGTACCTCCCCACCCCCAGACACTGGTCAGCTGGCCTGCCGCCTTGCCACCTGAGGGCCGCACACAGTGGTGGTCAGGCCTGGGAGTCTTGTGGAAATGTTCCAGAAGTGCAGCTCAAACTCTCTTTGCTTTACTCGAGGCCTAATGAAGCATAAAATTGCCTGGGGTGCTGGAGTGGAATTCAAGCTGCAGAAGAAGGTTTAAGCTTCAAACTAGGGCAGCAGAAATTCATATCCACAAACACATAAAGGGCAAGGCAAGGATAAGAGAATTTAACACCATAAAACTCGATAAATGACCTCACTGCATTGATCATTTATTTGTACACCTTGTTGTCATGCTATCATGCTTCGCTCAGGCTAGGGTCATAAAGACTTCTATCACCCAGTGATGGGTGATAACATTGTTATCAACCATGGTAGTAAGGCCTCTACCGGAGTTTAAAATAAACACAGTGGGATGAGACATTCTGCTGGGGAGTCTGGAGAAAGAGGCTCTGAAACCGGCTGGGAGAGCCAAGTCCTGCAACCCGTTTGGATGGCAATTTCATCACAGTTGCAAATTACTAATGAATTTACTTTTGACTCAGCACCCTCACTTCTGAGAATTTCTTCCAGTCATACCAGTACAGAATGACACTTGTACTGGATTATTCTCTGTCACCTGTGTGTGATAGTAAACGATTAGACCTGTGCCCATTTAGAGGGGAGTGAGGAAGTAAACAACTCTGTATCCATCAGAGAATGAGATATTCTGCAGATGTAAAACATGGCGAGGAAACTCTCTTCTTTCTTAGATTGAGAGACTGCCATTCCGTCAGGACAAAAAGCAGAAGAGAATAAGAATTTTGCTCAGGTCTTTACAACAGAACTCTAGAAGAATACACACGAAATGAAATGAAACCTGGGGTGGGTGGTGGGGCTGGTTGAAAGGAGAGACCTAAGCCAGGAGTTCCCAATGGGTACTTTTAAGTACCCTTCTGATTGTGACTACATTATCTACCCACCTCTCCAAAAAAAGTACCCATTTCCTACAGGTTGAAGCCCTAAAATGCTATTATCAGAGCATTGACCATAGAGACCACAGATTCTCCCTGACAACTTATTTGCTTCCACTGCTCTTGTTTAACCGAAGTGGAAACTGGCGCCAAGTTAGCCGCATGGTGAGAGCGGCCACCAAACCGGGCAGTCTGCCTTCTGGGCCGGAATGCCGCAGACTGTAAGCAAGAATCCCCCAGATATCTTCTTTCAAGCTTTGTCTCTTGCCCCTTAGGAACTGGTTTAAATGAGATCTAACTTCTGAGGTCTAATTACTTTTACTTTCCAGTTTCCTTAGCATATCATTTTAAGTGTTCTTCCAGCTGTGGAAATATTAAGAGCCTTCTCAAACCATCAAAATGGACATGCCTGTACTCATTTCATGGAGAAGGAAATGGCAACCCATCCCAGTATTCTTGCTTGGAGAATCCCAAGGACGGGGGAGCCTGGTGGGCTGCCGTCTAGGGTGTCGCACAGAAGCGACTTAGCAGCAGCAGCAGCAGCACTCATTTCAAAATCTCTTTCTCCATTTGTTTTGTACTGGCTCCTCCTTGGGCTTAATTTTTGGATCTCCCATAATTTTAGGAGCTCTGGCCACATCTTTTCCTCACACTTAACAGAAAAATCCATCTTTCAAAACTCTTGGACTCGTAACATGACACACAAGAAAGCCTGGAGCGGTACTAGAACTTTGGGACAATGGCGCCCTCTTATGGTGTGTAGTTATTTCTGTCACCAGAAGGCCTGTACTCGGACTCAAAAGAGAATAATGGTGGGTATTTTATTTTATGGTTCCACTTTATCAGCATTTGCCAAAGTGATATCCTGGTCTTGGATTTGTGACTAACTAGCTGATGATACTGTAAAAATTAGAAGAATTGAGCTAAACAGTCAGCTAGAACCTACCCCTTCCTTATATTTTGAGTGAGACACTCTGGGTGAGTTTTAGCACTCACTTCCCCTTCATGACTCTGATACCCAAATAGTTTTGAGAGCCATGGATATCTGCTTTCTTGTGGAAAATTGGCTGATTTCCTCAATATATGAAAAGTGTCAGCCAGTGTAAATTGATTGTATATGGGAGCAGATTCCTCCTGCAACTGCTCAGATTCACAGCTGCAAAGGGGTTCACATTGGAGAGGCTGTCTGCAGGCCCCAGAGCTCCAAATGTCTTCTTTGCTATTTTTCTCAAAAAGCCACCTTTAATCCTTCTCATTAAACTGTTGGTGGAGTGGTCAACTGCACACAGCATTTGCTTTGGTTTTGCCCCCCGCAAGGAGGGCACCAGTTTGGACCCACACCTAAATTCAGAGGGTGCCCTGCACATGTGCCCTCCTGCCTAGCAAACACAAGAGAAATCTCATCACTAACATGCTTTACAAACTAAAATGCTATCACATCACTAACATGCTATCACAAACTAAAAGTGGCCCTCGACACAGCTGGCCCTGATGCCGAACATTTCAGTGATGTTGAAGTGAACAGAAGGAAATTAACTAAACTAGTATAATTGGTTTCTGCTCTATACATTCTGGGTTTTAAGACATTTTCCAATCACTGTTTTATTTGGTTTAGTGAGAAATGAGCATTTATGTCACTGCAAAACATTCTTTATTTCTAAATATTTCATAGTAATGAAGCCAAGTTACAAGTGAGTGAACATCAGAAGGATGAGAAGCTGTGTTACTTCAGCTTAGACATGGGGACTGTGCATGGCACCTGGAACACATGCCAGGCCCAAACCACCTCTGCTTTACTCCTTGGTCAGATTTTGTGCTGTCAAGAGAGCAAAACCGGCAGACTCACAGATCCCACAGAGAGCTCTGATCCCCCATCACTACCACCTGTGCCATCAGAGTCTAGTCAAAGGATAGAAACCTTGCCAGTCATTTGAACAGGAAGATTTTAAGTTTTATTGAGATCTAATTGATTTACAATAAATGCACATATTTCAAATGTACAATTTGTTAATTTTTTATACAAGTATGCATCTGTGAAAACACCGCCACTGCTATAAGCTGAATGTTTGTGCCCCCCTCCCAGTTCTTATGCTGAAATCCTACCCTTTGAGGTTGAAGGCATCAGGAAGTAGGGCTCTTGGGATGAAGACCCCTTATGAATGAGGCTAGCGTCTTTATAAAAGGACCCATACAGTTCTCTAGCCCTTCCCACCATATGAGGACGCAAGAAGTTTGAAACCCGGAAAGGGACCCTCATCCAACTGTGCTGACACCCTCATCTCAGGCTGCTAGATTTCAGAACTGTGAGGAATATATTTCTGTTGTTTATAAGTCACCTAGTCTGTTATATTTTGTTACATCAGCTTGAACAGACTGAGACAACCATGATCAATAAAGTAAACTCATCTGTCATTCCCAAAAGTTACTCCTTCCCTGCCCCAACCTCCATCTCAGGGACACTGATCACTATAGACTAGTGTGCATTTTCTATAGTTTTGCATAAATGGAATTATAGAGTATCTACTTTTAAAAATCTGTCTTCTTTCATGTACATTATTTTGGACTCCTTTCATGTTGTTGCATGTATCAAGAATTCATTCCACTTTACTGCTGAGTAGCTCTGAATTCTATGAACATACCAGCATTCACCTATTGATGGACATTTGTATTGATTTTGACTTAGGCTATATTACATGCAAAGCTTCTATGAACATTCATGTGGAAGTCTTCATAGGAACACATGCTTTCATTCTCATTAGGCAAATACTTAGAAGAGGAATGACTGGATTGTAGAGTAGTGTGATTTAACTTTTGAAAGTGAAAATTGCTCAGTCGTGTTCGACTCTTTGTGACCCCATGGACTGTCGCCTGACAAGCTCCTCTGTCCCTGAAATTCTCCAGGCAAGAATACCTGAGTGGGTAGCCATTCCCTTGTCCATGTCTCATGCATTACAGGCAGATTCTTTACCATCTGAGCTACCCGGGAAGCCTTCAACTTAGGAACTGCCAAATGTTTTCTTTTTTTTTTTTTTCTTCTAGCAGTGAATTTCAGCTCTTTCACATCTTCATCAACACTTGGAATAGTGAGTCATTTTTAATAACCTTTTTAATAAGTATGTAGTAGAACCTCATGGTGGCTTTAACTGCTTTTTCCTAATGACTAATGATGCTGAGTACCTTCTCATGAATACCTATCTGTATGTCATTTTGGTGACTGTTCAATGCTTTTGTTCACTTTTTAAAAAATAGAAGAGGATATATACGTGTGTGTGTGTGTGTGTGTATATGAGTTACTTTGCAGTACAGCAGAAACTGCCACAGAATTGTAAATCAACTATACTTCAATTTTTTCAAAAAAGGTAGGAAATCCTGTCACACATGGATCATCCTGCTGCAACATGCATGAACCTTGAGGGCATAATTATGCGAAATGAAATAAGTCGATCACAAAAGGACAAAAACTGTGTGATTCCACTTATATGAGGTTAAAGCAGTCAAATTCAAAGAGACTGAAAGTAGACTGCTAGGTGCCGGAGAGGAAGGGGGAATAGTTGTCTAATCTGTAAGGTTTCTATTTTGAAAGGTGAACCTAGAGCTGCTGTATAAAAATGTCAATATTCTTAACGCTGCTGAACTGCACACTTAAAAACAGTTCAGTCACTCAGTCGTGTAGAACTCTTTGCAACCCCATGGACTGCAGCACACCAGGCCTCCATGTCCATCACCAACTCACGGAGTTTACTCAAACTCATGTCCATTGAGTCACTGATGCCATCCAACCATCTCATCCTCTGTCATCCCCTTCTCCTCCTGCCTTTAATCTTTCCCAGTATCAGGGTCTTTCCCAATGAGAAAGTTCTTCACACCATGTGGTCAAAGCATTGGAGCTTCAGCTTCAGCATTGGTTCTTCCAATGAGCAACCCAGAGCTGATCTCCTTTAGGATGGACTGGTTGGATCTCCTTGCAGTCCAAGGGATTCTCAAGAGTCTTGTCTCCTGGATCTTAAATTCTAATGAGCCTGGGTATATGACTGGAGCATAAATAAATTTCACTTGATTGTCTATGCACGTTGATTAAAGGTGAGCCTAGGGAACTATGTTAAAAAGAACTATGATAATATGTAAGAACTTGATAATATATGTAAGAAAGACTGCCAAAAAAAAGTCTTCTCCAGCACCACAGTTCAAAAGCATCAATTCTTTGGTGCTCAGCTTTCTTTGTAGTCAAACTCTCACATCCATACATGACTACAGGAAAAACCATAGCTTTGACTAGATGGACCTTTGTTGGCAAAGTAATGTCTCTGCTTTTTAATATGCTGTCTAGGTTGGTCATAGTTTTTCTTCCAAAGAGAAAGCGTCTTTTAATTTCATGACTGCAGTCACCATCTGCAGTGATTTTGGAGCCCAGAAAATAAAGTCTCTCACTGTTCCCATTGTTTCCCTATCTATTTGCCATGAAGTGATGCGACTGGATGCCATGATCTTTTCAGTTTTCTGAATGATGAGTTTTAAGTCAACTTTTTCACTCTCCTCTTTCACTTTCATCAAGAGGCTCTTTAGTTCTTCACTTTCTGCCATAAGGGTGGTGGCATCTGCATATCTGAGGTTATTGATATTTCTCCCAGTAATCTTGATTCCAGCTTGTGCTTCATCCAGCCTGGTATTCTGCATGATGTACTTTGCATAGAAGTTAAATAAGTAGGGTGACCATATGCAGCCTTGACATATGTCTTTCTCAATTTGGAACCAGTCTGTTGTTCCATGTCCGGTTCTAACTATTGCTTCTTGATCTGCATGGGGATTTCTCAGGAGGCAGGGCAGGTGGTCTGGTATTCCCATCTCTTTAAGAATTTTCCAGTTTGTTGTGATCCACACAATCAAAAGTTTTGGCATAGTCAATAAAGCAGAAGTAGATGCTTTTCTGGAACTTTCTTGCCTTTTCAATGATCCAGTAGATGCTGGCAATTTGATCTGTGGTTCCTCTGCCTTTGTTAAATCCAGCTTGAATATCTGGAAGTTCATAGTTCATGTACTGTTCAAGCCTGGTTTGGAGAATTTTGAGCATTACTTTGCTAATGTATAAAATGAGTGCAACTGTGTGGTACTTTGAGCATTCTTTGGCATTGCCTTTCTTTGGGATTGGAATGAAAACTGGACCTTTTCCAGTCCTGTGGCCACTGCTGAGTTTTCCAAATTTGCTGGCATTTTGAGTGTAGCACTTTCTCAGCATCATCTTTTAGGATTTGAAATAGCTCAACTGGAATTCTATCACCACCACTACCTTTGTTCCTAGTGATCTTTCCTAAGGCCCATTTGACTTCATATTCCAGGATGTCTGGCTCTAGGTGAGTGATCACACCATCGTGGTTATCTGGGTCATGAAGATCTTTTTTGTATAGTTCTTCTGTGTATTCTTGCCACCTCTTCTTAATATCTTCTGCTTCTGTTAGGTTCATACCATTTCTGTCCTTTATTGAGCCCATCTTTGCATGAAATATTCCCTTGGTATNAATTCTCCAGGCAAGAATACCTGAGTGGGTAGCCATTCCCTTGTCCATGTCTCATGCATTACAGGCAGATTCTTTACCATCTGAGCTACCCGGGAAGCCTTCAACTTAGGAACTGCCAAATGTTTTCTTTTTTTTTTTTTTCTTCTAGCAGTGAATTTCAGCTCTTTCACATCTTCATCAACACTTGGAATAGTGAGTCATTTTTAATAACCTTTTTAATAAGTATGTAGTAGAACCTCATGGTGGCTTTAACTGCTTTTTCCTAATGACTAATGATGCTGAGTACCTTCTCATGAATACCTATCTGTATGTCATTTTGGTGACTGTTCAATGCTTTTGTTCACTTTTTAAAAAATAGAAGAGGATATATACGTGTGTGTGTGTGTGTGTGTATATGAGTTACTTTGCAGTACAGCAGAAACTGCCACAGAATTGTAAATCAACTATACTTCAATTTTTTCAAAAAAGGTAGGAAATCCTGTCACACATGGATCATCCTGCTGCAACATGCATGAACCTTGAGGGCATAATTATGCGAAATGAAATAAGTCGATCACAAAAGGACAAAAACTGTGTGATTCCACTTATATGAGGTTAAAGCAGTCAAATTCAAAGAGACTGAAAGTAGACTGCTAGGTGCCGGAGAGGAAGGGGGAATAGTTGTCTAATCTGTAAGGTTTCTATTTTGAAAGGTGAACCTAGAGCTGCTGTATAAAAATGTCAATATTCTTAACGCTGCTGAACTGCACACTTAAAAACAGTTCAGTCACTCAGTCGTGTAGAACTCTTTGCAACCCCATGGACTGCAGCACACCAGGCCTCCATGTCCATCACCAACTCACGGAGTTTACTCAAACTCATGTCCATTGAGTCACTGATGCCATCCAACCATCTCATCCTCTGTCATCCCCTTCTCCTCCTGCCTTTAATCTTTCCCAGTATCAGGGTCTTTCCCAATGAGAAAGTTCTTCACACCATGTGGTCAAAGCATTGGAGCTTCAGCTTCAGCATTGGTTCTTCCAATGAGCAACCCAGAGCTGATCTCCTTTAGGATGGACTGGTTGGATCTCCTTGCAGTCCAAGGGATTCTCAAGAGTCTTGTCTCCTGGATCTTAAATTCTAATGAGCCTGGGTATATGACTGGAGCATAAATAAATTTCACTTGATTGTCTATGCACGTTGATTAAAGGTGAGCCTAGGGAACTATGTTAAAAAGAACTATGATAATATGTAAGAACTTGATAATATATGTAAGAAAGACTGCCAAAAAAAAGTCTTCTCCAGCACCACAGTTCAAAAGCATCAATTCTTTGGTGCTCAGCTTTCTTTGTAGTCAAACTCTCACATCCATACATGACTACAGGAAAAACCATAGCTTTGACTAGATGGACCTTTGTTGGCAAAGTAATGTCTCTGCTTTTTAATATGCTGTCTAGGTTGGTCATAGTTTTTCTTCCAAAGAGAAAGCGTCTTTTAATTTCATGACTGCAGTCACCATCTGCAGTGATTTTGGAGCCCAGAAAATAAAGTCTCTCACTGTTCCCATTGTTTCCCTATCTATTTGCCATGAAGTGATGCGACTGGATGCCATGATCTTTTCAGTTTTCTGAATGATGAGTTTTAAGTCAACTTTTTCACTCTCCTCTTTCACTTTCATCAAGAGGCTCTTTAGTTCTTCACTTTCTGCCATAAGGGTGGTGGCATCTGCATATCTGAGGTTATTGATATTTCTCCCAGTAATCTTGATTCCAGCTTGTGCTTCATCCAGCCTGGTATTCTGCATGATGTACTTTGCATAGAAGTTAAATAAGTAGGGTGACCATATGCAGCCTTGACATATGTCTTTCTCAATTTGGAACCAGTCTGTTGTTCCATGTCCGGTTCTAACTATTGCTTCTTGATCTGCATGGGGATTTCTCAGGAGGCAGGGCAGGTGGTCTGGTATTCCCATCTCTTTAAGAATTTTCCAGTTTGTTGTGATCCACACAATCAAAAGTTTTGGCATAGTCAATAAAGCAGAAGTAGATGCTTTTCTGGAACTTTCTTGCCTTTTCAATGATCCAGTAGATGCTGGCAATTTGATCTGTGGTTCCTCTGCCTTTGTTAAATCCAGCTTGAATATCTGGAAGTTCATAGTTCATGTACTGTTCAAGCCTGGTTTGGAGAATTTTGAGCATTACTTTGCTAATGTGTAAAATGAGTGCAACTGTGTGGTACTTTGAGCATTCTTTGGCATTGCCTTTCTTTGGGATTGGAATGAAAACTGGACCTTTTCCAGTCCTGTGGCCACTGCTGAGTTTTCCAAATTTGCTGGCATTTTGAGTGTAGCACTTTCTCAGCATCATCTTTTAGGATTTGAAATAGCTCAACTGGAATTCTATCACCACCACTACCTTTGTTCCTAGTGATCTTTCCTAAGGCCCATTTGACTTCATATTCCAGGATGTCTGGCTCTAGGTGAGTGATCACACCATCGTGGTTATCTGGGTCATGAAGATCTTTTTTGTATAGTTCTTCTGTGTATTCTTGCCACCTCTTCTTAATATCTTCTGCTTCTGTTAGGTTCATACCATTTCTGTCCTTTATTGAGCCCATCTTTGCATGAAATATTCCCTTGGTATCTCTTATTTCCTTAAGGAGAACTCTAGCCTTTCCCATTTTATTGTTTTCTTCTATTTCTTTGCACTGATCACTGAGGAAGGCTTTGTTATCTCTCCTTGCTATTCTTTAGAATAGCATTCAAATGGGTATATCTTTCCTTTTCTCCTTTGCCTTTTGCTTCTCTTATTTTCTCAGCTGTGTGTAAGTCCTCCTCAGACAACCATGTTGCCTTTTGGCATCTTTTTCTTGGGGATGGTCTTGATCACTGCCTCCTATACAATGTCTTGGTTACTGTAGCTTTGCAAGTCTTGAAATCAGGTAACATGAGACCTCCAAATTACTTCTTTTTTGATGTTGACTATTCTGATATTCTGAATATTTTATATCCTTTGTGAATTTTAGAATTGCCTTGTCAATTTCTATGAAAATGCCTGCTGAAATTCTGATTGATACTGCATAGAATCTTAAGATCAATTTGGGGGAAAATGTTGTCTTAACAATATGAAATCTTACAACTCATAAATAAATAGGTATATTGTTTATATATCTTTTAAAATATAATCTATTTATTTATGTTTTTTTAAATTTCCCTCAGCAAACATTTATAGTTTTCAATACACAGATCTTTTACATACTTTTCAGATTTAAATATTTCTTGTTTTTGGTGATAATGAGAATATCATTTTAAGGTTTCAGTTTCCTGTTGTTTATATTCGGGGAAGGGAATGGCACCCCACTCCAGTACTCTTGCCTGGAAAATCCCATGGACGGAGAGCCTGGTGGGCTGCAGTCCATGGGGTCGCTAAGAGTCAGACACAACTAAGCAACTTCACTTTCACTTTCATGCATTGGAGAAGGAAATGGCAACCCACACCAGTGTTCTTGCCTGGAGAATCCCAGGGATAGGGGAGCCTGGTGGGCTGCCAGCTATGGGGTCACACAGAGTCGGACACGACTGAAGCGACTTAGCAGCAGCATTCATAAATGCAATTGAAACCTGCATACTGACCAATCACACAACCTTGCTAAATTCAAAGGTTCAGATAATATTTTGTAAATTCTATCAGATTTTCTACATAGATGGTCAGATCATCTGCACATAATGACAGTTTTACTTTCTTTTCCGATATGTATACAACTGGTTGTTTTTGGTAGATGCTGTTTATCAAGTTGAGGATGTTCCTTTCTAGTCCTAGTTCACTGAGTTTTATTAGGAATTGGTGTTAAGTTTTGTTAAATGTTTTTTCTGTGCCTATAGAGATCACATGGTGTTCCTTAGTTTTTTAATACATTGAATTATACTGACTGGTTTTCAATGTTAAAATAACCCAAAAAAAAAAAAAATAACCCACTCTTCATCATTATGTCATGACCTCTTTTTTCTTTTTATAAATTATAGGACTTTATCAATTTTGATTTAGAATTTATACATTTTTGTTCATGGGAGATGTCTTGGGAAATATTAAATTATTGTTCCTTTTTTTGGTAAGGTGTTTGCATGATTTTCATATTGAGGTAATGGTATCCTTATAGAATGAGCTGAAAAGTTCTCTCCTCTTTGATTTTCTGCAAGATTTTGTGTAGAATTTGTATTATATCTTTCTTACATGTTTGGTACAATGTACCAGGGGAGCCATCTGAGCCTGGAGTTTTCCTTGTGGAAAACTTTTAAACTATAGATTCAATTTCATTAATAGATATAAGACTATTTAGATTATCTGTGTGCATAAATGCTCAATCATGTCCAACTCTTTGCAACACCATGGATTGTAGCTCATCAGGCTCCTCTGTGCATGGGATTTCCCAGGCAAGAACACTGGAGTGGGTTGCCATTTCCTTTCCAGAGGATCTTTCCAACCCAGGGATTGAACCCATGTCTCTTGCATCTCCTGCATTGGCAGGCAGATTCTGTACCACTGCACCACCTGGGTTTTCTATTTTTCTTAAATAATCTTCAGTAGTTTGTGTCTTCCAAGAAATTTATCCTTTTCCTCTAAATTATCAAATTTATTGGCATAAAGTTTGTAGTATTTCCCCTTTATGCTTTTAATATCTACAGATTCTATAGTGATATTATCTTCCTCAATTCTAATATTGGTAAGTCGTATCTTTTTTTCTCCCCACCAGATTAGTTTGGTTACAGATTTTTCAATTTTATTTTTTTAATCAAAGAACCAGCTTTTGGTTTTATTGATTTTCTCTGTTGTTTCCTTTTTCAATGATTCCTGCTCTGATCATTATTGTTTCCTTTGTTCTAGTTACTTTGGGATTAATCTGCTCTTATTTTTCTTGTGTTTTGAAATAGGAGAGGTGGTAACTGATTTGAGACCTTTTTCTTTTGTGATATAGCTGTTTAATACTGTAAATGTTCCCCCAAGAACTATGTTATCAGCATCCCACAAATCTTGAGTGTTGTAGTTTTATACTTAGTTAAAAATGCTAATTTTCCCTTTATTTTTTGACTCATGGATTAGTTAGATGTTTCCAAATATTTAAGAAATGGACTCTTCCAGATATCTTTCTGTTATTGATTTCTAATTTAATTCCATGACAGCCAGAAAAATAAAAAACAAAAACATGTTATATGACTTGAATCTTTAAACACTTTTCAACATTTATTTTATGGCTAGAATAGTATCTACGTTTGGAAATGTTCTATGAACACTTGAAAAGAGAAGGTATGTTCTGCTGAGTTGGGGAGGAGTATTCTGTAAATGTCAGTTGGATCAAGCTGATCTAAAACATCCTTGCTGAGTCTGCGTTTTCCATCAGTTACTGAAGGGAGGCTGTGAAGGTTCCAGGCCCCATAGCCTGGCAATCTGGCAAGAGGAAATGGAATCCCCAGGGAACTGATCTTGAAGGCCATAGGGATTTGATTACAGAACTTCCACAGGGCTGGGGGAAACAGAGATTCTTGGAGGGCACAAACTTTGTGTGCACCAGGAACCAGGGGAGAGGAGCAGTGGCGCCACAGAGACTGAGCCAGGCCTGCCTGTGAGTGTCTGAGGGTCTCCTGCAGAAGCCTGGCTCAGCGGTGGCTGGCCTCTGGGACAGGGGCACTGGCAGCAGCAGCCCTGGGAGGTGTGTGCTGGTATAAGTCCTCTGGAGGGTTCACTAGAGCCCTACCATAGAGCCTGTAGACTCCAAGGATGGAAGGCCTCAGGCCAAACAACTAACAGGGAGGGAGCAGAGCCCCATCAGTCAGCAGACAATTGGATTAGAGATTTACTGAGCATGGCCCTACCCACCAGTGAAAGTGAAAGTGAAGTAGCTCAGTGTCTGACTCTTTGTGACCCCATAGACTGTAGCCTACTAGGCTCCCTGTCCATGGGATTTTCCAGGCAATAGTACTGGAGTGGGTTGCCATTTCCTTCTCCAGGGATTCTTCCCACCCCAGGGCTTGATCCCAGGTCTCCCGCATTGTAGACAGACGCTTTACCATCTGAGCCACCAGGGAAGTCTAACAGACTTCCCACCAGAGTAAGACCCAATTTTCCCCACAGCCAGTCCTTCTCATTGGGAAGTCTGCACAGGCCTCTTATTCTCAGCCATCAGAGGGAAGACAGAAGAAGTAAGAACTACAATCCCACAGTCTCTAGAATGAAAACCACAATCACAGAAAGCTAGCCAAATGATCACATGGATCACAGCCTTCTATAACTCAATGAAGCTGTGAGCCACGGCTGTGCAAGGCCACCCAAGATGGACAGGTCATGGTGGACAGCTCTGACAAAATGTGGTCCACTGGAGAAGGGAATGGCAAACCACTCCAGTATTCTTACTTCTAGAACTCTATGAAACAATATGAAAGAGCTAAAAGATCTGACACCAGAAGATGAGCCCCCCAGGTTGGTAGGTGTCCAATATGCTACTGGGGCAGAGCAGAGAAATAGTTTCAGAAAGAATGAAGAGGGTGGGCCAAGGCAGGAATGACACTCAATTGTGGATGTAAAGTAAAAGTAAAGTCTGATGCAGTGAAGAACAACATTTCATAGAGATCTAATGTTAGGTCCATGAATCAAGGTAAGTTGAACTTGGTCAAGCGGGAGAGGGCAACCATGGACATTAACATTTTAGCATTCAGTTAACTAAAATGGACAAAAATGGGTGAATTTAATTCAGATGACCATTATATCTACTACTGTGGGCAAGAAGGGCTCAGAAGAAATAGAGTAGCCGTCATAGTCAAGAGTCTGAAATGCAGTACTTGGGCACAGCCTCAAAAACAAGAGAATGATCTCAGTTCATTTTCAAGGCAAACCATTCAACATCACAGTGATCCAAGTCTATGCCCCAACCACTGATGCTAAAGAAGCAGAAGTTGAATGGTTCTATGAAGATCCATAACACTTTCTAGAACCAACACCTTTTCACCACAGGAGACTGGAATGCAAAAGTAGCAGTCAAGAGATACTTGGAGTAACAGGCAAGTTTGGTTTTGGGAGTACAAAGTGAAGCAGGGCAAGGCTCACAGAGTTTTTCCAGGAGAACTCACTGGTCCAGCAAACATGCTCTTCCAAAAACACAAGAGACGACTCTACACATGGACCTCACCAGATGGTCAATACTGAAATCAGATTGATTATACTCATTGCAGACAAAGATGGAGAAGCTCTATAGAGTCAGAAAATACAAGACCTGGAGCTGACTGTGGCTCTGATCATCAGCTCCTTATTGCAAAATTTAGGTTTAAATTAAACAAAGTAGAGATAAACACTAGGCCATTCAGGTATGACTTAAATAAAATCCCTTATGATTATACAGTGGAGGTGATGAATAGAGTCAAGGGATTAGATCTTGCTAGACAGAGTGTCTGAAGGACTATGGACAGAGGTTCATAACACTGTACAGGAGATGGTAATCAAAACCATCCCAAAGAAGAAATGCAAAAAGGCAAAGTGGTTGCCTGAGGAGACCTTACACATAGCTGAGAAAAGAAGAGGAGCAAAAGGCAAAGGAGAAAGGAAAAGATATATCCAACTGAATGCAGAGTTCTTGAGAATATTAAGGAGAGATAAGAAAGACTTATTAAGTGAACAGTGCAAAGAAATAGAGAAAAACAACAGAATGGGAAAGACTGGAGATCTCTTCAAGAAAATTGGAGAGATCAAGGAAACATTTCATGGAAAGATGGGCACAATAAAGGACATAAATGGTATGGACCTAACAGAAACAGAAGATATTAAGAAGAGGTGGCAAGAATACACAGAAAAAGCTAGGCTCACACTTACTTACGCTCAGTAAAATGGCAGAGTAGAAGGAAGTGTGCTCATCTTCTGTGAGAACACAAAAATCCCAACTAGCTGCTGAACACCATTGACAAGAGGATGTTGGGATCCACCAAAAAAAAAAAAAAAAAAAGATATTCACATTCAAGGGCAAAGGAGAAGCCACAAGAAGACAGTAGGAGGGGTGCAATCACATTTAAAATCAAACCTCAGACCCACCAGAGATGCTCAGAGGGTGCAAATAAAACCTTGTGCACAGCAGGACCCACGGAAAGGAGCAGTGAGCCCCACAAGAGACTGAGCCAGACCTGCCTGTGACTGAGTGTCTCCTGTGGAGGCACAGGTCAGCAGTGGCCTGCCATGGGGATAGGGGCTCTACCAGCACCAGTCCTGGAAGGTAGAGCTTGTGACATAAGTCTTTTGGAAGAGGTCACCATTACCGTTGTCACTACCCCTACCATAGTTTGGTCTTAGACCAAACTACAGGGAGGGAACACAGCCCAACCCATCAGCAGAAAATTGGATTAAAAACTTACTGAGCCTGATCTTGCCCATCAGAGAACCAGATTTCCCCACAGCCAATCTCTCCCATCAGGAAGCATCCACAAGCCTCTTATCCTTATCTGTCAGAAAGCATACAGAATAAAAACCACAATCACAGAAAACTAACCAAATTGATCACATGGGTCACAGCCTTGTCTAACTCAATGAAACTATGAGCCATGCCATGTAAGGCACTCAAGATGGATGGGTCATGGTTGAGAGTTCTGACAAAACATGATCCACTGGAGAAGGGACTGGCAAACTACTTCAACATTCTTGCCTTGAGAAGCCCATAACAGCATGAAAAGGCAAAAAGATATGACACTGAAAGATGAACTCCCCATGTAGGTAGGTGTCAAATATGCTATTAGAGAAGAGTGGAGAAATAGCTCCAGAAGGAAGGAAGAGGCTGAGCCAAGCCTCAGAAACAACACCCAGCTGTGGATGTATCTGGTGGTGAAAGTAAAGTCTGATGCTACCAAGAACAATATTCCATTTGGTTCAAGATGGTAGAGTAGAAGGGTGTGTACTCATCTCCTCCTGCAAGAGCAGCCAAATTGCAACTAGCTTTTGCACAACCATCAGCAGGAGGATGCTGGAACCCACCACAAAAAGCTACCCCACATCAAAAGACAAAGCAGCAGCAGCAGTGAAACAACAGGAGGGGTTCAATCATGATAGAATCAAATCCTATACCCGCCAGGTGGGTGACACAGACTGGAGAATAATACCAAAGAAGTTCTCGCTCTGTTGTGAACGTTCTGAACCCCAGGCCAGGCCTCCCAGTCTGGGGATCTGACAAAGGGACTGGGAACCCCTAGGGAATTTGAATATGAAGTTCACCTGGAGTGAACTTCTGAAGTTTTGAAGTTCTGAAGTTTTATCTCAGAACTTCCACAGGACTGGAGAAATAGAGACTCCAGGAGGACACAAACAAAACCTTGTGTGCACCAGGACCCAGGAGAAAGGAGTCCCCGAGAGGATTGGGGGAAACAGGCTCCAGTCTTGGAGGGCACAAACAAAATTTTGCATGCATAAGACCCAGAGGAGAGGAGCACTGACCCTACAGAACACTGAACCAAAACTACCTGCTAGTGTTGCAGAGCCTCCTGTGGAAGCACGGGTTGGCAGAGGCTCACCACAGGGATAGGGCACTGGAAGGTCCCTCTTGGTGGAAACCCTCCTGGAGTTTGCCACTAACCCTACCATAAAGCCCTGTAGACCCCAGGGCTGGGTCGCTTCAGGCCAAACAACTACTGGAGGGAGTGTACACTCACCCATAAGCATATAATTGGATTAAAGCTTTAATCAGCAAGGCCATGCCCACCAGAGCAAGACCCATATTTCCTGTTTCCAGTCCCTCCCATCAAGCTCACACAAGCCTCAGCCTCAGCCATCAGAGGGCAGACAGGAGAAGCAAGAGGGTAGCACAATCCCACAGTGGCTAAAACAAAAAACATATTACAGAAAGTTAATCACAATGAAAAAGCAGAAAGTTATGTCCCAGATGAAGGGACAAGATAAAAATCCCAGAAAAACAACTAAATGAAGTAGAGATAGGCAACTTTCCAGAAGAAGAATTTACAAAAGTGATAGTGAAGATTATCCAGGGCCTCAGGAAAAGAATGGAGGCAAAAATTGAGAAGATGCAAGGAATGTTTACCAAAGATCTACAAGAACTAAGGAACAGAGATGAATAATATACTAGAAGGAATCAGTAGGAGAATAACAGCGGCAGAAGCACAGATAAATGACCTGGAGGAAAGAATGGTGGAAATCCCTGCCGCAGAACAGAATATAGAAAAAGAACTGAAAACAGCCTAAGAAACCTCTGGGATATTAAACACACCACCATTTGCATTATAGGGTTCCCAGAAGGAGAAAAAAAGACCTGAGAAAATATCTGAAGAGATAATAGCTGAAAATTTCCCAAACATGGGAAAGGATATAGGCAACCAAGTCCAGGAAGCATAGAGAGTTCCAGGAAGGATAAACCCACAGAGGAACACACTGAGACACATAGTAATCAAACTGACAAAAACTGAAGACAAAGACAAAATATTAAAAGCAGCAAGGGAAAAATGACAACATACAAGGGAACTCCCATCAGGCTATCAGCTCATTTCTCAACAGAAAACTCTACAAGCCAGAAGGGAATGGCATGATAGAATACTCTATCAAGCAAGACTCTCGTTCAGATTTGATGGAGAAATCAAAAGCTTTCCAGACAAGCAAAAGTTAAGAGAATTCAGCACCACCAAACCAGCTTTACAACAAGCGCTAAAGGAACTTCTCTAAGCAGGAAACAAGAGAAGAAAAAGACCTATAGAAAATAAACACAAAACAATTGAGAATACACTAATAGGATCATACATACCAATCATTACCTTGAATGTAAACGGGTTAAATGCACCAACCAAAAGACACAGACTGGCTGGGTGGATGAAAACATGCACATATGCACTTCCACTTACCACATCACTCTGCTTGACTCTCCCAAGTTGTATGTAGTTATTTTATATTGTTAAGTTAATCATGTTCCCGTTATGGCTTACCATTGTAATTACCTTTTATTTTTTGCCTAGTTATTGATTGTGAAACTGATAAACATCTTTTACTATTGTGGAAAAAAAAATATTGCATAGGAAACTGGAATGTTAGGCCCATGAATCAAGGTAAGTTGGATGTGGTCGAACAGGAGATGGAAAGAGTGAACAATGGCATTTTAGGCGTCAGTTCAGTTCAGTCACTCAGTCATGTCAGACTCTTTGTGACCCCATGAACCACAGCACACCAGGCTTCCCTGTCCATCACGAACTCCCAAAGTCCACCCAAACCCATGTCCATCAAGTTGGTGATACCATCCAACCATCTTATCCTCTGTCATCCCCTTCTCTTCCTGCCCTCAATCTTTCCCAGCATCAGGGTCTTTTCAAGTGAGTCAGCTCTTCGCATCAGGTGGCCAAAGTATTGGAGTTTCAGCTTCAACATCAGTCCTTTCAATGAAGCTGATCTCCTTTAGGATGGATTGGTTGGATCTCCTTAAAGTCCAAGGGACTCTTAAGAGTCTTCTCCAAATTTTAGGCATCAGTGAACTAAAATAGACCAGAATGGGTGAATTTAATTCAGATGACCATTTTATCTACTACTGTGGATCCCTTAGAAGAAATAGAGTAGCCCTCATAGTTAACAAAAGAGTTCAAAATGGAATACTTGCGTGCACTCTTAAAAACAACAGAATGATTTCAGCTCATTTCCAAGGCAAATCCACTAAACATGATAGTAATCCAAGTCTATGCCTCAACCACTAAGGCCAAAGAAGCTGAAGTTGAATGGGTCTATGAAGATCTACAAGACTTTCTAGAACTAAAACAAACAAAATGTCATAGGGGACTGGAATGTACAAGTAAGTAGTCAAGAGGTACCTGGAGTAACAGGCAAGTTTGGCCTTGGAGTAGAAAATGAAGCAGGGCATGGTCATAACAAATACCTCCCAATACAAGAGAAGACTCTACATATGGACATCATCAGATGATCAATGCTGAAATCAGACTGATAATATTCTTTGAGCCAAAGATGGAGAAATCAACAAAAACAAGACTGGGAGCTGACTGTGGCTCAGATCATCAGCTCCTTTTGAAAAATTCAGTCTTAAATTGAAGAAAGTAGGGAAAACCACTAGTCCATTCAGTCATGACCTAAATCAAATCCCTTAGGATTATACAGTGGAAGTGAAAAATAGATTCAAGGGATTAGGTCTGATAGAGTGCCTGAAGAACTATGGACTGAGGTTCATGACACTGTACAAAAGGCAGTGATTAAAATCATCTCCAAGGAAAAGAAATGCCAACAGGCAAAATGGAGGCCTTACAAATAGCTAAGAAGAGAAGAGAAGTGAAAGGCAAAGGAGAAAGAGATAGATATACCCATTTGAATGCAGAGTTCCAATGAATAACAAGGAGAGATAAGAAAGTCTTCCTTTTAAATGACAATGCAAAGAAAAAGAGGAAAACAATAGAATGGATAAGACTAGAGATCTCTTCAAGAAAATTAGAGACACCAAAGGAATATTTGCATGCAAATACAGGACAGAAACAGTACGGATCTAAGAGAAGCAGAAGATACTAAGAAGAGGTGGCAAGAATACACAGAAGAACTATACCCAAAAGATCTTCAGTTCAGTCCAGTCGCTCAGTCGTGTCCGACACTTTGCGACCCCATGAATCGCAGCACGCCAGGCCTCCCTGTTCATCACCATCTCTTGGAGTTCATTCAGACTCATGTCCATCGAGTCTGTGATGCCATCCAGCCATCTCATCCTCTGTCGTCCCCTTCTCCTCCTGCCCCCAATCCCTCCCAGCATCAGAGTTGTTTCCAATGAGTCAACTCTTCGCATGAGGTGGCCAAAGTACTGGAGCTTCAGCTTCAGCATCATTCCTTCCAAAGAAATCCCAGGGCTGATGTCCTTCAGAATGGACTGCTTGGATCTCCTTGCAGTCCAAGGGACTGTCAAGAGTCTTCTCCGACACCACAGTTCAAAAGCATCAAGTCTTCAGCGCTCAGCTTTCTTCACAGTCCAACTCTCACATCCATACATGAACACTGGAAAAACCATAGCCTTAACTAGACGGACCTCAGTCGGCAAAGTAATGTCTCTGCTTTTGAATATACTATCTAGGTTGGTCATAACTTTTCTTCTAAGGAGTAAGCATCTTTTAATTTCATGGCTGCAGTTACCATCTGATTTTGGAGCCCCCCAAAATAAAGTTTGACACTGTTTCCACTATTTCCCATGAAGTGATGGGACCAGATGCCATGATCTTCGTTTTTTGAATGTTGAGCTTTAAGCCAACTTCTTCACCCTCCTCTTTCACTTTCATCAAGAGGCTTTTTAGTTCCTCTTCACTTTCTGCCATAAGGGTGGTGTCATCTGCATATATGAGGTTATTGATATTTCTCCCGGCAATCTTGATTCCAGCTTGTGTTTCTTCCAGTCTAGTGTTTCTCATGATGTACTTTGCATAGAAGTTAAATAAGCAGGGTGACAATATACAGCCTTGACGTACTCCTTTTCCTATTTGGAACCAGTCTGTTGTTCCATGTCCAGTTCTAACTGTTGCTTC
>SJYW01021251.1:205491-242687 GCA_006410735.1 Raphicerus campestris | reverse complement strand
AAAAAAAAAAAAAAAAAAGATATTCACATTCAAGGGCAAAGGAGAAGCCACAAGAAGACAGTAGGAGGGGTGCAATCACATTTAAAATCAAACCTCAGACCCACCAGAGATGCTCAGAGGGTGCAAATAAAACCTTGTGCACAGCAGGACCCACGGAAAGGAGCAGTGAGCCCCACAAGAGACTGAGCCAGACCTGCCTGTGACTGAGTGTCTCCTGTGGAGGCACAGGTCAGCAGTGGCCTGCCATGGGGATAGGGGCTCTACCAGCACCAGTCCTGGAAGGTAGAGCTTGTGACATAAGTCTTTTGGAAGAGGTCACCATTACCGTTGTCACTACCCCTACCATAGTTTGGTCTTAGACCAAACTACAGGGAGGGAACACAGCCCAACCCATCAGCAGAAAATTGGATTAAAAACTTACTGAGCCTGATCTTGCCCATCAGAGAACCAGATTTCCCCACAGCCAATCTCTCCCATCAGGAAGCATCCACAAGCCTCTTATCCTTATCTGTCAGAAAGCATACAGAATAAAAACCACAATCACAGAAAACTAACCAAATTGATCACATGGGTCACAGCCTTGTCTAACTCAATGAAACTATGAGCCATGCCATGTAAGGCACTCAAGATGGATGGGTCATGGTTGAGAGTTCTGACAAAACATGATCCACTGGAGAAGGGACTGGCAAACTACTTCAACATTCTTGCCTTGAGAAGCCCATAACAGCATGAAAAGGCAAAAAGATATGACACTGAAAGATGAACTCCCCATGTAGGTAGGTGTCAAATATGCTATTAGAGAAGAGTGGAGAAATAGCTCCAGAAGGAAGGAAGAGGCTGAGCCAAGCCTCAGAAACAACACCCAGCTGTGGATGTATCTGGTGGTGAAAGTAAAGTCTGATGCTACCAAGAACAATATTCCATTTGGTTCAAGATGGTAGAGTAGAAGGGTGTGTACTCATCTCCTCCTGCAAGAGCAGCCAAATTGCAACTAGCTTTTGCACAACCATCAGCAGGAGGATGCTGGAACCCACCACAAAAAGCTACCCCACATCAAAAGACAAAGCAGCAGCAGCAGTGAAACAACAGGAGGGGTTCAATCATGATAGAATCAAATCCTATACCCGCCAGGTGGGTGACACAGACTGGAGAATAATACCAAAGAAGTTCTCGCTCTGTTGTGAACGTTCTGAACCCCAGGCCAGGCCTCCCAGTCTGGGGATCTGACAAAGGGACTGGGAACCCCTAGGGAATTTGAATATGAAGTTCACCTGGAGTGAACTTCTGAAGTTTTGAAGTTCTGAAGTTTTATCTCAGAACTTCCACAGGACTGGAGAAATAGAGACTCCAGGAGGACACAAACAAAACCTTGTGTGCACCAGGACCCAGGAGAAAGGAGTCCCCGAGAGGATTGGGGGAAACAGGCTCCAGTCTTGGAGGGCACAAACAAAATTTTGCATGCATAAGACCCAGAGGAGAGGAGCACTGACCCTACAGAACACTGAACCAAAACTACCTGCTAGTGTTGCAGAGCCTCCTGTGGAAGCACGGGTTGGCAGAGGCTCACCACAGGGATAGGGCACTGGAAGGTCCCTCTTGGTGGAAACCCTCCTGGAGTTTGCCACTAACCCTACCATAAAGCCCTGTAGACCCCAGGGCTGGGTCGCTTCAGGCCAAACAACTACTGGAGGGAGTGTACACTCACCCATAAGCATATAATTGGATTAAAGCTTTAATCAGCAAGGCCATGCCCACCAGAGCAAGACCCATATTTCCTGTTTCCAGTCCCTCCCATCAAGCTCACACAAGCCTCAGCCTCAGCCATCAGAGGGCAGACAGGAGAAGCAAGAGGGTAGCACAATCCCACAGTGGCTAAAACAAAAAACATATTACAGAAAGTTAATCACAATGAAAAAGCAGAAAGTTATGTCCCAGATGAAGGGACAAGATAAAAATCCCAGAAAAACAACTAAATGAAGTAGAGATAGGCAACTTTCCAGAAGAAGAATTTACAAAAGTGATAGTGAAGATTATCCAGGGCCTCAGGAAAAGAATGGAGGCAAAAATTGAGAAGATGCAAGGAATGTTTACCAAAGATCTACAAGAACTAAGGAACAGAGATGAATAATATACTAGAAGGAATCAGTAGGAGAATAACAGCGGCAGAAGCACAGATAAATGACCTGGAGGAAAGAATGGTGGAAATCCCTGCCGCAGAACAGAATATAGAAAAAGAACTGAAAACAGCCTAAGAAACCTCTGGGATATTAAACACACCACCATTTGCATTATAGGGTTCCCAGAAGGAGAAAAAAAGACCTGAGAAAATATCTGAAGAGATAATAGCTGAAAATTTCCCAAACATGGGAAAGGATATAGGCAACCAAGTCCAGGAAGCATAGAGAGTTCCAGGAAGGATAAACCCACAGAGGAACACACTGAGACACATAGTAATCAAACTGACAAAAACTGAAGACAAAGACAAAATATTAAAAGCAGCAAGGGAAAAATGACAACATACAAGGGAACTCCCATCAGGCTATCAGCTCATTTCTCAACAGAAAACTCTACAAGCCAGAAGGGAATGGCATGATAGAATACTCTATCAAGCAAGACTCTCGTTCAGATTTGATGGAGAAATCAAAAGCTTTCCAGACAAGCAAAAGTTAAGAGAATTCAGCACCACCAAACCAGCTTTACAACAAGCGCTAAAGGAACTTCTCTAAGCAGGAAACAAGAGAAGAAAAAGACCTATAGAAAATAAACACAAAACAATTGAGAATACACTAATAGGATCATACATACCAATCATTACCTTGAATGTAAACGGGTTAAATGCACCAACCAAAAGACACAGACTGGCTGGGTGGATGAAAACATGCACATATGCACTTCCACTTACCACATCACTCTGCTTGACTCTCCCAAGTTGTATGTAGTTATTTTATATTGTTAAGTTAATCATGTTCCCGTTATGGCTTACCATTGTAATTACCTTTTATTTTTTGCCTAGTTATTGATTGTGAAACTGATAAACATCTTTTACTATTGTGGAAAAAAAAATATTGCATAGGAAACTGGAATGTTAGGCCCATGAATCAAGGTAAGTTGGACGTGGTCGAACAGGAGATGGAAAGAGTGAACAATGGCATTTTAGGCGTCAGTTCAGTTCAGTCACTCAGTCATGTCAGACTCTTTGTGACCCCATGAACCACAGCACACCAGGCTTCCCTGTCCATCACGAACTCCCAAAGTCCACCCAAACCCATGTCCATCAAGTTGGTGATACCATCCAACCATCTTATCCTCTGTCATCCCCTTCTCTTCCTGCCCTCAATCTTTCCCAGCATCAGGGTCTTTTCAAGTGAGTCAGCTCTTCGCATCAGGTGGCCAAAGTATTGGAGTTTCAGCTTCAACATCAGTCCTTTCAATGAAGCTGATCTCCTTTAGGATGGATTGGTTGGATCTCCTTAAAGTCCAAGGGACTCTTAAGAGTCTTCTCCAAATTTTAGGCATCAGTGAACTAAAATAGACCAGAATGGGTGAATTTAATTCAGATGACCATTTTATCTACTACTGTGGATCCCTTAGAAGAAATAGAGTAGCCCTCATAGTTAACAAAAGAGTTCAAAATGGAATACTTGCGTGCACTCTTAAAAACAACAGAATGATTTCAGCTCATTTCCAAGGCAAATCCACTAAACATGATAGTAATCCAAGTCTATGCCTCAACCACTAAGGCCAAAGAAGCTGAAGTTGAATGGGTCTATGAAGATCTACAAGACTTTCTAGAACTAAAACAAACAAAATGTCATAGGGGACTGGAATGTACAAGTAAGTAGTCAAGAGGTACCTGGAATAACAGGCAAGTTTGGCCTTGGAGTAGAAAATGAAGCAGGGCATGGTCATAACAAATACCTCCCAATACAAGAGAAGACTCTACATATGGACATCATCAGATGATCAATGCTGAAATCAGACTGATAATATTCTTTGAGCCAAAGATGGAGAAATCAACAAAAACAAGACTGGGAGCTGACTGTGGCTCAGATCATCAGCTCCTTTTGAAAAATTCAGTCTTAAATTGAAGAAAGTAGGGAAAACCACTAGTCCATTCAGTCATGACCTAAATCAAATCCCTTAGGATTATACAGTGGAAGTGAAAAATAGATTCAAGGGATTAGGTCTGATAGAGTGCCTGAAGAACTATGGACTGAGGTTCATGACACTGTACAAAAGGCAGTGATTAAAATCATCTCCAAGGAAAAGAAATGCCAACAGGCAAAATGGAGGCCTTACAAATAGCTAAGAAGAGAAGAGAAGTGAAAGGCAAAGGAGAAAGAGATAGATATACCCATTTGAATGCAGAGTTCCAATGAATAACAAGGAGAGATAAGAAAGTCTTCCTTTTAAATGACAATGCAAAGAAAAAGAGGAAAACAATAGAATGGATAAGACTAGAGATCTCTTCAAGAAAATTAGAGACACCAAAGGAATATTTGCATGCAAATACAGGACAGAAACAGTACGGATCTAAGAGAAGCAGAAGATACTAAGAAGAGGTGGCAAGAATACACAGAAGAACTATACCCAAAAGATCTTCAGTTCAGTTCAGTCGCTCAGTCGTGTCCGACACTTTGCGACCCCATGAATCGCAGCACGCCAGGCCTCCCTGTTCATCACCATCTCTTGGAGTTCATTCAGACTCATGTCCATCGAGTCTGTGATGCCATCCAGCCATCTCATCCTCTGTCGTCCCCTTCTCCTCCTGCCCCCAATCCCTCCCAGCATCAGAGTTGTTTCCAATGAGTCAACTCTTCGCATGAGGTGGCCAAAGTACTGGAGCTTCAGCTTCAGCATCATTCCTTCCAAAGAAATCCCAGGGCTGATGTCCTTCAGAATGGACTGCTTGGATCTCCTTGCAGTCCAAGGGACTGTCAAGAGTCTTCTCCGACACCACATTTCAAAAGCATCAAGTCTTCAGCGCTCAGCTTTCTTCACAGTCCAACTCTCACATCCATACATGACCACTGGAAAAACCATAGCCTTAACTAGACGGACCTCAGTCGGCAAAGTAATGTCTCTGCTTTTGAATATACTATCTAGGTTGGTCATAACTTTTCTTCTAAGGAGTAAGCATCTTTTAATTTCATGGCTGCAGTTACCATCTGATTTTGGAGCCCCCCAAAATAAAGTTTGACACTGTTTCCACTATTTCCCATGAAGTGATGGGACCAGATGCCATGATCTTCGTTTTTTGAATGTTGAGCTTTAAGCCAACTTCTTCACCCTCCTCTTTCACTTTCATCAAGAGGCTTTTTAGTTCCTCTTCACTTTCTGCCATAAGGGTGGTGTCATCTGCATATATGAGGTTATTGATATTTCTCCCGGCAATCTTGATTCCAGCTTGTGTTTCTTCCAGTCTAGTGTTTCTCATGATGTACTTTGCATAGAAGTTAAATAAGCAGGGTGACAATATACAGCCTTGACGTACTCCTTTTCCTATTTGGAACCAGTATGTTGTTCCATGTCCAGTTCTAACTGTTGCTTCTTGACCTGCATACAGATTTCTCAAGAGGCAGGTTAGGTGGTCTGGTATTTCCATCTCTTGAAGAATTTTCCACAGTTTATTGTGATCCACACAGTCAAAGGCTTTGGCATAGTCAATAAAGCAGAAAGACCTGGATAACCATGATGGTGTGATCTTTCACCTGGAGTTAGACATCTTGGAGTGAGGTCAAGTGGGCCTTAGGAAGCATCACTACAAACAAAGCTACTGGAGATGATGGAATTCCAGCTGAGCTATTTCAATTTCCTAAAAGATGATGCTGTTAAAGTGCTGTACTCAGTATGCCAGCAAACTTGGAAGACTCAGAAGTGGCCACAAGACTGAAAAAGGTCAGTTTTCATTTCAGTCCCAAAGAAGGGCAATGCCAAAGAATGTTCAAACTTTCACCAATTGCACTCATTTCAGACGCTAGCAAAGTAATGCTCAAAATTCTCCAAGTGAGGCTTTACCAGTATGTGAACCGTGAACTTCCAGATGTTCAAGCTGGATTTAGAAAAGGCAGAGGAATGAGATATCAAATATCCAACATCCATTGGATCATCAAAAAAGCAAGAGAATTCCAGGGAAAAAAAATCTGCTTCATTGACTATGCTAAATCCTTTGACTGTGTACATTACAAGAAACTGGAAAATTCTTAAAGAGATAGGAATATCAGACCACCTTACACACCTCCTGAGAAACCTGTATGCAGGTCAAGAAGCAACAGTTAGAACTGGACACAGAACAGACTGTTTCCAAATTGGGAAAGGAGGACAACAAGGCTCTATAATACTACGCTGCTTATTTAACTTATATGCAAAGTACATCATGCAAGATGCCAGGCTGGATGAGGATCAAGCTGGAATCAAGATTTCCGAGAGAAATATCAATAACCTCAGATACATAGATGATACCACCCTAACTGCAGAAAGGGAAGAGGAACTAAAGAGCCTCTTAATGAAGGTGATAGAGGAGTGAAAAAGCTGGCTTACAACTCAGCATTCAAAAAACAAAGATCATGGTATCTGGTCCCATCATTTCATGGCAGATGGGGAAACAATGGAAACAGTGATAGACTTTATTTACTTGGGCTCCAAAATCACTGTGGATGGCAACTGCAGCTATGAAATTAAAAGATACTTGCTTCTTAGAATAAAAGCTTTGATAAACATAGACAGCATATTAAAAAGCAGAGACATGACTTTGCTGACAAAGGTCCGTCTAGTCAAAGCTATGCTTTTTCAGTAGTCATGTACAGATGTTGACAGTTGGACCATAAAGAAGGTTAAGCACTAAAGAATTGAGGCTTTCAAACTGTGGTGCTGGAGAAGACTCTATTGAGACCCTTGGACAGCAAGGAGATCAAAGCAGTCAATCCTAAGGGAAATCAACTCTGAATATTCATTGGAAGGACTGATGATGAAGCTGAAGCTCCAATACTTGGGCCACCTGATGTGAAGAGCAGACTCATGGGAAAAGACCCTGATGCTGGAAAAGATATATAGCAGTAGGAAAAGGAGACAACAGAGGATGAGATGGTCGGATGGCATCATCAGTTCAATGGACATGAGTTTGAGATAGTGAAAAACAGGGAAGCCAAAAACTCGGACACACTGAGTTACAACAAATGTTTGTTAGAATTCACCTCTGAATCAGCCATCTAGTCTTGAACTTTTATTGGGAGTTTTTAATCACAGTTTCAATTTCAGTATTTGTGGTCTGTACATATTTTCTATTTCTTCAGTCTTGAGAGACTGTACCTTTCTAAGAATTTTCCCGTATCTTCAAGGTTGTCCTTCTATTGGCATATTTGCCTGTAGTGATCTCTTATGACCCTTTTCATTTCTGGGGTGTCAATTGTAACTTAATTTCTAATTATGTTGATTTGAGCCCGCTCCCTTTATTTTCTTGATGAGCCTTCCTAAATGTTTATCAATTTTATCTTTTCAAATAACTCGGTTTTGCTTTCATTGATCTTTTCTATCTTTTTTGTCATTTCTGTTTATATCTCCTCTGATCTTAATGCTTTCTTCTGCTAGAGTTTTGTTTATTCATCTTTCTAGTTGCTTGAAGTGTAAGATTAGGTTGTTTGTGATTTTTCTTATTTCCAGAGTTAAGATTATATTGCTATAAACTTTCCTCTTAGAACTGTTTTTGCCATGTCCCAAAGCTTGGATCATTATACTTTTATTTTTGTTTGTTTCTAGGTATTTATTATTTCCTTTCTTTGACTCATTGGTTGTTTAATCATATTGTTTAGCCTTCACGTTTGTATTTTTTTTTCTTGTAGTCTATAATCTTGTGTTGTGGTTGGAAAAGTTGCTTGATGAAATTTCAATTTTGTTAAATTTACTGACTCTAGCTTTGTGCTCAGCATGTGGTCAATTCTGGAGAATGTTCTATGTGCATGTCAGAAGTATGCACACTCTGCTGCTCTTAGATGGAATGCTTTATAAATATCAATTAGTTTATCTAGTCTAATCTTGATAAAATTTCTTAGGCAGGTGGATAAGGAGTCCACAGGCCCAGTCATGAAGTCATATATGTCTTAGAATTTATGGCTGTCTGGAATTTATGGCCATTCACCCACATCAGAAACAGGAGCTAGTGAGCTGGTTAATTTGTAACATTGTAGCCATAGGAAAAGGTTCCTTGATGTAGTCAGGTGACCAGGCTTTGTTACAAGATCTAAGGGAGACAAATTGACCTAATGACTCTTATGCCAAAACTATTTTTAGTATAACAGGTCAAAAGGTATATCAGTTCAGTTCACTGGCTCAGTTGTGTCTGACTGTTTCCAACCCCATGAACTGCAGCATGCCAGGCCTCCCTGTCCATCACCAACTCCTGGAATTCACTCAGACTCACATCCATCGAGTCAGTGATGCCATCCAGCCATCTCATCCTCTGTCGTCCCCTTCTCCTTCGGCCCCCGATCCCTCCCAGCATCAGTCTTTTCCAATGAGTCAACTCTTCACATGAGGTGGCCAAAGGACTGGAGTTTCAGCTTTAGCTTCATTCCTTCCAAACAAATCCCAGGGCTGATCTCCTTCAGACTGGACTGATTGGATCTCCTTACAGTCCAAGGGACTCTCAAGAGTTTTCTCCAACACCACAGTTCAAATGCATCAATTCTTCAGCACTCAGCTTTCTTCACAGTTGAACTCTCACATGCATACATGACCACTGGAAAAACTATAGCCTTAACTAGACGGATTTTTGTTGGCAAAGTAATGTCTCTGCTTTTCAACATGTTATCTAGGCTGGTCATAACTTTTCTTCCAAGGAGTAAGTGTCTCTTAATTTCATGGCTGCAATCACCATCTGCAGTGATTTTGGAGCCCTCCAAAATCAAGTCTGACACTATTTCCACTGTTTCCCCATCTATTTCCCATGAAGTGATGGGACCAGATGCCATGATCTTCACTTTTTGAATGTTGAGCTTTAAGCCAACCTTTTCACTTTCCACTTTCATCAAGAGGCTTTTTAGTTCCTCTTCACTTTCTGCCATAAGGGTGGTGTCATCTGCATATCTGAGGTGACTGATATTTCTCCTGGCAATCTTGATTCCAGCTTGTGCTTCTTCCAGCCCAGCGTTTCTCATGATGTTCTCTGCATAGAAGTTAAATAAGCAGGGTGACAATATACAGCCTTGACATACTCCTTTTCCTATTTGGAACCAGTATGTTGTTCCATATCCAGTTTTAACTGTTGCTTCCTGACCTGCATATAGGTTTCTGAAGAGGCAGGTCAGGTGGTCTGGTATTCCCATCTCTTTCAGAATTTTCCACAGTTTATTGTGATCCACACGGTCAAAGGCTTTGGTATAGTCAATAAAGCAGTTATTTTTCTGGAACTCTCTTGCTTTTTCCATGATCCAGGGGATGTTGGCAATTTGATCTCTGGTTCCTCTGCCTTTTCTAAAACCAGCTTGCACATCTGGAAGTTCACAGCTCACATATTGCTGAAGCCTGGCTTGGAGAATTTTGAGCATTTCTTTACTAGCATGTGAGATGAGTCCAATTGTGTTGTAGTTTGAGCATTCTTTGGCATTGCCTTTCTTTGGGATTGGAATGGAAACTGACCTTTTCCAGTCCTGTGGCCACCGCTGAGTTTTCCAACTTTGCTGGCATACTGAGTGCAGCACTTTCACTGCATCATCTTTCAGGATCTGAAATAGCTCAACTGGAATTCCATCACCTCCACTAGCTTTGTTCGTAGGGATGCTTTCTAAGGCCCACTTGATTTCACATTCCAGGATGTCTGGCTCTAGGTGAGTGATAACACCATTGTGATTATCTTGGTCGTGAAGATCTTTTTTGTACAGTTCTTCTGTGTTCTTGCCACCTCTTCTTAATATCTTCTGCTTCTATTAGGTCCATACCATTTCTGTCCTTTATTGAGCCCATCTTTGCATGAAATGTTCCCTTGGCATCTCTAATTTTCTTAAGAGATCTCTAGTCTTTCCCATTCTGTTGTTTGCCTCTATTTCTTTGCATTGATTGCTGAGGAAGGCTTTCTTATCTCTTCTTGCTATTCTTTGGAAGTCTGCATTCAGATGCTTATATCTTTCCTTTTCTCCTCATCTTAAAAGCTGTATGTGGGTCTCTTCCTACCCTTCTGGTATCTGGGCTAGAAGCTGTCCCTATACTTACTAAAGCTTTACACTCCTGCAAAGACCTGCACAACTGTTCCTTTGGTTCCAGAGTGAATTCTTTCCTTGGGAGACTACAGACCCATACCCAACACAGAATGTGGTAGAACAATGTGCCATTTGAAGGCTTGCACTTCCTTATTGATTTTCTGTCTAGATGATCTGTCCATTGACGAAAAGTAGGATGTTAAAGTTCCCACTATTATTGTTTTACTGTTGATTTCTCCTTTTATGGCTTAGTATTTGCCTTATATTTTGAGGTGCTTTTATGTTGGGTGCATATATTGATATATCTTCTTGGATTGATTTCTTGATCATTATATAGTGTCTTTATCTCTTATAACATCTTTATTCCAGTCTGTTTTATCTGAGTATTGCTATTCCAGCTTTCTTGGGATTTCCACTTGCATGGAATGCCTTTTTCCTTCCCTCACTTTTAGTCTGTATCTGTCCCTAGATCTAAAGTGGGTCTCTTGTAGATAGCATATATGTGGATCTTGTTTTTGTATCCATGCAGCCAGTCTATGTCTTTTGGTTGGGGCCTTTAATTCACTTACATTTAAGGTAATTTCCAATGTGTGTTCCTATTGTCATTTTCTTAAATTATGTTGGATTTGTTTTTGTAGGTCTTTTTCCTTTCCTCTTCTACTCTGTTCTCTTGTGATTTGATGATTTAGTGTTCTGTTTGAATTCATTTTTCTGTATGTAACTATTAGACTTTTGATTTGCAGTGACCATGAGGATTTGGTATCGCAGGCCATATGTAAATAAGATTGTTTTAAGTTGCTGGTTGTTTAATTTCCAATGTTTTCCAGTATCCTGTATTTGTGCTCTCCCCACACTGCTAGTTTTGCTATCTGTACGAGATTATTTCCTACCTCTGTTTGCCCTTACCAGTGATCACATCATCATGGTTATGTGGTGTGATCACTGGTGAAGGCAAACATAAAGGAACTCATCTCATACAAGTATCAAAACTAGCAGTGTGAGGGGGAGGTGATGGCACCCACTCCAGTACTTTTGCGTGGAAAGTCTCAAGGACAGAGGAGCCTGGTAGGCTGCACTCCATGGGGTCACTAACAGTCAGACATGACTGAGTGACTTCACTTTCACTTTTATGCACTGGAGAAGGAAATGGTGACCTACTCCAGTGTTCTTGCCTGGAGAATCCCAGGGATGGAGGAGCCTGGTGGGCTGCCATCTATGGGGTTGCACAGAGTCAGACACGGCTGATGTGACTTAGCAGCAGCAGCAGCAATGTGACAGGAACCATGATGATGTGATCACTCACCTAGAGCCAGACATCCTGGAATGTGAAGTCAAGTGGGCCTTAGGAAGCATCACCACGAATAAAGCTAGTGGAGGTGATGGAATTCCAGCTGAGCTATTTCAAATCCTAAAACATGATACTGTGAAAGTGCTGCACTCAGTATGCCAGTAAATTTGGAAAACTCAGTAGTGGCCACAGGACTAGAAAAGGTCAGTTTCCATTCCAATGCCAAAGAATGGCAATGCCAAAGAATGTTCAAACTAACACACAATTGTACTCATCTCACACACTAGCAAAGTAATGCTCAAAGTTCTCCAAGCAAGGTTTTAACAGTACATGAACCAGGAACTTCCAGATGGTCAGCTGGATTTAGAAAAGGCAAAAGAACCAGAGATCAAACTGCCAACATCTGTTTGATCATAGAAAAAGGAGAGTTCCAGAAAAACAACTTCTCTTTTATTGACTAAAGCCTTTGACTGTGTGGATCACAATGAACTGTGGAAAATTCTTAGAGATGGGAACACCAGACCACCTTAACTGCCTCCTGAGAAACCTGAATGCAGGTCAAGAGGCAACAGTTAGAACTGAACATGGAACTGGTCCAAAGTGGGAAAGGAATATGTCAAGGCTGTATATGGTCACCCTGCTGATTTAACTTATATGTAGAGTACATTATGCGAAATGCCGGGACGGATGAAGCACAAGCTGGAATCAATTAACGGGATAAATATTAATAACCGCAGATATGCAGACGATACCACCCTTATGGCAGAAAGCAAAAAGGGACTAAAGAGCCTCTTGATGAAAGTGAAAGAGGAGAGTGAAAAAGCTGGCTTAAAACTCAACATTCAAAAAACAAAGATCAAGGCATCCAGTTTCATCACTTCGTGGCAAATAGATGGGGAAACAGTGACAGACTTTCTTTTCTTGGGCTCCAAAATCACTGGAGATGGTGACTGCAGCCCTGAAATTAAAAGACACCTATTCCTTGGAAGAAAAGCCATGACCAACCTAGACAGCACATTAAAAAGCAAGGGATATTACTTGCAAACAAAGGTCCGTCTAGACAAGGCTATTGTTTTTCCAGTA
Source organism: Raphicerus campestris (assembly GCA_006410735.1). Lineage (NCBI taxonomy): Eukaryota > Metazoa > Chordata > Mammalia > Artiodactyla > Bovidae > Raphicerus > Raphicerus campestris. The sequence goes on along the minus strand of SJYW01021251.1, from coordinate 230,126 downwards.
GTCATGTACAGATGTGAAAGTTGAACTATAAAGAAAGCTGAGCACTGAAGAATTGATGCTTTTGAACTGTGGTGTTGGAAACTGTTTTGAACTGTTGAAGACTCTTGAGAGTCCCTTGGACTGCAAGGAGGTCAAACCAGTCAATCCTAAAGGAAATCAGTCCTGAATATTCATTGGAAGGACTGATGCTGAAGCTGAATCTCCAGTACTTTGGCCATGTGATGTGAAGAGCTAACTCATTGGAAAATATCCTGATACTAGGAAAGATTGAAGACAGGAGAAGGGGACGACAGAGGGTGAAATGGTTGGATGCAATCACTGACTTAATGGACGTTTGATCAAGCGCTGGGAGTTGGCGATGCATAGTTGGCGTGCTTCAGTCCAAGGAGTCAGACATGACTGAACTGAGCAGTGAGGCTTTCCACTTGTTTCTTGTTCCTAGCTGTCCTCTGTCTCTGCTCCAGACCCTCCAAAACTAGCAGATTGGAGATCTTGGCCCAGCCTCTTATGTGGTCACTCCTTTTCCCCTAAGTTCTGATGCACACTAGACCTAGTGCCTCCAAGAGCAGAATTTCTGTTTCTCTCTGTCCTGTGAAATTCCTGAGACACAGCATGCTGACCTTCAAAGTCAGATTCTCTGGAGGCTCCTCCTTCTATTGCCAGAGCCCCAGGCTGAGAATCCTGATGTGAGATTCAGACCTTTCACTCTAGTAGGAGAACTTGTGGTATAGCTGTTTTCCAGTTGTGGGTTACCCACCCTTTGGGTATGGGATTTATTGCAACTGCACCCCTCATATTATTTTGTGGCTTGTCTTTGCATGTAGGTTATCTTTTTCTGTAGGTTCCAGCATTTTTGTTGTTGTTCATGGCTGTTCAGCAGTTATTTGCTAGTTTGTTTTTTTTGTAAGAAGGGATGAACTCTTGTCCTTCCACCCCACCCTCCTTTGCTGTCTTCAGTTATTTATTTTTGTATTAACAACTGTGTGATGTTCATCTCCCTCCAACAGGTAGAGTGGCCCATGAGGGCAGGGCATATTTCTGTGCTGTTTATCATATCTTCTTCAGTGGCAGACTGGTATGACTCTGAGACTTTAGTTTTCCAGACAGAGCACATCATTTTCCAAGTTGTTTTGATACACAGTATTTGAACTGGAGTATGCTATGCTGACATTTTGTTTCAAGCTACAAACACCAATTTGCCTAATCATTCCATCACACATTTATGATTTCTGCAATGACCACTCACACTGATTATCTTCTGCCTTTTGTAACTTCAATATCAGCATTTAGAGCTCAGAAAGTTGAAGTAGAAGATTGACAAGAAAGATAGGAAAAAACCAGACAAGTGCAGAGCCCCAGAATTTGAGAACAGTTTTCAAGGAGTGTACAATTACTGCAAATGATGAAAGCCAAGAATGACCCATCAGATACATGTCACCTTAAGAGGAGCTTTAGTGAACCAAATATAACAGCAAATGGAGGAAGAGAAATTGGAAAGAGTATAGGAACTTATTCAGTAAGACTAGAAGCGCTGGTGGCTGATTCATGTCAATGTATGGCAAAACCAATACAGTATTGTAAAGTAGAATGAAAAAAAAAAGATGCAAATTGTTATGCAACTTTGGAAAAGATCTCAGAGCAATTGTTTTAATGATTTAATTCCTCAATTTTAAAATAACTTAAAACTATGTGATGTTAACTAACAAAATGATCTGTGGAGATCATTTTGCAATGTATTCAGATGCTGAATTATTGTATTTTACACTTGAAACTGTTATATGTCAATTAAACCTCAATAAAAAGTATTTAGAAAAATTAAAAAAAAAAATGGAAAAGACCCTGATGCTGGGAAAGATTGAAGGCAGGAGGAGAAGGGGCCGACAGAGGATAAGATGGTTGGATGGGATCACTGACTCAATGGACATGAATTTGAGCAAGCTCTGGGAGTTGGTGATGGACAGGGAAGCCTGGTGTGCTGCAGTCCATGGGGTTGCAAAGAGTTAGACACAACTAAGCGACTGAACTGAACTTCTGACCTACTTCATTCTGCGAAATGGGCTCTAGGTTCATCCACCTCTTTGGGATTGAGTTGAATATATTCTTTTTAATAGTTGAGTGGTGTTCCGTTGTATATATGTACCACAATTTTTTTCTCTTCTCATCTGTCAATGGACATCTAGGTTGCTCTGAAGGACACCTTGATTGCATCTAAGTTTTGGCAATTGTAAATAAAGCTGTTATAGACATCAAAAAAAAAAAAAAAAANGGTTATCTTTTTCTGTAGGTTCCAGCATTTTTGTTGTTGTTCATGGCTGTTCAGCAGTTATTTGCTAGTTTGTTTTTTTTGTAAGAAGGGATGAACTCTTGTCCTTCCACCCCACCCTCCTTTGCTGTCTTCAGTTATTTATTTTTGTATTAACAACTGTGTGATGTTCATCTCCCTCCAACAGGTAGAGTGGCCCATGAGGGCAGGGCATATTTCTGTGCTGTTTATCATATCTTCTTCAGTGGCAGACTGGTATGACTCTGAGACTTTAGTTTTCCAGACAGAGCACATCATTTTCCAAGTTGTTTTGATACACAGTATTTGAACTGGAGTATGCTATGCTGACATTTTGTTTCAAGCTACAAACACCAATTTGCCTAATCATTCCATCACACATTTATGATTTCTGCAATGACCACTCACACTGATTATCTTCTGCCTTTTGTAACTTCAATATCAGCATTTAGAGCTCAGAAAGTTGAAGTAGAAGATTGACAAGAAAGATAGGAAAAAACCAGACAAGTGCAGAGCCCCAGAATTTGAGAACAGTTTTCAAGGAGTGTACAATTACTGCAAATGATGAAAGCCAAGAATGACCCATCAGATACATGTCACCTTAAGAGGAGCTTTAGTGAACCAAATATAACAGCAAATGGAGGAAGAGAAATTGGAAAGAGTATAGGAACTTATTCAGTAAGACTAGAAGCGCTGGTGGCTGATTCATGTCAATGTATGGCAAAACCAATACAGTATTGTAAAGTAGAATGAAAAAAAAAAGATGCAAATTGTTATGCAACTTTGGAAAAGATCTCAGAGCAATTGTTTTAATGATTTAATTCCTCAATTTTAAAATAACTTAAAACTATGTGATGTTAACTAACAAAATGATCTGTGGAGATCATTTTGCAATGTATTCAGATGCTGAATTATTGTATTTTACACTTGAAACTGTTATATGTCAATTAAACCTCAATAAAAAGTATTTAGAAAAATTAAAAAAAAAAATGGAAAAGACCCTGATGCTGGGAAAGATTGAAGGCAGGAGGAGAAGGGGCCGACAGAGGATAAGATGGTTGGATGGGATCACTGACTCAATGGACATGAATTTGAGCAAGCTCTGGGAGTTGGTGATGGACAGGGAAGCCTGGTGTGCTGCAGTCCATGGGGTTGCAAAGAGTTAGACACAACTAAGCGACTGAACTGAACTTCTGACCTACTTCATTCTGCGAAATGGGCTCTAGGTTCATCCACCTCTTTGGGATTGAGTTGAATATATTCTTTTTAATAGTTGAGTGGTGTTCCGTTGTATATATGTACCACAATTTTTTTCTCTTCTCATCTGTCAATGGACATCTAGGTTGCTCTGAAGGACACCTTGATTGCATCTAAGTTTTGGCAATTGTAAATAAAGCTGTTATAGACATCAAAAAAAAAAAAAAAAAAGACTAGAAGGGCTGGGCAGGGTTGGCACAGGAGAGAAGTGTGAGCTGTATTGGGAGTAACAACCCACAGTGTGATGTTTCAGAAAGTAAGAGAAGGGAAAACTACAAGAAGGGCCAATTGCTGTCAGGTCAAATAAGATGAAACCAAAAACTCCACTGGAGTGTGAAACACGATGATCCAGGAAGAGCATTCGCAGCATTAAGCAGAGGGTGGGCAGAAACAGATGAATGGAGACAACTCAAAGCTCGATCCATAGCAAAGAGCACCAGTGGGAATCAGGGTTTTGTGAATGTGATGTGGCTTTGTGCTTATGATAAAGACAACATATTTGAGGAGCAGCTAACAGAAACGACACAAGGGAGAACAGGAAGATAGGTAAGAGAGGTCCTCGAGAAGGAGAGTGTAGTTCCTCTTTCCAACAGAAGCAGCTGCAATTGGCGAAGGGCCACAACTCTAGGCACCAGAAAGTTTCAACTGCAGGTCTGTGTGTCTTTTGCCCACTTACTAATGATACTCCATGCTCCATGATCAAGATGGACGAGGTTACGCACCATTTAAATACACGACTCCTGCTATCAGTTCCAAGTTGCAGCGGGGGGCCCCTCCCGCCCCCTGCAGCATGAGGCAGTGTTCTGCCTGGTTCAGCTATGTTCTGACCCACCCCTTCTTCCCCATGGGCCTCAGATTCTGGCACCACTTCTTTCAACAGTAGCACAGGACCCACCTCCTCTGGCAACTTCAGTTCACCCTTCTCAAACATTTACTGCTCTTGACTTGTAGCACATACTACTTCATAAGTATTCACTCTTCCACATGGTAGCTGTTTCATTAGATACATCAAGCTTGGTTTTCTATGACCCTTGGCTGTACAGTCTTTGGCTATCAAGAACACAAAGACAAAACAGACTACAGTGATCAGGGTCTTGCACCAGTTGACCCTCTAAACTATAGTTTCTAAAAACCAAGGTTAATTAGAAGTACCTACTTCACAGGACTGTAGTGAGGATTAACTATAAATGTCTGTGCTTGGCACACAGCAAGTACTCTTCAAATGCTATTACACAATTAGTTTCCTTCCCTCTTCTATTATCTCCTGATCAATCACTCACATGGCACCACCCCTCCACCACCAGTCATACTGCCAGATGCAAGGTGGGTACACACAACTCAGCGTTTCTTCCTATGTGTTTACACCTGATAATTCCTTAATTTATGGAGGGGAAAAGGAGGTTTGAGGGAAAAGTCACAGCTAATAGTATACTGAAACATGCCTTCTATTTCTAAAATGAATAGTTGATAGCTGCTTAACTATGTATTTTCAACTACAGAAAACATTTTAAGGGAAGAACTCTTAAAAGTTCATTTATATCCTACAGGGAATCAGTCTCTCTGGACGTAAATAACAGACCTAGCTAGATGAAATATTTTAACCCAAGTCTAAAACTTTCCATTATTCTTTCTCACGATCTTGAAATGAAGCAGGGATCAGCAAACTACAGGCAGCAGGACAAATCTAGCCTGTAAGCTAAATATTTTTAAACGTATTTAACAATTCTTTAAAAATTTAAAAAATTTAGACTGTGCTGCTTGCCAAGCCTAAAATCTTTACTACCTGGCCCTTTATAAATAACATACTTCACAGAGACTCTGGATAAAGACATAAGAAATGAGTGCGGGATCACAGGACTCACAGGGCTTCCAAAAACCCCAATGACCCCTGAGGTAGTTACAGGCAAGGTGTTTCTTTGCCCTATTAATGCAGAAACTCAACTCCAAGTGCCCGGTTTTGTGGATAAACCCCCAAGAACCCACCAGCTCTGAAAACTACTGCAGCTGTCCCACTTTTCATGCTCACTGAGGTGAGAAACAATGAGAAGAGAAAGTAAATCTTAACAGGAGGTTATGAATGATAAAAAGCTGTATTATGTTAGACAGACAAATTCAAGAGCATAAAGAAATTTCCTTAAATTTAATAAAGATACTGAAAATGTTCTCTGCATTTTTTTTTAAATATTTACAGTCTCTTTTTTAAAACAGTTCTGTACATATAAATTTACAGAACAACCCCGTCAACTGTCTGCATCAGTAATCCTTGCTGGTGGGCTCACCATTTACAAGGAAGACATCATTCAACGCAAGCTGTCACAGAAACTGTCCTACCAGCCAAGACCTCATAACTTGAAGGATCATTGCCAGGTCTCTTTTATCAAGATCACCAATCACTTGGAAGCCCTTAGCTACCACCTAACAAAGACCTGTAAAATCAATGAACAGTCACTGGCTTCAGTGCAGTGTGACTAACTGCAGTTACTGCCTAGTGGCCATGTCCACACCCTATGCTGCCTTCAATCCTTGAAGTCATCAGTGTAGTTAAGAACAGAAAGAAAGCTCCTCCCCCTGGCTAATGACTGTGAAAAGCGTGCGTAAGACAATTGAGTTGAGGGTTAAGGATTCATCTTGCTAATGTCAAAAGTGACATTAACAAGATTCTTAGCCTCATCCACCAGATGAGGGTCCTCTGCGTCCAGGTCTCCAGGAGCAGGTTCCACCACCTTCACCAGACAAAGGATTGTAACCTGTGACGAGAGAAAGGAAGCAAAACAGTGCTAGAAACATTTTGCATCAAATAGAGGACTGTAAGCCTGATATGCAAAGTACTGCAGATACGATCCTACTCTCATAAACATTTTCAGAAAACTTTAAGCTACCATGTGACAAAAAAAAAAANTCACAGAGACTCTGGATAAAGACATAAGAAATGAGTGCGGGATCACAGGACTCACAGGGCTTCCAAAAACCCCAATGACCCCTGAGGTAGTTATAGGCAAGGTGTTTCTTTGCCCTATTAATGCAGAAACTCAACTCCAAGTGCCCGGTTTTGTGGATAAACCCCCAAGAACCCACCAGCTCTGAAAACTACTGCAGCTGTCCCACTTTTCATGCTCACTGAGGTGAGAAACAATGAGAAGAGAAAGTAAATCTTAACAGGAGGTTATGAATGATAAAAAGCTGTATTATGTTAGACAGACAAATTCAAGAGCATAAAGAAATTTCCTTAAATTTAATAAAGATACTGAAAATGTTCTCTGCATTTTTTTTTTAATATTTACAGTCTCTTTTTTAAAACAGTTCTGTACATATAAATTTACAGAACAACCCCGTCAACTGTCTGCATCAGTAATCCTTGCTGGTGGGCTCACCATTTACAAGGAAGACATCATTCAACGCAAGCTGTCACAGAAACTGTCCTACCAGCCAAGACCTCATAACTTGAAGGATCATTGCCAGGTCTCTTTTATCAAGATCACCAATCACTTGGAAGCCCTTAGCTACCACCTAACAAAGACCTGTAAAATCAATGAACAGTCACTGGCTTCAGTGCAGTGTGACTAACTGCAGTTACTGCCTAGTGGCCATGTCCACACCCTATGCTGCCTTCAATCCTTGAAGTCATCAGTGTAGTTAAGAACAGAAAGAAAGCTCCTCCCCCTGGCTAATGACTGTGAAAAGCGTGCGTAAGACAATTGAGTTGAGGGTTAAGGATTCATCTTGCTAATGTCAAAAGTGACATTAACAAGATTCTTAGCCTCATCCACCAGATGAGGGTCCTCTGCGTCCAGGTCTCCAGGAGCAGGTTCCACCACCTTCACCAGACAAAGGATTGTAACCTGTGACGAGAGAAAGGAAGCAAAACAGTGCTAGAAACATTTTGCATCAAATAGAGGACTGTAAGCCTGATATGCAAAGTACTGCAGATACGATCCTACTCTCATAAACATTTTCAGAAAACTTTAAGCTACCATGTGACAAAAAAAAAAAACCAAAAACTTTATAATGTGACTGCATTATACTGCAATGTATATACTGATCTGACTTTCTATAATGTGATCGTAGTCTGAACTGACTTGAATAAAACAAGCCATTCAGCTTGTTTTAACTACCAAAACATGAAAAATCTCCCCCAAGTACACAAAAAATTTGTCCCCAAAGCCTCTCAAGATGGCTAAATTTAAGTATATAAAGGTTTCTAACTGTAGTCCTTAATAAAACGAATACATTCAAGTAAGAACTGCACAAGCTACAGAAAATAAATCATAAAAATCAAAACAGAATGGAACTTGCTGTTGCTTTCACCAGTCAGAACTGGGAAATCCACATGCCCCAGCCCCCACACTCATCCTTGCCCACTCATTAACTTCCTAAAGTTAACAGACATTTGGCAACCATTCTGCTCAGGCTTTAGAGTCAGCAAGACCTTAAATGAGGTGGTTTTGTTCCTTACTGTAGAATCTTTGGTCACCAACTCCCTGTGCTTCAGTTTCTTTAAGGCATATAAAGACAGACCATTCGAAGGTCCCACCTCTGGACTGCTGGCAATGCTAGAGGCATGCACACAGTACACCATACATTCCATTTTCTACAATTGTCTCCTGAATACTATCACTCTTTTCTCTGCAAAATGGTCTTAGAAGATTATTTCTTGCTGGAGCAAGAAAAAGACTTAAAAAAGCATTTTCTTTTCAGACATACCACTCCCTTATACAAGCCAGCTCTGAGTTCCTAACACAAAGGAAGGGATTAGAAACCAGCCTTTAAAGGCAGCCCACCTTGTGTCCCAGCTTCACAGATCTCACAGGCTTCACAGACTCCCCTCAGTCCTCTAAGAGGCTGGCCAGGCTTCCACACCTCTGCCTCTGTGGCACCTAGCCAGAGAAAACCCCTCTTCCCAGATAGAAAAAAGTATCTTCAGCCTAGAACTGGTTCCTTCCCAAAGCATTGTAATGCTTTTGCCCTCCCCTCTCTCCAGATGGAGGAGGAACTCCTAGCAGATCACAAAGGATTACTTATTTTCAATTGTGTGGGAGTCCCATCTTCCCAAAAGTACATGAAAGTCCTCAAGGATGGGATGGTACACACTGCTACGGTACCACCTAGAGTGCTTGAGGGTACTGCACACGAAAGGTCTCTTAATGAATATCTATCTATCCATGCCTCCTTGAGGGAGTTATTTGTAAGAAACAAGGCAGCTCTGGCTGGAAAGGCCAAAACCCGTGTCCTAGGCCCCTTGACCCACTTATATGCAAAACAGGCAACTACTCCTTGCCTCACTTAACTTACCCTTTACAGGACTGTGGGATGAAGTGAAAAACACTAAAACCATCCTAATTATTTCCTGAGAGCCTCGAGTGACTTCCTTTTTCATTGCTTATCAAATGCTAACTTTTGTGAGGCCAAGGAGGTCAGCGGCCTCCTGGAAACAGGACATGCACCCACGTCCTTGCTGGAGGCCCAGGGGCAACAATAGGGTTCAGTCGGTTGGTCATTTCTAGCCGCTGAAGGCTGTTTTGTATCTGTTTCTTTTATTGAATCTTCATAACCTATACTTAGGAATTAGTCTCAGTTTACAGACAATGAATCAAGAAAAGAGAATCCTGTTTCAGGTAAATTTAGCCAGTCATTGTTCAGAATGCCTTAATGTTTGATACTTACCTCCTCCTCGCAAAGGCTTTCTGTCAGATTTTCGTTTCGGGATGACTGATGAAGTAGAAGGCCCAGGACTGTCTTCTTCCTGCTTGAACATATACAGGCTTAAGAATCTAGTTAAGACATTCTACTCCAGGAATCTTCACCTACTTGGAAAAAGTCCACTAGGTTGATGGCTACATCACCTGAGGCTTTCTTGTATTTCCTTTATAACTTTTTCCTTCTTGCATGCTATCCCACATTTCAATCTTCTGTCTCCTTTTTTCTTCTTCAAGCTGAGGAAGAATCGCACATGATACAAAATGAATTCATAAGCTATAACCTTTCTCAAAGAAAATGCGCTTTTGATCATCTGTAATTTAAATGTTCTTCAAACTTTCACCTGCACTTTCTTCATTTAATAAAGTAGCTGTTATCTAGTGGTGTGTGAGTTTAATTCAGATACAGAATCCTTTGCTTTTCCATACTATTAAAGAAAGCAAAAAGTGTCACAGAAGAAAGAATACCAATTCTTCTTTTAAACTAGACATTTCTGGTCATGTTGAAGAACCCTGACTTGCAAAGGGCCAGTATGGCTAGCAGGCGTGCTTTGCTGCTATTTGGTTGTGTCACTTGAGGAAAATCACTTAACCCTTCAACTTGGAAGGCTGTGAGCAGCCAATGAGAGCAAATTTGAGAATTCTCTGAAAGTAACATACTATGGGAGCATAAGAGACAACTAATCTCAGTAGAAAACTATGTCCAACAATGAGCACCTGGAAAAGCCTTGAGCAGTGAACAGGAGGGAAATACAGCACCCGAGGTCTTCATCTCTGCTTCCCACTCCTTGAACAACAACTGGGTACTGCAACTCAGGTACGCACAAAGGTCATTCACTCTCTCAGTTCCTAATGCAATCCAAACCCAAGCTTCAGTTCATTCTGGTTCCAATTAAACTGCAACACCACAAAGATATGCAAGAGGATGCCTTAGAAAGGATATATCCAGAAATTTCTCAATGGTTCAGGGTCCATCACTGCTAAACCTAAATGCCTGTCCCTTCATGCCTTCACTGTCTGCAAGTACAGGAGGTTAAGGAAGAAACTGTTTCTTGATCTGAAAGCGGTTTTATGCTTATAGCCAAAATGGAAAACACTAGAATGGTACATTAGTGACAAATTCTGAGACTACATACAAGAGAGCTGACTAAACAGCAAGATAGGAAGACTGCTACTTTTCTTAAGTATACAGAACCACATTGACTACACTCAAGTCTCTGACTGTGCAGATCACAAACTGTGGGACATTCTTAGAGACTGGAATACCAGACCACCTTACCTGCCTCCTGCAAAACCTGTATGCAGGTCAAGAAGAAACAAGATAGAATCAGACATAAACAATGTTCTGGTCCAAAACTGGGAAAGGAGTACATCAATGCTATACGTCACCCTGCTTATTTAACTTCTATGCAAAGTACATCATGGGAAATGCTAGGCTGAATAAGCACAAGGTACAATCAAGATTGCCAGGAGAAAATATCAATAACCTCAGATATGCAGATACCACCACCCTAATGGCAGAAAGCATCAAGAGCCTCTTGATGAAGGTGAAAGAGAATAGTGAAAAAGCTGGCTTAAAACTTAACATTGAGAAACAAAGATCATGGCATCCAGTCCCATCACTTCATGGCAAACAGATGGGAAAACAATGGAAACAGTAACAGACTGTATTTTCGTGGGCTCCAAAATCACTGTGGATGGTCACTAGCCATGAAATGAAAAGATGCTTGCTCCCTGGAAGAAAAGCTTTGACCAACCTAGCCAGTGTATTTCAAAGCAGAGACATTCCTTTGACAACACGGTCCATAATCAAAGCTATGCTCTTTCCAGCAGTCATATATGGATGTGAGAGCTGGACAATAAAAATAGCTGAGCAGAAAAGAATAGATGCTTTCAGACTGTGGTGCTGGAGAAGACTCTTCTGAGTCCCGTGGACAGCAAGGAGAACAAACCAGTCAATCTTAAAGGTAATCAGTCCTGAATATTCATTGGAAGGACTGATGCTGAAGCTCCAACACTTTGGCCACCTGATGTGAAGACTCACTAGAAAAGACCCCGATGCTGGGAAAGATTGACAGTAGGAGGAAACAGGGGTGACAGAGGATGAGATGGTTGGATGGACGTGAGTTTGAGCAAACTCCCAGAGATGGTGAAGGACAGGGAAGCCTGGCGTGCTGCAATCCATGAGGCCGCAAAGAGCCAGACACACGACTGAGAGACTGAACAAACAATATGGAACAACTAGAACAACTTATAGTTGTTTAAAACTCAACACAGGCTTCTATCCTTTCTCCAATTTTAGGAAGCTCACATTACAGTTTTTAAAAACAATTTTTAAAAAGCTTTTTCCCCCGGCTACATCAGCAAACTGGGTAAATGACCAGGCTGTTTTACTAACGCAAAAAACTCAGACCCTCAAGTCATTAATTTTGACACACAGCAGGAACTTAACTTACTCTTGGGCTCTAGAAACAAAACAATTAGATATTTATCAAAAACTTTAAAACACTTTCTAAAGTATTTTTTAAAAAGAAACAAAAAATAAAACTGCTTAAAAGTAGCATCTATGTGTATTATGCTACCATTTCTATGGAAAAATGATATAAGCATGCATTTATATATGGATAAAATATTTCTGGAAAAATACCTAAAAAACTTTGCTCTGTCCTTTCACTCTGGGCTCCAGCCACGATGTGGACACCAGCCACGTACTAAGTGACCATGCAGAAAACAAAAGCCACCAACAGTGGCAGCAAGGCATTCCTTTCTGGAAATACCAGAGACACATGTAAGACCAGCAGGAAGACCAACTTCTCTGGTTTCCTTCTAAGGGGATAAAGAGGGGCCCAGAAACATCTGTAATAAAACCAGAAAGTGGGCCTTACACTTAGTTGCTTCAGTACACAGACTGGGGCCAACACAGCAAGTGTGACTTCATGCCTCTGAAGAGCAGCACCATCCACCTGGCTGCTCAGGTCACTTCAACGACCCTGGTTCCTCCTCCCCATCACCTCCAAAACCACCCATCACTCCCACAACCAAACCATGTGTCTAACAAAAGTCTTTCAGAACTCCATCTCCTGCTCTCCATCTCGACCCTAGGTGGAGTCCATTGCCACCCTCCCCTGGCTCTTTAATCCACTGAAGAGTGGCCCCACCAAGTCAGGTCCTGTGAGAGGCAAAGCTTGAAACCAACCATGCAGCAAGATGCTAAATGTGTGTTCTGTGTCTGGTGGTATGGCTCCTGCACATAGCATACAGTTTATGGGCAAAATACTGCTATAAGGGAACCACTTAAAAGTAAAAACATAAACACAAGAGTACTTAAGAGTATTTAATTACTGAAGAGATTTGACCCCTAAACATTAAGAAATCACACAAGTAAAACATGCTGAGCAATACTTAGCCAAGTGGAAATGATTCAGCCGAAAACTGTTTCCTGTACCCACCGTAACGTGAGTACATGCACACACACACTTTTACCAACTAAAAATATCATGTATTCAAACTAAAACCAGTACATACCTGTCTTAATTTCTCTTTATGTTTTTCAACTTGTGCATTTAATTCTTCTTGCATTTTCAAACGAGCAGCTGCTAAAGCCTCCTGTCGTTTAACAACAATATCAGGTTCTGAAAAGGCAGAAAAAAATTGGAATAAAGCACCTTGTAAAATATAAAATGGAAACTCTTGAGGTCTATATTATTAGAAGTGTACAGAAACCAAACAATACAAAAATCTTTTTTAACATGAGTAAGTCTATCCTTCTGCATATATTTAATTACTGCCTAAAGGAGAAGGAGACTATCATATAGCCTCAGTTCAGAGTCCTTGTTAAATACTTAAACAGCATCAGAAATCTCTGTTCACAATAGATTTCTGGGCTCCCTGAGCAATCCCAATTCAGAGAATCTGTCATAGGCCCTACGACTAAAATATAAGTGGTGAGGCAGCCACAGCGAAATTTTATTTCACATCCTGGATACCTCCTAACACCCAGCCTCTAGGCTAACCAGAATTCTAGAAGATAACCATGGGAAAGTTTTCTGATCATTAGCTACCACCTAGTTAGTTTACAGTTCTACTTTATAGAAATGTGAATTGTAATGTGAATTATAGCAACATTTGAAATTGCTGTTTTATTCTTAGAAAAAAAGAAATTATGTGTGGATTTTTTAAACCTAATTTTCCTAACAAAATTGTACAACACAAAGTACACCTTTCACTGCACATTTACTTTGTGCAACCCTTCCTTAAAACAAACTCCTCTTCTGAGATGCCCATCCCATTATATTATAAATCCACTCCTCAGCTGTCAGCAGGTCACAGTGCCAGCAATGGCTGTATCAGGTGACTGAAGCTGTTCTCTAACCTCATCCATGTCACATTATCCTGCAACTTAAGCAAGATTTACAACTGTATTTTGTTTGGGGGGATATACAGCCAAAACCCAAAAGTACTGAGATAATGGCAGAACCACAGGGTTTCATGAGAGAGTGAAGAAATTTTTTAGGTCCTTCTGCTAACGACTACTTTTACATTATGATGTTTGTTTCTTCCCCAGCTTTATAACTGTGGTGACTCAGATCACTGACGTTTAGCATTTATTTAATTATACTACTATCATCAAAATACTGAACATTTCTTTTCAATATGTTCTCAGAAACCGTAACTTCTAACAGGTTAAATAAAAGGTGACTGTTTTAGAGGAAATGAGTTTTTGAAACAGCCATGTGTAAATATGCCATCAGGTCTGATGAGTAAGTTATGAAAAGCAAAATGCAGTGGATGTGAGGAACTAAGGCTGAGTTTCCTGTCACTCACAAGGGTTCTAGAGATAAGAGTCAGTAGGCACACCCATAAGTATGCAGAAGCTGTGACGCTTTCATTTTAATCTCTCCTGTAAATGAAGAATGATGCAGAGTGTTCTACACATCATTAAGCAGGTTTTTCACCCCATCAAAAACTCTGAAATTTAAAAAACACACTATTGCAATTCACCAAAATCAACTTCAGAAGGGTAAAACAGTTTTCCTCCCACACAGATTAGACAGATACCTCTTACTCGTAACAACAGACTAACATCAATACTACAGTTAAGTACGGGTAAAGCCACGTCTTCAGTCCTCTTCCCTGGAAAATTCCACGGACAGAGGAGCATGGGTCCCAAAGACTCGGACACGACTAAGCGTACACACATACACACGCATACTAACCCAGAGCAGCGGCAGCTTGATCTAAGTGCCTCTGCCTCAAGGCCCTCAACCGCGTGGAAAGCTTCTGAAACACCACGTAGAGAAGGATGCAGCTGAAGACGATGTACCAGCCGTAAGTGGCCAGCAGGGAGCCCACTGAAAAGAATAAAACACTCAGTTTTCCAGAAACTAAAAACGACACTACCACCGGACTTCCTAAGAAGGCAGTTAAAACAGCGAGAAGTACAATCCAGGGATCCCTGAGAAGGTGCTTCTCAGCCATCTGGGGAATCGGAGGGGCAAGCCCGGGGCACGCGGGGCATGTCAGCCGGGTTTTGGATGATGGGGTGTGTCCGAATCAGGAAGAGAAGGGCTTTAAGGATCCTGGCAACATGTTGAAAGGGGTAGCCGCGGGGGGCTGGCACAAGGCAGAATTTGGGGGCGTGCGCGAGGGCGCGGTGGTGGGGGGAAGGCGGCGTGGCTGCAAACGCAAAGGACCCAGTGAACCCAGTAACCGCGACCCGGAAGGGCTTGTACCGCCTGTGTCGCGCGAGATAAAGGACTCGCAAACAAGGGCCGACAGCAAAGCCCAGGGAAGCCGGGCTCCGCCGCGCGCGCCTTCGGCCCACCGCCCAGGCCTGTGGGTACCTGCCGCGTCCGGCCCCCGGCCCACAAAGCCGTGGAAAACTACTCACTGAACATGGCGGCGACTCGGCGGTGGTGGCACGGCCCCGCGGCCACTTACCTGTGACGTGAAGGAAACGCAGCCCCTCGGTCTCGAGGGCGGGCCGCGCAGACAGCTGATCCCCGTCCCGCTCCATGGCGACGCAGCCCCGGCCAGCCGCGCGCCGCACACGCCCGCCGAGTCAGCGCCAGCCTTCGCCTTCCGGCGGACCCCTAGTACACGTGGCGCCCGGGGCCGGGTTTCCGGCCTCCCAGCCAATCGGGTGGCAAACCGGCCCGGACGCCCGGCTTGGCCGAGGCGAGCTGAGCCCTCGGGGGCGGCACCGGGAACCTGAGGGGCACCTACGCCCTGCGCCGCGTCGGATATTTACTCTCGTACTGATTGGATGCCGAGGTCTCAAGACGTTGTCTTGGGCAAACAGGATTTGCGTCCACGCCCGATCTCCCTGGCACCTTAAGCAACTGGGATTTCGCAGATTGGCAACTCCCTGCTGTTGTGGGTTCCAGCGTTCCCTTTCCGCTGCCTCTGTTACCTTTCAGAGTTGGGAAACTCCCCGCTGAGCCCCCCGCCATTGTCTCCTCCAGAATCAAAACCTCTTGGGAAAGAATTAGCGTTAACAATGGCTCCAACACGCCTTGAATCAGTAATTACTAAGTATTATAAGACATTACAATTATGTATAATAATGTTTTGTCTTTTCTCTGCCTGCCATGCCGTCCTCCACACCCCCTCCTCTCTTGGACCCCTACCTTAACCACCCTCCATGGAATTTGACCTTGAGCGTATTTTGGAGGAGGATTTAAAGTGAAAATACTCCTCTGTGTCTGAAAAGAAGGGTTGAGGATTAGGAAGTGAAAATAATGAGCAGATAACGACTGATGCAGCGTGCTCTGCCACCTTGGCCAGCACAGACGTGCCTGGGGTATCCTTGGGGGATTCCACCGCTGGTTTCCCTAGCAGTTTCTCAAAGGACTTGAACCTAGACCCACAGAATGGCATTTTCAGGTGTGTGTCAGAAAACAGGAGAAGAGGAGAAATGGGCTTCTGGAGAAAATTAGGAAATGAGGACTCTGGATTTTATCAATTAAGACTGTGAAGACCCATTGATTTGCCTTTAGAAGTGTTAGGGTAAGCACACTGACGGAAACTGCCAACCCTGGCCAGACACCGTAGCAACCATTATCATGAGTTATTTTATGACCGGAGATCCTGGGAAAGAACATGGAACTAAGAAGTCACCACCAACGGGAAGAGTTCAGGCAACGTCAAAAGGAGACACCGTGTGTACGACCACCTCCCAGAATCCTTGTCGCTGCCATCCAACTTGGCTGAGCAATGCACGTGCCACAAGGCAGGACTCTGAATCAGCAGGCCAGGCCTCCCTGTCTATCACCAATTCCTGGAGTTTACTCAGACTCATGTCCATAGAGTAGGTGATGCCATACAACCATCTCATCCTCTGTTGTCTCCTTCTGCTCCCACCTTCAATCTTTCGCAGCATCAGGGTCTTTTCAAACAACTAAGTTCTTCACATCAGGTGGCCAAAGTATTGGAGTGTCAGCTTCAGCATCAGTCCTTCCAATGAATATTCAGCACTGATTTGCTTTACGATGGACTAGTTGGATCTCCTTTCTATCCAGGGGACTCTTAAGAGTCTTCTTAAACACCACAGTTCAAATGCCTCAATTCTTTGATGGTCAGCTTTATTTATAGTCCAACTCTCACATCCATACATGACTGCTGAAAAAACCATAGCTTTGACTAGACAGACCTTTGTTAGCAAAGTAATGTCTCTGCTTTTTAATATGCTGTCTAGATTGGTCATAACTTTTATTCCAAGGAGCAAACGTCTTTTAATTTCACGGCTGCAGTCACCATCTGTAGTGATTTTGGAGCCCCCCCCCCACCAAAAAATAAAGTCTGTCACTGTTTCCACTGTTTCCCCACCTATTTGCTGTGAAGCGATGGGACTGGATGCCATGATCTTAGCTTTCTGAATGTTGAGTTTTAAGCCAACTTGTTCACTCTCTTACTTTCATCAAGAGGCTCTTTAGTTCTTTGTTGCTTTTTCTCTTAAGTGTGGTGTCATCTGCATGTCTGAGGTTGTTGATATTTCTCCTGGAGATCTTGATTCCAGCTTGTGCTTCATCCACCCTGACATTTCGCATGATATACCCTACAGATAAGTTAAGTAAGCAGGGTGACAACATACAGCCTTGATATAGTCCTTTCCTGATTTGGAAGCAGTCTGTTGTTCTATGTCCAGTTCTAACTGTTGCTTCTTAACCTACATACTAATTTCTTAGGAGCCAGGTCAGGCAGTCTGGTATTCCCATCTCTTGAAGAATTTTCCATAGTTTGTTGTGATCCACAAAATCAAAGGCTTTGGCATAGTCAATAAAGCAGAAGTAGATGTTTTTCTCTGGAACTCTCTTGCTTTTTTGATGATCCAAAGGATGTCTGCAATTTGATCTCTGGTTCCTCTGCCTTTTCTAATCCAGCTTGAACATCTGGAAGTTCATGGTTCATGTACTGTTGAAGCCTGGTTTGGAGGATTTTGAGCGTTACTTTGCTAGCGTGTGAGATGAGTGCAATTGTGCAGTAGTTTGAGCATTCTTTGGCATTGCCTTTCTTTGGGATTGGAATGAAAACTGATTTTTTCCAGTCTTGTGGCCACTGCTGAGTTTTCCAAATTTGCTGGCATATTGAATACAACAGTTTCACAACATCATTTTTAGGATTTGAAATAGCTCACCTGGAATTCCATCACCTCCACTAGCTTTGTTCATAGTGATGCTTCCTTCCAAAGGCCCACTTGACTTTGCATTCCAGGATGTCTGGCTCTAGGTGAGTGATCACACCATTGTGATTATCTGGGTCTTAAAGATTTTTTTTTGTATAGTTCTTCTTATATAATTCTTGCCATGTCTTCTTAGTGTCTTTTGCTTCTGTTAGATCCATGCCATCTCTGCCCTTTATTGTGCCTGTCTTTGCATCATCTGTTCCCTCGGTATCTCTAATTTTCTTGAAGAGATCTTTAGTCTTTCCCATTCTATTGTTTTTCTCTATTTCTTTGCACTGATCACTGAGGAAGGCTTTCATATTTCTCCCTGCTGTTCTTTGGAACTCTGCATTCCAATGGGTATATCTTTCCCTTTCTCCTTTGTCTTTCGCTTCTCTTCTTTTCTCAACTATTTATAAGGCCTCCTCAGACCACCATTTTGCCTTTTTTTGCATTTCTTTTTCTTGGGGATGATCTTGATCACTGCCTCCTTTACAATGCCACTAACCTCCATCCATAGTTCTGGCACTCTATCAGATCAAATCCCTTGACCCTATTTTTCATTTCCTCTGTATTATCGTAAGGGGTATGATTTAGGTCATAGGTTCTCTTATTTGCTACTCTTTAGTGACACATTCACAGGATGGATTGAAGCATTCCCTGCCAGGACAGAGAGAGTCTGTAAAGCTACAGAAGTCTGTAAAGCTCTGCTAAAGGAGATAGTGTCTACCTTTGGGGTACCTTGATCACTTCAGAGGGACAATGGGCCCTCATTTACAGCCACGATATCCCAGAACCTGGCCATATGTTTAGGAATCAAATATCACCTCCACACATCATGGCAGCCTCAAGCCTCAGGGAAAGTATGCTGTGCTTAGTCACTCAGTCATGTCTAACTCTTTTCTATCCATGGAGTGCAGTCCATCAGGCTCCTCTGTCCATAAGGATTCTCCAGGCAAGAATACTGGAGTGAGCTGCCATGCCTTTCTCTCTGGGAAGGTGAAGAGAGCCAACCAGACACTTAAAAGGGCTATGGCTGCACTATGTCAAGAAAAACATAATAAATGGATCCATATGCTACCCATAGCCCTCATGAGAGTACAGGCAGCTCCCAAATAGCTACTATTAAGCCTTTATGAAACGATGTATAGACGTCCATTCTTAACTTCTGGTTTTTTTTTTAAGAGGACACCAGTAAACTCCTAAAACATACAATTGACCTGGGAAGGTTTCAACAAGAACTGTGATATGGAGAAAGGTCTTTCTAAACCACAGAAGGACTTAAAAAAACCCAAGTAGAGCTGAGGGACCAAGTATTAGTAAAGACCTGGCAAGAGAAAGGGAGTCCAAGCCAGATGTCTGAGAATTGGAAAGGGCCGTATCAAGTTGTCCTAGTAACCTCAACTGCTGTAAAAGTGAAGGGTCTATCTGCCTGGGTCCACAATTCTAGAATAAAACCCTATGGCCTTACAGGATGGGGAGATGGGGACTGGGCCTCCAAAAGCAGAGGACAACTATTCCTGTGAACCTGTTGAAGACTGTTGTTCAGGTGGAACACCATCAAATCTCCCTCAGGTAAGTCAATGCATCTTATGATGTTTCTCCTCTTCCTTACATGCCTTCCTGCACAGTTATTAACTTCTCCCTTAATGATGCATATATGCTTGAAAATCACACTGCTTCTTGACTCAGTATAACCTCCCCTTGCTGAATCTGCATTAGCAGCAGAAGTTGGAGATATGTCCAGCCTATCCCAGGGTATCAGTGGTCCACCCTTCCAGCCCAGCTACATGCTGTCACCCAGTGTGCCCCATGTGGTCATGGCATGGCCTTTTGGGTAAAAGGGGAGAAAAACTTCATGCCTTGGTATCAACAACAGCTGTCTTTATTTACCCCATAATAATATCTGAAATCCCACTCAGGCCCTTATTTTCTCTCTTGACTAACATTCCCCAAGTGACCTTCCCTATGTGTCTCAAAAGTGACTCCCCAACAGGAGTATCTGTGGGAAATCTGGACAACTCACAATGCAGGGTAACCTTCAGTGTCAGAACTGATGGAGAAGACTGGGATCTAGGAATTGCTCTAGGGTATTGTGATTTGATGAGAATACTAGACCACCTGACCTGCCTCTTGAGAAATCTGTATGCAGGTCAGGAAGCAACAGATAGAACTGAACATGGAACAACAGACTGGTTCCAAATAGGAAAAGGAGTACATCAAGGCTATATATTGTCACCCTGCTTATTTAACTTATCTGCAGAGTACATCATGAGAAATGCTGGGCTGGAAGAAACACAAGCTGGAATCAAGATTGCCAGGAGAAATATCAGTAACCTCAGATATGCAGATGACACCACCCTGGCAGAAAGTGAAGAGGAACTAAAAGACTCTTGATGAAAGTGAGAGAGTGAAAAAGTTGGCTTAAAGCTCAACATTCAGAAAACAAAGATCATGGCATCCAGTCCCATCACTTCATGGAAAGTAGATGGGGAAACAGTGTCAGACTTGATTTTTGGGGGCTCCAAAATCACTGCAGATGGTGACTGCAGCCATGAAATTAAAAGACGCTTACTCCTTGGAAGAAAAGTTATGAGCAACCTAGATAGGATATTCAAAAGCAGAGACGTTACTTTGCCAATTAAGGTCCGTCTAGTCAAAGCTATGGTTTTTCCAGTAGTCATGTATGGATGTGAGAGTTGGACTATGAAGAAAGCTGAGCACTGAAGAATTGATGCTTTTGAACTGTGGTGCTGGAGAAGACTCTTGAGAGTCCCTTGGACTGCAAGGAGATCCAACCAGTCCATTCTGAAGGAGATCAGCCCTGGGATTTCTTTGGAAGGAATGATGCTGAAGCTGAAACTCCAGTACTTTGGCCACCTCGTGTGAAGAGTTGACTCATTGGGAAGACTCTGATGCTGGAAGGGATTGGGGGCAAGCAGAGAAGGGGATGACAGAGGATGAGATGGCTGGATGGCATCTCTGACCTGATGGACATGAATCTGAGTGATGATGGACAAGGAGGCCTGGTGTGCTGTGATTCATGGGGTCGCAAAGAGTCAGATATGAGTGAGCGACTGAACTAACTGAACTGATTATGATTTAGCCCAAAGCCTGGGGATTAGAAGTTCTGGCAGAAATGACATGCTATACCTATCCCTGAGCATGAGGCTCTCCTCAGTTGCCATTAACCAGTCTCAAAAATCCATGTTTTTTTCTGGACAACCAAAAACCACACCTGATCATCCTAATTTCTAAATCAGACGGCAACTCTGACCCCTGTTGTTCCCTTGTAGGGGTCCCCACCATTGAAAACATAGCCCCATGGTGGGAACCTAAATGAAATACTCTCTACCTCGAGGACAGATCCCAGGATGCCTCACAACACTTGAATCTCTTCCTAAATGCCCTCACTGCTGTGGTTTGGCAGCAAGTGGGGTTATGGTCTCCTCCCAGCTGCTAAAGGACTGCCCTGTTCCAGTTTTAAGGCAGATGGAAATCCTCCACCCCTTTGGTAAGCTTGTTTTGTTGCCCAGCTTGAACTCAGTCATAGTGTCTACTTCATATGTGGAGATAAAGCTTGTTTATCCCTGCCACCTTTTTGGACAGGAACTTGCTCTCTAGGGTGTGTCATGCTGTACATAGATCTGGCCTGGATAATACCTCCTTGCCTCCACCAGTATTACCCACTAGAGGTTATGTCATGCAGTGGTACTTAGCCCCTTTTTCTGGCATTAGGGCTGACTTCTGGTTTGACAGGAGCTGCCACTGAGGGAACTTCTTTATATAAATTTCAGCAGCTTTCTACCAATACTTCTGTGTCCATAGAAAAAGCTGCAAGGACCCTCCAACATCTACAATCCTGGTTAGAGTCCCTAGCCACAATGGTCCTACAAAATCGTTGGACTTTAGATTTACTAACTGCAGGGCAGAGCAGCACTTGTCTCTATCTAAGGGAAGAATGCTGTTTTTATTATAACCAGTCTGGGCAGGTCCAAGAAGATATCAAGGGGCTTTTGGAACAGGCCACAGAGATCTTGGATATGAGCTCAACAGGTGTATGGAATTCTCCTTTCCGTTCTTGGCTCCTACCATTTCTGGGCCCAGTGATAACTATCTTATTAGGACTCCTATTGGGCTCCTGTATACTCCAACTCCTTACAAAGTTTATCTACAACAGGTTCCAACAGTTCCAAACCAAACTGATGTTACTACAAGGGTTTCAGATATAGAACACCTCAACTTAGATCAGGTAGAGAAAGACTTCTGCTCTTCTAAGCGGGTCTACACCCATGCACAGCAGGAAAAAGTTACAGGAGAAAGAGACCTCTGCCCCAATTCCCAAGAAGTATCTTGAGTTTGAAGTCTATCAGGGGCAGTTGTTAGAGGAAGCACACTGACTAAAACTGCCCACCCTGGCCAGGCACCGTAGTAACCACTTGCATGGGTTGTTTTTTGACAGGAGCTCCTGGTAAGGAACATGGAACTAATAAGCCACCACCAACTGGAGGAGTTGGGGAAAAGTCAAAAGGAGATACCACATGTCTGACCACTTCCCAGAATCTTTGTTGCTGGCATCCATCTTGGCTGAGCAATGTGCGTGCCACCAGGAAGGACTCTTGAGTCAGGATGATTGGCCAAAGACAACCTGGACATGCATCCCATCACCATAAACCCAAAACTGCAAGCCATGTGGCAGAGCAGTTCTCCTGGGTTCCCTTACCTTGCTGCTCTCCACCTGGGTGCCAATTCCAATAAAGTCTCTTCCTTCTATCAGCACATGTCTCCTCAGACAATTCTTTTCTGGTGAGACAAGGGCCCACTTTTGGGGCCCTGAAGGGGGTCTCCCTTAATACAACGGAAGGAAGAATTTTATTCCCCCTTTCCTTGCTGTTTCTCCTCTTATTGAAGCAGGAGATAGATGGTCTTCAGGCTTGACATTTATAACTGGCCCCCTGTTCATACTTTCACCTTACCCAGAAGAATAACCATCATGGGAGGGTGGGGGGTCTGGATACTGAGTTCTTTTATAGAACAGAGAAGGGGAGGAGTTGAGGAAGTAAAGACCTTATCTTGCAAATATCTCCTGAAATGGCCAACCTTAGGGAGAGAAAGTTTTAATCTCTTACAGGCAGAGAAAGCCACAATGAATGAAAACTAACCAAGTTGATCACATGGATCACAACCTTGTATAACTCAATGAAACTGTGAGCTGGGCCATGTAGGACAGCCATGTAGACAGATGGGTCATGGTAGAGAGATCTGACAAAACATGGTCCACTGGAGAAGGGAATGGCAAACCACTTCAGCATTCTTGCTTTGAGAACCCCATGAACAGTATGAAATGACAAAAAGGTATAACACCTAAAGATGAACTCCCCAGGTCAGTAGGTGCCCAATATGCTACTGGAGAAGAGTGGAGAAACAGCTGCAGAAGAAATGAAGAGGCTGAGCCAAAGTGGAAAAATGCCCAGATGTGAAGGTATCTGGTAGTGAAAGCAAAGTCCAGTGCTGTAAAGAAAAATATTGCATAGGATCCTGAAATGTTAGGTCCATGAATCAAGGTAAATTGGAAGTGGTCAAACAAGAGATGGCAAAAGTGAACATTGACATTTTAGGAATCAGTGAACTAAAATGAATCAGAATTCAGTTCAGTTCAGTTCATTCCAGTCACTCAGTCATGTCCGACTCTTTGCAACCCCATGAACTGCAGCATGCCAGGCCTCCCTGTCCATCACCAACTCCCAGAGTTCACTCAGACTCACGTCCATCAAGTCAGTATAGGTGAATTTAATTGAGATAACCATTATATCTATTACCATGAGCAAGAATACCTTATAAGAAATGGACTAGCCCTCATTGTCAATGAAAGAGTCTGAGATGCAGTTACTTGGGTGCAGTTTCAAAAACAACAGAATGATCTCATTTCATCTCCAAGGCAAATCAGTTAATATCAAAATAATCCAAGTCTATGCCTCAGTCATGAATGCCAAAGAAGCTGAAGTTGAATGGTTCTATGAAGACCTACAAGACTTTCTAGAACTAACATTAAAAAAAAAAAAAAGATGTCCTTTTCATCATAGAGTACTGGAATGCAAAAGTAGGAAGTTAAGAGATAACTGGTGTAACAGAAAAGTCTGGCCTTGGAGTACAAAATGAAGCAGGGCAAAGGCTAACAGAGCTTTGGCAAAAGAACACACTGGTCATAGCAAACACAACAAGAAATGACAGCAACACAAGAAATGACTCAACACAGAGACACCACCAGATGGCCATTATCTAAATCAGGTTGATTATATTCTTTACAGCCCAAGATGGAGAAACTCTATACAGTCAGCAAAAACAAGACCGGGAACTAACTGTGGCACAGATCATGAACTCCTTAATGCAAAATTCAGACTTAAATTGAAGAAAGTAGGGAAAACCACTAGACCATTCAGGTATGACCTAAATCAAATTCCTTATGATTATAAAGTAGAAGTGAGAAATAGATTCAAGGGATTTGATAGAGTGCCTGAAGAACTATGGACAGAGTTGAGTGACATTGTATAGGAGACGGTGATCTAAACCATCCCCAAGAAAAAGAAAGGCCAAAAGGCAAAATGGTTGTCTGAAGAGGCCTAACAGATAGCTGAGAAAAGAGAAGAAGCCAAAGGCAAAGGGCAAAGGAAAGATTTACCCACTGGAATTCAGATTTCCAAAGAATAGCAAGGAGAGATTAAAAAAAAAAAAAAAAAAAAAA
>SJYW01021251.1:164200-203527 GCA_006410735.1 Raphicerus campestris | reverse complement strand
AAATTGAAGAAAGTAGGGAAAACCACTAGACCATTCAGGTATGACCTAAATCAAATTCCTTATGATTATAAAGTAGAAGTGAGAAATAGATTCAAGGGATTTGATAGAGTGCCTGAAGAACTATGGACAGAGTTGAGTGACATTGTATAGGAGACGGTGATCTAAACCATCCCCAAGAAAAAGAAAGGCCAAAAGGCAAAATGGTTGTCTGAAGAGGCCTAACAGATAGCTGAGAAAAGAGAAGAAGCCAAAGGCAAAGGGCAAAGGAAAGATTTACCCACTGGAATTCAGAGTTCCAAAGAATAGCAAGGAGAGATTAAAAAAAAAAAAAAAAAAAAAAGCTTCCTGAGTGAACAATGCAAGGAAACAGAGGAAAATAATAAAATGGGGAAGACCAGAGATCTCTTCAAGAAAATCAGAGATACCAAGGGAACATTTCATGCAAAGACGGGCACAATAAAGGACAAAAACAGTATGGATCTAAGAGAAGCAGAAGATACGAAGAAGAGGTGGCAAGAATATACAGAAGAACTATACCCAAAAGATCTTAATGACCTGGATAACAATGATGGTGTGATCTGTCACCTGGAGTTAGACATCTTGGAGTGAGGTCAAGTGGGCCTTAGGAACATCACTATGAACAAAGCTAGTGGAGGTGATGGAATTGCATGGAGCTATTTCAAATCCTTAAAGATGATGCTGTGAAAATGCTGCACTCAATATGACAGTAAAATTGGAAGACTCAGCAGTGGCAACAGGATTGGAAAAGGTCAGTTTTCATTCCAGTCCCAAAGAAAGGCAATGCCAAAGAATGATCAAACTACTACACAACTGCAAAAGGCCTATCTGGGGAATCCAGAACTGGACGTCCTCCTTTTTGGGACATTTAGCGGGGCCCCAAGGCCACACCAGGCCGACCAGCCGGCACACTCCACAGGCAAGGGCCTCCCCACTCCCAGGGCCACCACCCTGGCCGCCCACTCCCACCCAGCGGTGCCCAGCAAAGGAGGGAGGTGCAGGGGGCAGGGAGGGGCATTCACCTGCGCATCTGCCCCTCGGAAGGCCAGGGGGGCACCTGCAACTGCACTCATTTCACATGCCAGCAAGGTAATAACAAAATATTTCAAGCTAGGCTTTAATAATGTGTGAACTGAGAACTTCCAGATGTTCAAGCTAGCTTTAGAAAAGGCAGAGGAACCAGAAATCAAATTGCCAACATCCATTGGGTCATAGAAAAAGCTAGAGAATTACAGAAAAACTTCTGCTTCATTGACTATGATAAAACAGAGTCAGACACGACTGAGCGACTTCACTTTCACTTTTCACTTTCATGCATTGGAGAAGGAAATGGCAACCCACTCCACTGTTCTTGCCTGGAGAATCCCAGGGACGGGGGAGCCCGGTGGGCTGCTGTCTATGGGGTTGCAGAGAGTCAAGACACGACTGAAGTGACTTAGCAGTAGTGTAGATCATAACAAACTGTGGAAAACTCTTAAAGAAATGGCAATACCAGACTACCTTACCTGCCTCCTGAGAAACCTGTATGCAGATGAAGAAGAAACAGAACTGGTCATGGAACAATGGACTGGTTCCAAACTGGGAAAAGAGACATCAAGGCTGTATATTATCACCCTGTTTATTTAATTTATATGAAAAGCACATCATGTGAAATGCAGGCTGGATGAAGCACAAGCTGGAATCAAGATTTCTGGAAGAAATATCAATAACCTGTTATGCAGGTGTCACTACCCTTATGGCAGAAAGCAAAAAGGGACTAAAGAGTTTCTTGATGAAAGTGAAAAAGTTGAGTGAAAAAAACAACTTAAAACTCAACATTCAAAAAAGCTAAGATCATGTCATCCGGTCCCATCACTTCATGGCCAATAGATATGGGAACAATGGAAACAGTGACAGACTTTATTTTCTTGGGCTCCAAAATCACTGTGAAGGTAACTGCAGCCATGAAATTAAAAGATGCTTGCTCCTTGGAGGAAAAGCTATGACAAATGTAGACAGTGTATTAAAAAGCAGAGACATCGCTTTGCTGAAAAAAGTGCATATAGTCAAAGCTATGGTTTTTCCAATAGTCTTGTACAGATAGATGTGAGTCTTAAACCATAAAGATGACTGGGTGCTTAAGAATTGATTCTTTCTAACTGTGGGGCTGGATAGACTCTTGAGAGTCCCTTGGACTGCAAGGAGATTAAAACAGTCAATCCTAAAGAAATCAACCTTGAATATTCATTGGAAGGGCTGATGCTGAAGGTCCAATACTTTGACCACATGATGAAAATAGCCAACTCATTGGAAAAAACCCTGATGCTAGTAAAGATTGAAGGCAGGAGGAGAAGGGGATGACACTGGATTAGATGGTTGGATGTTCACTGACTCAATGGACATGAGTTTGAGCAAGCCTCAGGAGATTGAGAAGGACAGGGAAACTTGCCATGCTGCAGTCCATGGGTTCACAAAGAGTCATAGGTGACTGAGCAGCTGAACAAAAACAGGCAGAGGGGCAGGGATCCCTGAGGCAGGCTGTTAGAGATGGGTTGTTGATAACTTACTGTGAATGGTGCAGGTATCCATGGTCTCTCAAGGAGAAAATTTATTTTTTATTTTTATTTTTGAAGGAGAAAATTTTACTCTGGGACCAAAAGACAAGATCTCAGTCGATTAGAGCTTTGTGTAACAAAGTTTTATTTAAAGTGACAGGACAGAGAAATCTTCTGACATAGATATCAGAAAAGGGTAAAAGAGTACCCACCTCACTGTTTCACGCAGAGCATTATATACTTTTCAATGGCTGCTGAGGATAGATAAGAAGGATACCTCCAGGTTGTAAGAGTTCCACTGGACCCTTTCCCAAGGCATATATCCATTTCAGTACAAAATTAACCA
The DNA here is from genome assembly GCA_006410735.1 of Raphicerus campestris. Classification (NCBI taxonomy): domain Eukaryota; kingdom Metazoa; phylum Chordata; class Mammalia; order Artiodactyla; family Bovidae; genus Raphicerus; species Raphicerus campestris. Next base: position 200,629 of record SJYW01021251.1, on the reverse strand, counting down.
GAAGGAAACCAGAAGGAAGTGTTCCAGGCAATGCTTTTCTGCATAAGATGCATTGTTTTAAGAAACAGATTCACAGGCAAGATTTGTTACAATTATAATCATTAACATAGAGTCTAAGAAAAGCATTTCCATGAGTAGGCTTTGTTCTGTGTATTCATTTACTCCTAAAGAAAGGCCAGTTCTGAACTATTCCACATGGAGGCGGAGGTTGGTAAGCTGGAACTTATGTTTCAGAAAGCTGACTCTGATCTGGACTACATTCAGTACAGGCTGGAATATGAAATCAAGACTAATAATCCTGATTCAGCAGACAAGAAAAATCCAGTTACACTTTTAAAGGAATTGTCAGCAATAAAGTCTCGATATCAAACTTTGTATGTTTGCTTTAAATCAATTGCTGTGGAGCAGAAAGAGACTAAGAGCCACATTTGTGCTACTTTCAGTAAGACTATGACCTTGATACAAGAACTGCTGAAGAAAACAGACCTGGAGCTGTTACCACTGATTGAAGAAAAGAAAACTGTGGCAGAGCAATTAAGAGCTCACATGCCAGACTTATGAGGATGAAATGGCCTTGCAAGAAGGAACTCTAATGGGGAAGAAATCAATCCCAGAAATTTAGGAAGATGTCTTGTTAACATTGATGACTATTGGTCGGGAGATGACAAAGGAGACTTGGCTTCAGTGACTGGATAGTGATGCCTTCCACAGGAGAGGGGGATACGAGAGAAGGGTAGATATTGTATTAATAAAATTCAGCCAAAGGAGCAGAATGGAAAGAAAGAGATTTTAAAAATATATGCACATATGCTTAGTAATTTCAGTCGAGGAAGTCCCAACACCATTTTGTATTTGTTTTTGTGTAACTGGGATAACACAGATGTCCTGACTGACCTATTGCAAAAGAATATTATGTACTATCAGTCAGTCAGATGTGAATGAACATGCTTGGGAAATTAAAGATTAGAAAAATATTTGTACTATATTATACATATGTATGGAGAAGGCAATGGCACCCCACTCCAGTACTCTTGCCTGGAAAATCCCATGGGTGGAGGAGCCTGGTGGGCTGCAGTCCATGGGGTCACAAAGAGTCAGACACGACTGAGCGACTTCACTTTCACTTTTCACTTTCCTGCATTGGAGAAGGACATGGCAACCCACTCCAGTGTTCTTGCCTGGAGAATCCCAGGGATGGGGGGAGCCTGGTGGGCTTCCATCTATGGGGTTGCACAGAGTCGGACATGACTGAAGCGACTTAGCAGCAGATACATATGTAAATAATTTTATTGTTGAAAATTCTGATCGCAGATGTGGTCACATCATTGGTGAGACTGCTAATATGTGACTTAGCAGCCTCCCACAATACCTAACTTAGTAGAAAGCTGGCTTTTCTGTGACAGCTTCACTTTTATTTTTGTCCTGTTCCTTCTGCCTGCCAATGTTGAGCATGAACTCTGCTTTCTAATGCTGTTTTAGATTGTCCCTGTCGTATTTCAGGGACCTGAAATACACCTATGTTCTCCTCTAGTCTGTATTACTATACTTGTTCAGTTCATTCTACTGTAAATCTCTATACATGAACCTTCAAGTTGTAAACGTTCGAAGTGTTTTCCCCTCCAATCACGTAAGTTAGCTCTGTTTGAGGAGGCACTTTTAGGTTTTGAGGCACAGGACCCAAATGTAGGATGGTCCCTGAAGGTTGCAACAGCCGTTCAGAATGTAATCCAGTGCTACCGTGGCATCTATGATGAGAAAAAAAGAGCTACCACTCAGACATTACTGAATTGTTCTTTCAGGAAGGTAGACAGAATTGAATCCAGCAAGGAGCCAGAACCTGTGCTGTCAATTGCAGGTATGAAATCACAGCTTGCCCTGTCTCTTGTTGCTGATGACCCTTCAGCTCTGCCATCTGCCACCACACTCTCTCTCCAGTCAGTAACTCTTCTTGCCTCTTCACTTGATGCCAGTCCCTGTTGTCCTATACTACTGTGCTTTTCAAGATACTATACTTTCAGATTAAAAATGTTTTATTTCTTTGGAAAAAAAAAAAGGCCAGTTCTTGGGCAGGATACATTGTTGCACAAGACTTAAGGAAAGCATAAGCGGGAATGTTCGCCTCCTCCTTAAAGGGCCTTGTACAGCCTGCCTAAGTGTTAAAGTCTTCAGGTAGAGGGGCAGGGTTCCCTGAGGCAGGTCATTATGTATAATTATAATAACAAAAGTGGGCTTCCCTGTGGCTTAGATGGTAGAGAATCTGCCTGCAATGCAGGAAACTGGAGAAGGAAATGGCAACCCACGTCAGTATTCTTGCCTACAGAATTCTGTGGACAGAGGAGCCTGGGGGCTGCTGTCCATAGGGTCGCACAGAGTCGGACATGACTGAAGCGACTTAGCAAGCATGCACGCATGGGGTTTGATCACTGGGTCAGGAAGATCTCCTGGAGAAGGGAATGGCAACCCACTCCTGTATTTTTGCCTGGAGAATTACATAGACAGAGGAGGCTGGTGGGCTATAGTCCATGGGGTAGCAAAGAGTTGGACACAAAGGAGTGACTAACACACTCATATGATAACAAAAGCAATCAAAAGCAAAGGTTATAGTCATATAGATTCATAATGGAGTCAAAATCGGCCCTTCCTTGCAACAACTACAGAGGCAGGGGATGCCAGACCATAATAAATCTTGCTATCCCCCACACATAAAATCTACCTCGACTAAGGGGTGCATCCCCACCCAGGGGATGGCCCTAAGATAAATTAACCAGTAGGGGTCAAAGTAAGATGACCGGCCAGGAAGAAGACAAAGACCCAAAAGACTGTCCTCTCACAAAGAATTTAAAATTCCCGAACATACGACTCTAGCAACTGCTTGCCCATGCATCTTTCCACACGTACTCTAATTTTCTAATACTTTCTTTGCTCTATAGCTTCTGACTCCTTATCTGATTTTTTTTCTTACAAGGAAACAAAGTCCCTAGGCAAAGACTAGGGATTTAGATTCTACACACTGACCCCTGTCTTCTAGCGGTTAGGATTCCTGGTTTCCATCCAGGCAACCAGTCAGGCAACTAAGTTTGATTCCTAGTTTTGATTCCCAGTCAGGGAACGAAGTTCTCACTTTCAGCAGCTGCTTACTACAAGCTACTGCTGTGTGAATCCAATGTTATTATCTGTAAAAGATGATGAACTCTTTGCTTTAGGTGAATTCTCACTTGCTCTGACATCTTGCAGGAACTCAATGTGTTAAAATTGAATGACTTCTTGGGATTACAGATGCAATACTTGGCTTAACATATACTCATATGTAAATGCCAATGGACCACTCAGGATGACTAGGGCTAGCTGAAGTTTTTGGTTATACTCTGGACACTAGGTGCATTGTATTGGGGGGAGGGGTCACTGTTCATGGAAGCAGCTGGTTATGATTTCTCTTTCAGAGAAATAGTGTTCTGAAAATTGATCTGGCACAACAGCTTTGGTCAATGTTTGGGAGTGCTCACTAAAAATGTATTCATAACCTGAAAGTTTAGAATTATGTTTTGGGAATTTTTAGAACGTCAAGCCCATGAGGCAGCATCTCAAGTGTCCCTGAGAAAACTGCTCTGAGGAGATGAAGAGGAAGCCAGGATGCATAGGATATAGGAGTTTGTGACAAAGGGCAGGACAACAAACAATTCTGGTTAATTAAACAAAACCAGGGAGAAGGCAATGGCACCCCACTCCAGTACTCTTGCCTAGAAAATCCTATGGATGGAGGAGCTTGGTAGGCTGCAGTCCATGGGGTCGCTGAGTCAGACACGACTGAGCGACTTCACTTTCACCTTTCTCTTTCATGCACTGGAGAAGGAAATGGCAACCCACTTCAGTGTTCTTGGCTGAAGAATCCCAGGGACGGGGGAGCCTGGTGGGCTGCCATCTATAGGGTTGCACAGAGTCGGACATGACTGAAGCAACTTAGCAGTAGCAGCAGCAGCAGCAAACAAAACCAGATATCCCGAGTTAAGGAATTTAGTGTCTTTCTATATATGGGAAGATGGAAGAACCTGGGCTCTCTGAAAACCTTCCTTTGATAGGCACCTCAGCTGTGTGGGGCCAATATTGTGTGTTTTCACATCCTGAGGAAAGTCAGGGTTGACCTTAGGGAGTGGCTGCAGTCTGACGGCTGCTAGAAGGCAGGTATTCTCTGCTTCCTTCCTGAGTTCCCAGATGATTCACCAGCTCACTAGCACACCTTTGGTGGTGGCTGCTTGGCTGCAACCACTGATGACTGTGACACTGTTTACTGATATGGCAGGCAATATTACATTTATCAAGAGCAGTTTATTTTTATATATTAACTTAATGGTTAAGATTACTGGTGGCTTGGGTAAGCTAAGCAGACAGTCTTGGGCTTCCCTGGTTGCTCAGTGGTGAGGAATCCACCCACCAGTGCAGGAGACAAGGGTTTGCTCCCTCATCCAGGAGGACCTCACATGCTTCAGAGCAGCTAAACCCACGCACCACAACTGTTAAGCCTGTGCTCTGGAATCAGGGAGCTGCCCCTGCAGAAGCCTGCTAGCCTGCTAGCCTGCGCTCTAACTAGAGAGCAGACCCGGCTTGCCACAACTAGAGAAAAGCCCATGCAGCAGGAAAGACCCAACACAGCTGAAAGTTAATAAATTAAATTAAGGGAAAACAGTCTTTATCAGACAGGTCCCTGCCTTAGTAAGAGGTGTCAGATAAAGATGTGAAAGCTTCAGGGATGTTTCAGTGAATATCGTTTCTGAGTTCATGGTGTAGTTCAAGAATTAAGATACTTGGAGTAGGTATGGAGAAAGATCTCACATTGCAAAGATTTGCTGTTGCTGGCTTTCATAATAAGTCAATGAGTCGTCAATGAATTAAGACATCTTGCATATCATAAAAGTGTCAAAATGTTGCATCTGGTTACACAGAAGAAAAGAGACTGCTTTATTAGCCTTGTTTATCCACCTTGCCCTGTAATGTTTGTAATCATAGATGGAATACCTTTGTAACATTTGGTTTCTATTATATAAACAAAAATAATGAACAATTCTTGTCACTCATGACTTTGTGACATAGAATAGAAATGAGCACAAGAGTCGTGAAAATAATGTACAATCATGTATAATGATAAAGACTATATTCAATAGAAATTTCAGAAACTGATTTCAGAGCATGGATGATTTGTTTTCAGTGCCTAATATGTTGCTATTCTTATGGTCTCACTGATAGCAGTTACTCATTCTTCTTGGCTAGGCATATATGTTACCTTTGTCCTGTTAATCATATAATAACCATAAAGTTATTGCAGCAAACATTTTGCTCAATATAACTGCTCAGGTGTTATTAACAAAAACAGAACAAAGGTAATATCCAGGATTCCCAACCAGTCACTGATAATGGTAGACTAAATGTTTGGCCCTAATCCACCACTCCTTGCAACAATACCCTTGCCATAGTCTCAAAGTGGGAGGAATGTATTTACCCATCCTTTGACTTTGAACTTGGTTAGACTACTTGTTTTGGTTAATGGCAAATAGGCAAAAGTAATAACATGTCAGTTTTGAGTGTAGGTCTTAAGAAGCCTCTACTCTTTCCTTTTTGTGCCTTTGCCTAGTTGTCCAGGCAAAAAGAGAAAAATATATAAAGCTGAACCACAATAGTTAATCCATAGATGTGAAGTGAAAAACAGAGCCAGCTGTAAGAGAAAATGGTGACTGTTGTTTAAAATAAGTTTTGGGGTGGTTTGTTATGCAGCATTAAAAAAATTATTAGAGTATAATTGATTTATAATAATTTGTTAATTTCCACTATACATTGAAATCACTTTATATATAGATTTATAATATATATAGGCATATATATATATAGGCTTCCCTGGTAGCTCAGCTGGTAAAGAATCTGCCTGTAATGTGGGAGATCCCAGTTTGATTCCTGGATTGGGAAGACCCCTTGGAGAAAGGATAGGCTATCCACTCCAGTATTCTTGGGCTTCCCTGGTGGCTCAGATGGTAAAGAATCCACCTACAATGTAGGAGACCTGGGTTCGATCCCTGGGTTGGGAAGATGCCCTGGAGGAGTGCATGGCAACCCACTCCAGTATTCTTGCCTGGAGAATCCCCATGGACAGAGGAGACCAGAGGACTACAGTCCATGGGATCACAAAGATTCAGACATGACTAAGCAACTAAAACCAACACAGCATGTATTATATATATATATACATATATATATATACACACACACATATATATGCTATGGCATATATCACTTCCTGGCAAATAGATGGGGAAACAATGGAAATAGTGACAGACTTTATTTTTATTTTTTTGGCCTCCAAAATCACTGCAGATGGTGACTACAGCCATGAAATTAAAAGATGCTTGCTCCTTGGAAGAAAAGTTATAACCAACTTAGAATATTAAGAAGCAGAGTGATTACTTTGCCAACAAAGGTCCGCCTAGTCAAAGCTATGGTTTTTCCAGTAGTCATGTATGGGTGTTAGAGTTGGACTATAAAGAAAGATGAGCACCAAATAATTGATGTTTTTGAACTGTGGTGTTGAAAAAGACTCTTGAGAGTCCCTTGGACTGCAAGGAGATCCAATCAGTCCATCCTAAAGGAAATCAGTCCTGAATATTCTTTGGAAGGACTGATGCTGAAGCTGATACTCCAATACTTTGGCCACCTGATGCAAAGAACAGACTCATTTGAAAAGACCCTGATGCTGGGAAAGATTGAAGGCAGGAGAAGGGGATGATAGAGGATAGGATGGTTGGATAGCATCACCAACTCAATGGACATGAGTTTGAGTAAACTCCAGGAGTTGAGGATGGACTGGCATGCAGGGAAGCCTGGCATGCTGCAGTCCATGGGGTCGCAAAGAGTTCGACATGACTGAGTGACTAAACTGAGCACTGACTAACATATATGTGTATATATATAGTTCTTTTCCATATGATTTATTACAAGATATACAATATAGTTTCCTGTGTAGGACCTTGTTGTTTATCCATTCTCTGTATAATAGTTTGCACCTGCTAATTTCAAACTCCCAATACAACCCCTTTTCAACCCCTACCCTTTTGTTGACCACAATTTTGTTCTCTATATCTGTCAGTCTGTTTGTGTTTCATAGACAAGTTCATTTGTATCATATTTTAGTTTGCACATCTAAGTGACATCATATGGTTTTTGTATTTCTCTTCATGACTTGCTTCAACTAATATAATAATCCCTAGATCCATCCATGTTGCTGCAAATAGCATTATTTTATTCTCCTTTATGGCTGAGTAGTATTCCATTGTATATACATACCACATATCCATTCATCTGCTGATGGACATTTAGGTTGTATTCATGTCTTGGCTATTGTAAAAAGTGCTACTATGAAGATTATTGTGGCAGTAGCTAACTGATAAATTGTGAAATCTCAGCTTTTCACAAAAGTGTATACAGCAAAACAGGACTAAGGAGTTGGTAGCTAAGGAGATTGCAGAGATGGCAATCAAACAGTAGTGTTTCTCAGACTGAATAATACAAAGACCTCTCTTGGAATGACATTCTTGTAGACCCCCAAGTGTGGCCTTTAAAATATGTTAAACATACACATAGGTAAAACTAGATATGAGTGCAATTGTCTGGTGGTTAGCACATTCTTTAGTCATATCCTTCTTGGGAAGTGGGATGAGAATGGACCTTTTCCAGTCTTATGGCCACTGCTGGGTCTTTAAGATTTGCTGACATATCAAAAACAACACCTTGATGGCATCATCCTTTAGAGTTTTGAATAGCTCTATTGGGGTTCCATTGCATCCACAAGCTCTATTAATAGCAGTGTGACTGACTTTAGTAGTCCAGTTCATTAAGATATGTTTTGTATAGCTCTTCAGTGTATTCTTTCCACCTCTTCTTGATCTCTTCAGCATCTACTGAGTCTCTACCATCTCTGCTCTTTATTGTGCCCATCTTTGGGTGAAATGTTCCCTTGATATTTCCAATTTTCCTGAAGAGAAGATATTTCCTGAAGAAGAAGAAAAAGAAGCCATGACAAACCTAGACAGTGTTTGGAAAGGCAGAGACATTACTCTGCTGACAAAGCTCCATACAGTCAAGGCTGTGGTCTTCCCGGTGGTCACATACGGTTGTGAGAGGTAGACTGTAAAGAAGGCAGAATACCAAAGAATTGATGTGTTTGAACTGTGATGCTGAATAAGATTCCTGAAAGTACCTTGGATAGCAAGGAGATCAAACCAGTCAATCTTAAGGGAAATTAACACTGAATACTCATTTGAAGGACTGATGGTGAAGATGAAACTCCAGTAATTTGGTCATCTACTGCAAACAGCCAACTCATCAGAAAAGTCCCTGATGCTGGGAAAGATCTAGGGCAGAAGGAGAAGATTGAGGTTGTCAAACGATGAGATGGTTGGATGGCATCACTGATGTAAGGGACTTGAACTTGGACAAACTTCAAGAGATGATGAGGGACAGGGAGGCCTGGAGTGCTGCTTTCTATGGGGTCACAAAGAGTCGGACATGACTGGGTGACTGAACAACAACACAAATAAATATATATCTCNGAAGGGGATGATAGAGGATAGGATGGTTGGATAGCATCACCAACTCAATGGACATGAGTTTGAGTAAACTCCAGGAGTTGAGGATGGACTGGCATGCAGGGAAGCCTGGCATGCTGCAGTCCATGGGGTCGCAAAGAGTTCGACATGACTGAGTGACTAAACTGAGCACTGACTAACATATATGTGTATATATATAGTTCTTTTCCATATGATTTATTACAAGATATACAATATAGTTTCCTGTGTAGGACCTTGTTGTTTATCCATTCTCTGTATAATAGTTTGCACCTGCTAATTTCAAACTCCCAATACAACCCCTTTTCAACCCCTACCCTTTTGTTGACCACAATTTTGTTCTCTATATCTGTCAGTCTGTTTGTGTTTCATAGACAAGTTCATTTGTATCATATTTTAGTTTGCACATCTAAGTGACATCATATGGTTTTTGTATTTCTCTTCATGACTTGCTTCAATTAATATAATAATCCCTAGATCCATCCATGTTGCTGCAAATAGCATTATTTTATTCTCCTTTATGGCTGAGTAGTATTCCATTGTATATACATACCACATATCCATTCATCTGCTGATGGACATTTAGGTTGTATTCATGTCTTGGCTATTGTAAAAAGTGCTACTATGAAGATTATTGTGGCAGTAGCTAACTGATAAATTGTGAAATCTCAGCTTTTCACAAAAGTGTATACAGCAAAACAGGACTAAGGAGTTGGTAGCTAAGGAGATTGCAGAGATGGCAATCAAACAGTAGTGTTTCTCAGACTGAATAATACAAAGACCTCTCTTGGAATGACATTCTTGTAGACCCCCAAGTGTGGCCTTTAAAATATGTTAAACATACACATAGGTAAAACTAGATATGAGTGCAATTGTCTGGTGGTTAGCACATTCTTTAGTCATATCCTTCTTGGGAAGTGGGATGAGAATGGACCTTTTCCAGTCTTATGGCCACTGCTGGGTCTTTAAGATTTGCTGACATATCAAAAACAACACCTTGATGGCATCATCCTTTAGAGTTTTGAATAGCTCTATTGGGGTTCCATTGCATCCACAAGCTCTATTAATAGCAGTGTGACTGACTTTAGTAGTCCAGTTCATTAAGATATGTTTTGTATAGCTCTTCAGTGTATTCTTTCCACCTCTTCTTGATCTCTTCAGCATCTACTGAGTCTCTACCATCTCTGCTCTTTATTGTGCCCATCTTTGGGTGAAATGTTCCCTTGATATTTCCAATTTTCCTGAAGAGAAGATATTTCCTGAAGAAGAAGAAAAAGAAGCCATGACAAACCTAGACAGTGTTTGGAAAGGCAGAGACATTACTCTGCTGACAAAGCTCCATACAGTCAAGGCTGTGGTCTTCCCGGTGGTCACATACGGTTGTGAGAGGTAGACTGTAAAGAAGGCAGAATACCAAAGAATTGATGTGTTTGAACTGTGATGCTGAATAAGATTCCTGAAAGTACCTTGGATAGCAAGGAGATCAAACCAGTCAATCTTAAGGGAAATTAACACTGAATACTCATTTGAAGGACTGATGGTGAAGATGAAACTCCAGTAATTTGGTCATCTACTGCAAACAGCCAACTCATCAGAAAAGTCCCTGATGCTGGGAAAGATCTAGGGCAGAAGGAGAAGATTGAGGTTGTCAAACGATGAGATGGTTGGATGGCATCACTGATGTAAGGGACTTGAACTTGGACAAACTTCAAGAGATGATGAGGGACAGGGAGGCCTGGAGTGCTGCTTTCTATGGGGTCACAAAGAGTCGGACATGACTGGGTGACTGAACAACAACACAAATAAATATATATCTCTTAAATTCTTATTCTTTCACCCTCAGAACCAGGGCATTTACTAATTACATACAAATACATACATATTCAAATCAATATTTTAATATAGTTTCACAGAAGCAAAGTTCTTTCCAGTGTTGCATGACTGTGTCACTGGTATAAAATTTTCTTTACCTTTAAACATAAATAGTTTAAATGCTCCAACCAGAAGAAAAAGTATGCCTGAGTAGGTACAAAAGGGTCCCTGTATATGCTGTCTATAGGACACTCACTTCATACCTAGGAGCACATACAAACTGAAAATAATATACTTTTTCCCCAAGCACACATGGAACAGTCTCCAAGACAGATCACACTGTGGGTCACAAATCAAGTCTTGGTAAATTTTAAAAAATTGAAATTGTATCAAGCTTTTTTTCTGACTACAAAGCTATAACATTAGATATCAATTACAGGAAAAATATCTGTAAAAAACAGAAACACATGTAGGCTAAACAATATACTTCTAAATAGCAAAGAGGACACTGAATAAATCAAAGAGGAAATTTAAAAAATATCTAGAAACAAATGACAATGAAAATATGACAACTCAAAACCTATGGGATGCATTTACAAGCAGTGGTAAGAGGAAAGTTTATAACAATACAAGCTTATCTCAAGTAATAAGAAAAACACCAAATTAAAAACCAATCAACATTACAAACCTAACCAACATTACACTTAAAGCAACTAGAAAAAAACAAGAAAACCCAAACATTAGTAGAAGGAAAGAAATCATATAGATTGGGACAGAAATAAATTAAAAAGAAATGAGGGAAACAATAGCAAAATATCGATAAAACTAAAAGTTGGTTCTTTGAGAAAATAAAATTGACATACAATTAGCCAGACTCATCAAAAGAAGGAGGAGACAAATCAATAAAATTAGAAACAGAAAAAAGGACAATGCAGAAATGCAAATTATCATAAGAGACTACTATAAGCAATTATATGACAATAAAATAGACAACCTGGAAAAAAAATGGATAAATTCTCTGTAAAGTGCAACCTTCTAAGACTGAAAGAAGAAGAAGTAGAAAATATGAACAAACTGTGAGAGTTGGACTATAAAGAAAGCTGAGCACTGAAGAATTGATGCTTTTGAACTGTGGTGTTGGAGAAGACCCTTGAGAGTCCCTTGGACTGCAAGGAGACCCAGCTAGTCCATCCTAAAGGAGATCAGTCCTGGTTGTTCGCTGGAAGGACTAATGTTGAAGCTGAAACTCCAATACTTTGGCTACCTTATGCAAAGAGCTGCTAATTTGAAAAGACCCTGATACTGGGAAAGATAGAGGGCAGGAGATGGGGATGACAGAGGATGAGATGGTTGGATGGCATCAGCAACTCAATGGACATGACTTTGGGTAAACTCTGGGAGTTGGTGATGGACAGGAAGGCCTGGCATGCTGCCGTTCATGGGGTCGCAAAAAGTCAGATATGACTGAATGACTGAACTAAACTAAACTGAATCACAAATGCTGAAATTGACACTGTGATAAAAAATCTTCCAACAAACAAAAGCCCAGGACCAGATGTCTTCACAAGAGATTATCAAAAGTTCAGAGAAGAGTTAGCACTATCCTGCTCAAACTGTTCTTAAAATTTAGAGAGGGAGGAAAACACTCAAACTCTTTCTCTGATGCCACCATCACCCTGATACCAAAACTAGACAAAGATTTTAGGTTAATGTCACTGATGAGTGCAGAGGCAAAAATCCTCAACAAAGTTCTAGCAAACAGAATTCAATAACATATGAAAAGAATTATATACATCATCAGGTGGGGTTTATCCCATTGATTTAAGGATTCTTCAATATATGCAAATCAATATGATATATCATGTTAGCAAATTGAAAAACATGACTCTCTCAATAGATATAGAGAAAACTTTTGACAGAATTCAAACTTCACTTATGATAAAATTTTCCAGAAGATCGGCATAGACGGACCCTACCTCGACATAATAAAGGCCATATATGACAAAGCGACAGCAAACATTATTCTCAATGGTGAAAAGCTGAATGTATTTCCTGTAAGATCAGAAACAAGACAATAGTTTCCACTCTCATAACGATTATCCAACACAGTTCTGGAAGTCCAAGCTATGGGATTCAGAGAAGAAAAGGAAATAAAAGGAATTCAGATTGGAGAGAATAAGTGAAATATTCATTGTTTGTAGATAACATGATACTATAAGTTCTGTTCAGTTCAGTTGCTCAGTCGCCTCTGACTCTTTGTGACCCCATGGACTGCAGCACATCAGTCTTCCCTGTCCATCACCAACTACTGGAGCTTGCTCAAGCTCATGTCCATCGAGTCAGTGATGCCATCCAACCATCTCATCCTCTGTCCCCCCTTCTCCTACTATCTTCAGTCTTTCCCAGCTTCAGGGTCTTTTTCAATGAGTCAGCTCTTTGCATCAGGTGGCCAAAGTATTGGAGCTTTAGCTTCAGCATCAGTCCTTCCAATGAATATTCAGGACTGATTATCTTTAGGATTGACTGACTTGATCTCCTTGCAGTCCAAGAGACTCTCAAGAGTCTTCTGCAACACCACAGTTCAAATGGATCAGTTCTTCAATGCTCAGTCTTATTTTTGGTCCAACTCTCACATCCATACATGGCTACTGGAAAAACCATAGCCTTGACTAGATGGACCTTTGTCAGCAAAGTAATGTCTCTGCTTTTTAATATGCTGTCTAGGTTGGTCCTAGCTTTTCTTCCAAGGAGTAAGCATCTTTTACTTTCTTGGCTGGGGTCACCATCTGCAGTGATTTTGGAGCCCTCCAAAATAAAATCTCTCACTGTTTCTATTGTTTCCCCATCTATTTGCCATGAAGTGATGGGACTGGATGCCATGATGTTAGTTTTCTGAATGTTGAGTATTAAGCCAGCTTTTTCACTCTCCTCTTTCGCTTTCATCAAGAGGCTCCTTAGTTCCTCTTCCCTTTCTGCCGTAAAGGTGGCATCACTTGCATATATGAGGTTATCGATATTTCTCCCAGAAATCTTGCTTCCAGCTGTGCTTCATTCAGCCTGGCTTTTGGCAGGATGTACTCTGCATATGATGATGCTTTGAAAGTGCTATACTCAATATGCCAGCAAATTTGGAAAACTCAGCAGTGGCCACAGGACTGGAAAAGGTCAGTTTTCATTCCAATCCCAAAGAAAGGCAATGCCAAAGAATGCTCAAACTACCACACAATTGCACTCATCTCACCTGCTAGTAAAGTAATGCGCAAAATTCTCCAAGCCATGCTTCAGCAATACGTGAACCGTGAACTTCCAAATGTGCAAGCTGGTTTTAGAAAAGGCAGAGAAACCAGAGATCAAGTTACCAACATCTGCTGGATCATGACAAAAGCAAGAGAGTTCCAGAAAAACATCTATTTCTGCTTTATTGACTATGCTGAAGCCTTTAACTGTGTGGATCATGATAAACTGTGGGAAATTCTGAAAGAGATGGGAATACCAGACCATCTGNCGCAAAATTCTCCAAGCCATGCTTCAGCAATACGTGAACCGTGAACTTCCAAATGTGCAAGCTGGTTTTAGAAAAGGCAGAGAAACCAGAGATCAAGTTACCAACATCTGCTGGATCATGACAAAAGCAAGAGAGTTCCAGAAAAACATCTATTTCTGCTTTATTGACTATGCTGAAGCCTTTAACTGTGTGGATCATGATAAACTGTGGGAAATTCTGAAAGAGATGGGAATACCAGACCATCTGACCTGCCTCTTGAGAAACCTGTATGCAGGTCANAGGAAGGCTTTCTTATCTCTTCTTGCTATTCTTTGGAATTCTGCATTCAGATGCTTATATCTTTACTTTTCTCCTTTGCTTTTCACTTCTCTTCTTTTCACAGCTATTTGTAAGGCCTCCCCAGACAGCCATTTTGCTTTTTTGTATTTCTTTTCCATGGGAATGGTCTTGATCCCTGTTTCCTGTACAATGACACGAACTTCATTCCATAGTTCATCAGGCACTCTATCAGGTCTAGTCCCTTAGATTTATTTCCCATTCCCCTGTATAATCATAAGGGATTTGATTTAGGTCATACCTGAATGGTCTAGTGGTTTTCCCTACTTTCTTCAAATTAAGTCCGAATTTGGCAATAAGGAGTTCATGATTGGNATCTATTTCTCACTTCCACTGTATAATCATAAGGGATTTGATTTAGGTCATACCTGAATGGTCTAGTGGTTTTCCCTACTTTCTTCAAATTAAGTCCGAATTTGGCAATAAGGAGTTCATGATTGGAGTCACAGTCAGCTCCCAGTCTTGTTTTTGCTGACTGTATAGAGCTTCTCCATCTTTGGCTGCAAAGAATATAATCAATCTGACTTCGGTGTTGACCATCTGGTGATGTCTGTGTGTAGAGTCTTCTCTTGTGTTGGAAGAGGGTGTTTGCTATGCCCTGTGTGTTCTCTTGGCAAAACTCTATTAGCCTTTGCCTTGCTTCATTCTGTATTCCAAGGCCAAATTTGCCTGTTACTTCAGGTGTTTCTTGACTTCCTACTTTTGCATTCCAGTCCCCTATAATGAAAAAGACATCCTTTTTAGGTGTTAGTTCTAAAAGGTCTTCATAGATCCATTCAACTTCAGCTTCTTCAGCATTATTGGTTGGGGCATAGACTTGGATTACTGTGATACTGAATGGTTTACCTTGGAAATGAACAGAGATCATTCTGTTATTTTTGAGATTGCATCCAAGTACTACATTTCAGACTCTTTTGTTGACCATGATGGCTACTCTATTTCTTCTAAGGGATTCCTGCCCTCAGTAGTAGATATAATGGTCATCTCAGTTAAATTCACCCATTCCAGTTAGTCTTAGGCAAAACAGATTGGTGCCATGGCAACTCAGAGCTTAAGAAAAAACGTCTTATATGACTAAGGCAAAGCCATGTAGCGAAAGATGTTTGTCCCTTCCTCCTCCTCCTCCTTGAGAGTTCTGGACTCCTTATCAATCTACCTAAGAATTGACTCTCTCACTTTGCTTATAATTCCCACTCTGCAACCAGTACAGAGTCTGGTAATAAAATCTGTTCTTACTTTACAAGTCAAGTAATCAAGTGACAGAACATTGTGTATATTACTTTTCAGCTGAGAACAACTGTGATTGATTTCTGTGGATCCCTACTAAATACTGCTGACCTCATTGTACCATTTTAGCACATTCTTTAGATGCCCTTTTATTTTTTTAATTTTATTTAAAAATTATTAGTATTTTTACATATATATGAATCTATTATCTTTCAAATTCTTTTCCCATTTAAGTTATTACAGAATATTGTGCAGAGTTCCTTGTGCTATGCAGCAGGTTCTTGTTGGCTATCAATTTTAAATATAGTAGTGTGTACATGTCAGTTCCAAACTCCCATTCTTTCCCTTCAGTCCACCCTTCTCCCTGCTAATCATAAGTTCATTCTCCATGAGTCTTTGCTTTATAAATAAGTTTACTTATTTTTTTTAGATTCCACATATAAGTGATAACACATGATTATTTGTCTTTGTCTGGCTTACTTAATTAGTTGGCTTACTACTCTTTGTTGATGTTGTTTAGTCACTAAATTGTGTCCAACTCTTTCATGGTCCCCTTGGATTGTAGCCTGCCTGGCTCCTCTGTCCATGGGATTTTTCAGGCAAGTGTACTGGAGTAGGTTGCTATTTCCATCTCCACAGGATCCTCCCAACTCAGGAACTGAATCCACTGTCTTCTGCATTGTAGGCAAATTCCTTACCACTGAGCCATCAGGAAAGCCCATGGTAATCTCTAGGTCCCTCCATATTGCTGCAAATGGCATTATTTTTTTCTTTTTAATGGTTGACTAATATTCTGTTGCATATATGTACCACATCTTTATCCATTCACCTGTTGATGAACATTTAGGTTGCTGCCATCTGTTTGTTATTGCAAACAGTGCTGCAATGAACATCAGGGTGCATGTATCCTTTTTTTTTTTTTTTTGTATTCTTTTGATCCATGTCTTTCTACAGATATTTGCCCAGGAGTGCAATTGCTGGATCATGTGAAACTATTTTATTCTCTTAAGGAACCTACATACTGTTCTCCATGGTGAGTGTACCAATTTACATTCCCTGTGCCCTTTTTAAAAAAATATTCCTTTCCAAACAAAAACAAGGTTAAATTAATCAAAAAGTANTTTTTTTTGTATTCTTTTGATCCATGTCTTTCTACAGATATTTGCCCAGGAGTGCAATTGCTGGATCATGTGAAACTATTTCATTCTCTTAAGGAACCTACATACTGTTCTCCATGGTGATTGTACCAATTTACATATCCCTGTGCCCTTTTGAAAAAAATATTCCTTTCCAAACAAAAACAAGGTTAAATTAATCAAAAAGTAAATTTTGGCCTTAGTAAACAAAAGTTCTCAGAAATTCACTCCACAATGTCCAAGTTTTCAAGACACTAGATGCAGAGTGTAACATTTAAGCACAGAAGTTCTGAAGTACTTAAAGTCATATTTCCAGCACTTGAACTCTTTTTCTGCATTTTCCTAGGTCTTTAACCTTGGGAAAACCTCAGCTTTCTTGTCAGTATAAAGGTGATAATGACAGTATCTCCTTCACAGAGTACTAGAAGGACTGAATGGTTCATCGTGTGCAAAGTTCTTAGCACATAGTCCTGCATAAAAGACAGCTGTGATTGTAATCTATCTATGAAGAGGCCTGTAGAACTGGTCACAGACCAGGGACAACTGGGCAATTCTGGTAAGAGGGAGGGATTAATGAAAATGAAATGTTCACCATCATTCAAACATAGATTGAAGTAATCCAGAAGTAATTGCTGGAAATACCAAACTAGCTACTTATGACCCATCCAGCTGACATCTGAAAACCTAATGTCAGGTTCAGAAGCCTGTGCTAAGTCTTGGAGAAGAAGTGGAAGCTGGCAGAGGCAGAAGAAAATATCTCATAGCTGCCCTCGCTCCATTCCTCCAGTGGAGTACCCGTCTAGGAGCAGGCTGGGCTGTCTTACTGAAGTCAGATGAGCTAGAAGACCTGATGCTTGTTTTCAGTAAAATGTGCTCAGTTCAAATTGACCAAAGTGGAGTGTAAAGCCTGTCTGTCCTCAGTGGTGGCCATTGGTTTGTGATTACGTTTGCTAAGCTAGATTTGGGGCTGCAGCACTTTCTTACAGAGNGAACCTCATTCCATAGTTCATCAGGCACTCTATCTATCAGATCTAGGCCCTTAAATCTATTTCTCACTTCCACTGTATAATCATAAGGGATTTGATTTAGGTCATACCTGAATGGTCTAGTGGTTTTCCCTACTTTCTTCAAATTAAGTCCGAATTTGGCAATAAGGAGTTCATGATTGGAGTCACAGTCAGCTCCCAGTCTTGTTTTTGCTGACTGTATAGAGCTTCTCCATCTTTGGCTGCAAAGAATATAATCAATCTGACTTCGGTGTTGACCATCTGGTGATGTCTGTGTGTAGAGTCTTCTCTTGTGTTGGAAGAGGGTGTTTGCTATGCCCTGTGTGTTCTCTTGGCAAAACTCTATTAGCCTTTGCCTTGCTTCATTCTGTATTCCAAGGCCAAATTTGCCTGTTACTTCAGGTGTTTCTTGACTTCCTACTTTTGCATTCCAGTCCCCTATAATGAAAAAGACATCCTTTTTAGGTGTTAGTTCTAAAAGGTCTTCATAGATCCATTCAACTTCAGCTTCTTCAGCATTATTGGTTGGGGCATAGACTTGGATTACTGTGATACTGAATGGTTTACCTTGGAAATGAACAGAGATCATTCTGTTATTTTTGAGATTGCATCCAAGTACTACATTTCAGACTCTTTTGTTGACCATGATGGCTACTCTATTTCTTCTAAGGGATTCCTGCCCTCAGTAGTAGATATAATGGTCATCTCAGTTAAATTCACCCTTTCCAGTTAGTCTTAGGCAAAACAGATTGGTGCCATGGCAACTCAGAGCTTAAGAAAAAACGTCTTATATGACTAAGGCAAAGCCATGTAGCGAAAGATGTTTGTCCCTTCCTCCTCCTCCTCCTTGAGAGTTCTGGACTCCTTATCAATCTACCTAAGAATTGACTCTCTCACTTTGCTTATAATTCCCACTCTGCAACCAGTACAGAGTCTGGTAATAAAATCTGTTCTTACTTTACAAGTCAAGTAATCAAGTGACAGAACATTGTGTATATTACTTTTCAGCTGAGAACAACTGTGATTGATTTCTGTGGATCCCTACTAAATACTGCTGACCTCATTGTACCATTTTAGCACATTCTTTAGATGCCCTTTTATTTTTTTAATTTTATTTAAAAATTATTAGTATTTTTACATATATATGAATCTATTATCTTTCAAATTCTTTTCCCATTTAAGTTATTACAGAATATTGTGCAGAGTTCCTTGTGCTATGCAGCAGGTTCTTGTTGGCTATCAATTTTAAATATAGTAGTGTGTACATGTCAGTTCCAAACTCCCATTCTTTCCCTTCAGTCCACCCTTCTCCCTGCTAATCATAAGTTCATTCTCCATGAGTCTTTGCTTTATAAATAAGTTTACTTATTTTTTTTAGATTCCACATATAAGTGATAACACATGATTATTTGTCTTTGTCTGGCTTACTTAATTAGTTGGCTTACTACTCTTTGTTGATGTTGTTTAGTCACTAAATTGTGTCCAACTCTTTCATGGTCCCCTTGGATTGTAGCCTGCCTGGCTCCTCTGTCCATGGGATTTTTCAGGCAAGTGTACTGGAGTAGGTTGCTATTTCCATCTCCACAGGATCCTCCCAACTCAGGAACTGAATCCACTGTCTTCTGCATTGTAGGCAAATTCCTTACCACTGAGCCATCAGGAAAGCCCATGGTAATCTCTAGGTCCCTCCATATTGCTGCAAATGGCATTATTTTTTTCTTTTTAATGGTTGACTAATATTCTGTTGCATATATGTACCACATCTTTATCCATTCACCTGTTGATGAACATTTAGGTTGCTGCCATCTGTTTGTTATTGCAAATAGTGCTGCAATGAACATCAGGGTGCATGTATCCTTTTTTTCTTTTTGTATTCTTTTGATCCATGTCTTTCTACAGATATTTGCCCAGGAGTGCAATTGCTGGATCATGTGAAACTATTTCATTCTCTTAAGGAACCTACATACTGTTCTCCATGGTGATTGTACCAATTTACATATCCCTGTGCCCTTTTGAAAAAAATATTCCTTTCCAAACAAAAACAAGGTTAAATTAATCAAAAAGTCAATTTTGGCCTTAGTAAACAAAAGTTCTCAGAAATTCACTCCACAATGTCCAAGTTTTCAAGACACTAGATGCAGAGTGTAACATTTAAGCACAGAAGTTCTGAAGTACTTAAAGTCATATTTCCAGCACTTGAACTCTTTTTCTGCATTTTCCTAGGTCTTTAACCTTGGGAAAACCTCAGCTTTCTTGTCAGTATAAAGGTGATAATGACAGTATCTCCTTCACAGAGTACTAGAAGGACTGAATGGTTCATCGTGTGCAAAGTTCTTAGCACATAGTCTTGCATAAAAGACAGCTGTGATTGTAATCTATCTATGAAGAGGCCTGTAGAACTGGTCACAGACCAGGGACAACTGGACAATTCTGGTAAGAGGGAGGGATTAATGAAAATGAAATGTTCACCATCATTCAAACATAGATTGAAGTAATCCAGAAGTAATTGCTGGAAATACCAAACTAGCTACTTATGACCCATCCAGCTGACATCTGAAAACCTAATGTCAGGTTCAGAAGCCTGTGCTAAGTCTTGGAGAAGAAGTGGAAGCTGGCAGAGGCAGAAGAAAATATCTCATAGCTGCCCTCGCTCCATTCCTCCAGTGGAGTACCCGTCTAGGAGCAGGCTGGGCTGTCTTACTGAAGTCAGATGAGCTAGAAGACCTGATGCTTGTTTTCAGTAAAATGTGCTCAGTTCAAATTGACCAAAGTGGAGTGTAAAGCCTGTCTGTCCTCAGTGGTGGCCATTGGTTTGTGATTACGTTTGCTAAGCTAGATTTGGGGCTGCAGCACTTTCTTACAGAGAGGTTATTCAGACTTTAAGAGTAATCAGTTCTCCCTTTCACATTCATGGATAGTGGAGGGGCAGAAACCCAGAACCCTACTCATACTATTTAAGCACACCTGAATTGTAGGTGAGGCCCTGGAGACTGGCACTTGCCTCCTTGCCTGGTTAGAGTGGGATTTCATGCTCTCTATGGGCAGGGGTGGGTGTGTTGTTTGGGCTTACGGGGGAGTCTCTGTTTCTGGGCTTCATCAAGAGTGGAGAAGGGCACATACTTTGAACATAGGTCACAGGTCATTGTAACCTCCCCCCTCTTTCTTAACATTTGCAGAATCTGCCTCTGGGTAGGGTTAGCAGAAGGGTGGCCTCCAAGAGGGGCAGTTGATGTTACACTCCCGCTGGTGGAAAGGCCCCCCACCCATGTGGACCTGAAAGCCCATGCCTTTTCCCAGCCTCCTGTTTGGCCATTCAAAACAAGAAAGATACCTACTCTTGGCTCAGATATTTCTGACAACATGTGCATTTATTTGTATTAGAAGTACAAACATAAGAATCCAAATACAAATACAGAGGGCAGCCTAGCCCACCCCGAGCAGGGCACAGTGGGACCAGACTGGCGGAGCAAGGTGTGGTGCCTCCCATGTCTCAGTGCTGCCCGCGTTGCCAAGGCACGTTGGACACAAGTGTGCCCACTTTTCTCTAGGAAATCACGAGCTGCACAACTAGCAGGGAGTCACATCCTTGACAGAGAGGAGGAGGATGGCAGGACCTCGGACCCAGAGCCAGAGCCTTCAGGCCCTCATGGGGTGACAGTAGGGCAGGGGCTGTTGCTGCCACTTGATGAAGGCAGGGACCCTGGTTTGGCCCTCAATCTCTTGCCTGGAAAGGGACCGGAGCACACATTTGGCCAGGGCAGGTCACCTCTCAGGACCAGGTCTCCACACTGAGCCTCTACACTGAGTGCTCAATGCAGATTCGAAGAAACCCTCAGATTCTGAAATCCTTCTCCTCTCTCCCACTTGGAGGAGATGAATTCACAGGCAGGAAGGATTCCATCCAGGCAGAGAGCAGATATGCAAATCTTCTCTACCTTTCTGCCTGGAGCATCTCCTAGGGCACCTGACGGTTTCCCTTTACACACATGTTTCAAAAAGAGACGACTACACATTATGGTTAACTCTTACATGTTGCACAGTTCACACTAAACCTGGTACTTTCTCACAATATACATGAAATCTGTGTCCTAAACAAGTGTTACCGAGGCTATTTGCCACCTATATCTTGAAGAACTACTTTTGGCTTATCAGTTAAAATAGACCACTATGCACAAATGACTAAGAAATAACTTAAGTGTGCCCTAGTGAAAATGTGATGGTCTGCTCTCAGTAGAAGGCAGCCTTATTTGGACTTCAAAACAATTTCTGATCAGTTATTTAAGCTTGATTTTCCTTTTAAAGAAAAAAAATGTGGCCCTACATTTTCAGGAAATAAAAAGATAGTTCTTCTATCTGTGTCTTTCTTTTTTTTCCATAAAAAGAAAAAGCTTGAGAAGCTAATATGCTTTCATTAAGNTGCTGCCCGCGTTGCCAAGGCACGTTGGACACAAGTGTGCCCACTTTTCTCTAGGAAATCACGAGCTGCACAACTAGCAGGGAGTCACATCCTTGACAGAGAGGAGGAGGATGGCAGGACCTCGGACCCAGAGCCAGAGCCTTCAGGCCCTCATGGGGTGACAGTAGGGCAGGGGCTGTTGCTGCCACTTGATGAAGGCAGGGACCCTGGTTTGGCCCTCAATCTCTTGCCTGGAAAGGGACCGGAGCACACATTTGGCCAGGGCAGGTCACCTCTCAGGACCTGGTCTCCACACTGAGCCTCTACACTGAGTGCTCAATGCAGATTCGAAGAAACCCTCAGATTCTGAAATCCTTCTCCTCTCTCCCACTTGGAGGAGATGAATTCACAGGCAGGAAGGATTCCATCCAGGCAGAGAGCAGATATGCAAATCTTCTCTACCTTTCTGCCTGGAGCATCTCCTAGGGCACCTGACGGTTTCCCTTTACACACATGTTTCAAAAAGAGACGACTACACATTATGGTTAACTCTTACATGTTGCACAGTTCACACTAAACCTGGTACTTTCTCACAATATACATGAAATCTGTGTCCTAAACAAGTGTTACCGAGGCTATTTGCCACCTATATCTTGAAGAACTACTTTTGGCTTATCAGTTAAAATAGACCACTGTGCACAAATGACTAAGAAATAACTTAAGTGTGCCCTAGTGAAAATGTGATGGTCTGCTCTCAGTAGAAGGCAGCCTTATTTGGACTTCAAAACAATTTCTGATCAGTTATTTAAGCTTGATTTTCCTTTTAAAGAAAAAAAATGTGGCCCTACATTTTCAGGAAATAAAAAGATAGTTCTTCTATCTGTGTCTTTCTTTTTTTTCCATAAAAAGAAAAAGCTTGAGAAGCTAATATGCTTTCATTAAGAAACTGTGCTCCTTTCGATTTGTTTCAACTATGTTTAGGGTGGTAGGTAGAGTAATACACACGCTAATAAGTTGTTCCAGTTTTACCACTGTACATAACGATATAAATACGCACATCACTGCATGTAAACACAAGATGGCCCCTTACTCCTCACACAACAATCCAGGCCTAATCCCTGAACATTGTTGCTCTTTAAGAACTTTCCACAGAGAATTCATTCATGAGGAATGAGTCTCTCACTTAGTTCAGGAGCTGCTTGTAAGGAAAAACATGTCGTGTAGTTGCACAAACATATTCTCGTAAACATTGTTCACTAGCACAAAATTCATCATTTTGAAAGTCAAGAATGAGCGAAAGTTTCCTTTTAAATGTTTTCATAGAATTAGTCTAAACAGCTAATATAATAATAAACACTGTAAATTTCATTAATATGTTTTACTTGTGTCTATTTCTATCCAAAAGTAAAAAATCTCAAGATATATTAGAAAGAGTTGAAGGTTAGACCCAAATTATATAATAAGAAGCATATTGATTGTCCATTGGGGCTAACAAAAATCTGAAGTGTATACAGAAGCATTCATTTTAGGGAAAAATGATAGATAGTTCTTAGCCAATTTAAATGTTAGCTTTGCTGAAAAGGAATAAAAAACAACATCAAGCACCATAAAAACAACAAAACCAAACCAAGACAATATAAGAAACAAAAACACAAACCCACAACCCACCAAGAAACAATTAGGTGGAATATTCTCCTAAGGAATAATTTCAAATTCTGATTGAGGCGGGGTAGACAAACAGGACCTCTGTGGCAAAATACAGTTCTGGGAATGTTTTTAGGAAAGCAAATATTTGAACTGTGTATTTAATATTTAAACTGAAATAAAACTTTTTATTTTCTCTTTTTAAGTTCTAATTTTGTTTTGGTTTGGAAAAGACATTCAACTTTCATGTTGCATGAATAGTTAAGCACTAGGATGTATGCATGTATGCTCAGCAGTGTCCGACTCTTTGTGACCCATGGACGATAGCCCACCAGGCTCCTCTGTCCATGGAATTCTCCAGGCAAGAATACTGGAGTGGGTTGACATTTCCTATTCCAAGGGGATCTTCCTGATCCAGAGATCAAACCTGTGTCTCTTGTGTCTCCTGCATTGACAGGCAGATTCTTTACAACTGTGAAACCCAGGAAGCCCCAAAGCACTCGTAATTGTGTGTGTGCGTGTGGGTGTGTTTGTGTTCAGTCATGTCCAACTCTTTGTGACTCATGAAAACTGTAGCCCACCAGGTTCCTCTGTCCATGGAAATTTCCAGGCAAGAATACTGGAGTGGGTTGCCATTTCCTTCTCCAGAGGATCTTCCTGACTCCAGGATCAAACTCATATCTCTTGCATCTCCTGCATTGACTGGCGGGTTCCTTACGACAAGCACCACCTCAGAAGCCCAGCACTAGCGTGGAACCTGGAAAAGCATACATAGATGGTGCTGATAATGATGATGATGGTGGTGGTGGTGGTGGAGCTGCTGGTGGTGATGATGGTTATGATAATAGTGATGATGATGATGATAATGACAATGCAGCATAATTTACTTCTTTTAAAATCCTATCATATTCAGCTGCCATCTTAAAAATTTGGTCAGCAAGTTAAATGAGTTTTCTGTCACTATATATCATTTAATTACATTGAAAGTCACTTCAGAATGAAGTTTTTCTTTTTTCTTTAAACTCTCTGTAGCTTCCAGGGTCACCCTGCCCTAACCAGTGTGTGAAATCAGTGAATGGGACAGGTTAGCTGATTGGTGGGTGCGTTGCCTGGAACTGCCACAGCTGGTTAGGGTGATGAGGTGTTCTACTCTCACAAAGTGACTGAAGTGCTGCTTTGCGTATTGAGTGGCTTTCACCTGTCAATTGACAAAGCTGACACCCCAAATCCTTCCTTTTGTAAACAGCCAATTAAAACAAAATCTGCTGTAATGAAGAAGAACCAAATTAAAGTGCTCATCATTTGCTCCTGAAAATCAGTCTGGCATTGAGTTCTTCTGCTTTTAATGTAAAATAGGAGCTTTAATATTTTTTGTGGAAAAGTGGTTATTGGGAAAAATAAAGAATCTCAAAGAACTAGAAAAGCAGAAAATACAACAGCAACCTTCTCAGTCTGGGGGATTTCATTACTGGCACTCAATCTTCACTGTACTTTCCAACCTGCACAGTTTAAACTGTTCAGCCGTTAGAGAAGACCATCCTTCCCTGCAGAAACCACTACCATCCTCACATTGTAGAACAGTCCACTGGGCTGAGAAAATGTTGTGTTGTGCTTATAAATGCTAAATAAATAAATAAATAAAATAAACACCAAAAAAACCCAAGGTGGTAGAGGTAGGTGATGATCTGAAAAATTCAAGCAAAACAACCTTACATTTCCCTCTCATTACCTGATGGTACATTCAAATATGTTGCTCCATGTGTGAGTGTAGCTGTGCATTGTATGCATGCTCCTGTGTTTTACCCACACAGTTATTTTCTAGCTCATGTTCCTGTATAATACAATTTTAAAAACTGGCTTAGTTCACTCAAAACACTGAAGACTTGTTAGTAAAAGTACTACTTTCTTGGGACTGATATAAACTGGTCTAAACTNTTACCTGATGGTACATTCAAATATGTTGCTCCATGTGTGAGTGTAGCTGTGCATTGTATGCATGCTCCTGTGTTTTACCTACACAGTTATTTTCTAGCTCATGTTCCTGTATAATACAATTTTAAAAACTGGCTTAGTTTACTCAAAACACTGAAGACTTGTTAGTAAAAGTACTACTTTCTTGGGACTGATATAAACTGGTCTAAACCTTGGTTTTTCTGTGAGCAGAGTAATGAGATTTAAGATGTTTCATTGACAACATTAAAAACCAAAGCATCATTTAACTAGACATTTTGGAAAGAAAGTAGGAAACATCCTCTTTTGATCTAAATAGAACTAGACTAGGTTTATATCCTGGAGTTGCTAAGTTTTAATCAGAAGAAATTGCAACAGAAGGAATGGGAATGTCTAATGGCTGCTCTTCAAAGATTACCAGATATTTTATTTTAAAAGCCAGAGTTTTAACTTTTCTATCTGTCTTTTATGGTGTTTTATCCCCATAATGATAGAAATATGTTTTTACAGTAAAAGGTAAGTTAACAAAGAATTTGAGAAGGTGTCATTTAGCCTGAACTTTTATTTTTGGTTCTTTGGATATGATGATACACTGTGGCAGTACTGTTAAGTTGCGTGAATCTGAAGGTTTTCTACAGGCAAATCTGAGGGGAAAAATGTACAGATTACACACTACCTCAGTTTTGGGAAATTTGAAGAGGACTTCAACAGAAAATTTTGAGTTTTGTATTACAGTGTGTTTATCATCTGATTCTTTCTTTCTTATTTACAGACATCTTTCTGAATATTTTTAAATGTGATGGTGTTCTNCAGGGTCACCCTGCCCTAACCAGTGTGTGAAATCAGTGAATGGGACAGGTTAGCTGATTGGTGGGTGCGTTGCCTGGAACTGCCACAGCTGGTTAGGGTGATGAGGTGTTCTACTCTCACAAAGTGACTGAAGTGCTGCTTTGTGTATTGAGTGGCTTTCACCTGTCAATTGACAAAGCTGACACCCCAAATCCTTCCTTTTGTAAACAGCCAATTAAAACAAAATCTGCTGTAATGAAGAAGAACCAAATTAAAGTGCTCATCATTTGCTCCTGAAAATCAGTCTGGCATTGAGTTCTTCTGCTTTTAATGTAAAATAGGAGCTTTAATATTTTTTGTGGAAAAGTGGTTATTGGGAAAAATAAAGAATCTCAAAGAACTAGAAAAGCAGAAAATACAACAGCAACCTTCTCAGTCTGGGGGATTTCATTACTGGCACTCAATCTTCACTGTACTTTCCAACCTGCACAGTTTAAACTGTTCAGCCGTTAGAGAAGACCATCCTTCCCTGCAGAAACCACTACCATCCTCACATTGTAGAACAGTCCACTGGGCTGAGAAAATGTTGTGTTGTGCTTATAAATGCTAAATAAATAAATAAATAAAATAAACACCAAAAAAACCCAAGGTGGTAGAGGTAGGTGATGATCTGAAAAATTCAAGCAAAACAACCTTACATTTCCCTCTCATTACCTGATGGTACATTCAAATATGTTGCTCCATGTGTGAGTGTAGCTGTGCATTGTATGCATGCTCCTGTGTTTTACCTACACAGTTATTTTCTAGCTCATGTTCCTGTATAATACAATTTTAAAAACTGGCTTAGTTTACTCAAAACACTGAAGACTTGTTAGTAAAAGTACTACTTTCTTGGGACTGATATAAACTGGTCTAAACCTTGGTTTTTCTGTGAGCAGAGTAATGAGATTTAAGATGTTTCATTGACAACATTAAAAACCAAAGCATCATTTAACTAGACATTTTGGAAAGAAAGTAGGAAACATCCTCTTTTGATCTAAATAGAACTAGACTAGGTTTATATCCTGGAGTTGCTAAGTTTTAATCAGAAGAAATTGCAACAGAAGGAATGGGAATGTCTAATGGCTGCTCTTCAAAGATTACCAGATATTTTATTTTAAAAGCCAGAGTTTTAACTCTTCTATCTGTCTTTTATGGTGTTTTATCCCCATAATGATAGAAATATGTTTTTACAGTAAAAGGTAAGTTAACAAAGAATTTGAGAAGGTGTCATTTAGCCTGAACTTTTATTTTTGGTTCTTTGGATATGATGATACACTGTGGCAGTACTGTTAAGTTGCGTGAATCTGAAGGTTTTCTACAGGCAAATCTGAGGGGAAAAATGTACAGATTACACACTACCTCAGTTTTGGGAAATTTGAAGAGGACTTCAACAGAAAATTTTGAGTTTTGTATTACAGTGTGTTTATCATCTGATTCTTTCTTTCTTATTTACAGACATCTTTCTGAATATTTTTAAATGTGATGGTGTTCTGAGTCTAATAGTAAATATTTCAGTATTCATTTGCATCAGATTATCCTTATCTCATCATTCACATTTTGTCTTTTTTACAGAAATTGAGGATGAAATTTCATATATATATAAATTTCAGAACACTTCAGACAGTAGCAAGATCATGGAGAGAATTAAAAATGTTTGTATTTTGAGGGCACTGATTTGGTATAGCAAGTATAATGGCATGGAGACTAGTTAGAGTCCTTCAAGTCTTCAAAGGAAATCACAGGAAGATTTCAGTTATTGGCAGCCAAGATAAAAGTGATAAAAATGAGGTTTGTATTTGTTTTGAGTCATAGCCCTTTTAGTAAAGAATGCCCTGTTGTGGCAAGTATCCACCAATGCAAAATAGGGTTATCAATTACCACTCTTGCTTCCAGAGTGTGATATTTTGTGGAGGAACAAAAAAATTTGTCTACACATTTTTACCACAGCAAGGTGTGACCAGGTAAAAAGACTTGGTGTGAAGGTTCTAAGTGAACACTCACATCCTATCAGAAGCGCTAATGTCACTGACTTTTAGGTTGGCCTTGATTTCTCATATGTAGCTTAAAAATACTTTGTCATAAAGGAAAGGCATTTCTTCAATTAAAGAGTCCACAAAAATTGAGTTTTTAACTGATTTGATAATACAATTAAGGATAAAACTGTTGGTCACATAAAGAAATCTTGTCTTCACTATTCATAAATAAGTAAACTCTGACAGGAAACGAAAAATCTAAATGATATATGTAATTTAAGATTTATGTGTTACTTTAAGGCATATGCTGGGTAAATTAGGGACAGTATTGACTGGGTCCAGAGTAAGTTATAGCTATATTGTCCTTCTCAGTCATGTATATGACGGTCTCCGTTCTGGCCTGTGGTATTCAGACTGTGCAGAAACTGAAACTTTCTAAGATCTGAAGATGCATTTTGCTCTAATTCCATTGGTGTGGAATTTCTTTTTTTCTCTGGCCAGCCTAGATGCAGCTTATTAGAGACAGTCACAGTTGTCAGTATGAGCTATGGTGGTCAGAAATTAGAAATTTTGGTCAAAATGTGGAACAGTCATCTCCTTAATTTAGTGTTTCTAAAAGTGAGGAACACAGTAGCACTTTTGGAATGCAGGTCACTCAACTTCCCTACAGCTGCCATCTAGCCACCAAATATCACTCTCTGTTCTGCATGCAAAGCAATCTGGGTGGAGCAGTAAGGATGTAGTATCTGTGAACATTCTTGTACAATGCCATACATACGCTACTAACCAAGCATACTGGTGAAAGAGAGTCCTTCAGTTAAAGAGTGATACATCCCCCTCACCCTATCCCACTGCCCATCCTCTTCCTTCTTCCATAAAGTAAACTCATACCTATTTAAAAGCATGCCACTGAGCTCTGCACCTGTATGAGGTATATGCCAATTTCCCTTATTGCAGATTGGAATGGTTTGTCTGGGGAGCTGGGATCAATACGGAGAACTTAAATGGGCAAGCTGCAGAGAAGCAGGCATTGGTGTGTTCTCAGGGAAGGCTTTCATTCTTAGTGAGATCCTATAGTGGATAGATGTGCAGAAATCCAGTTTAGGCTCTGTGATCTGTTACACTCTCTTGAGATGAATGTTCTGTTTCATGGAAAAGGAACCATAAACTAGTGTGTTTAGATCAGCAGGATGACTGATACTGGGAGGGAGAGATTGGTTGGATTCGGAAAACACCGATGATCCTATACTTATAATTTCATAAGAGTTGCCAGTGATGCTTGGCATCATTGAAGGGCCTTGGAACAAGAGGCCTTAGTAAAAAATTTTAAAGGTAAAGTTGGACTTAATATGAAGTGAAGTGAAGTGAAGTCGCTCAGTCGTGTCCGACTCTTTGTGACCCCATGGACTGTAGCCGACCAGGCTCCTCTGTCCATAGGATTTTCCAAACAATAGTCTTGGAGTGGATTGCCATTTCCTTCTCCAGGGGATCTTCCCAACCCAGGGCTCGAACCCAGGTCTACCGCATTGTAGACAGACGCTTTACTGTCTGAGCCACCAGGGAAGTCCTTGGACTTAATATATGTGATAAAAATGCTTTTAGGCTGTTTTCCTCCCAAGAATTTCACTGAAAAATTCAGCTCCTTCCAGAACTTTAAAATAAAAGAAATAATGAATTGAAATTTTCATATTGCTATAAAGTTGAGAATTGTGTTTGAAGAAGAACCTTGGGATTCTCTCCCTGGGTGTTTAGTTCCTCTGGTGGGATGTGGTCAGGGCACCTCCAGAACCCCTCCCTGTTGTTGAGTGAGTGGGAGGTTGATGCCTGAGAGATAGGATGAGACTGCTAGTAGGCACAAGTCTCCAATAGCACAGAAATTTCTGTTGAGCTAATAGATTCAACCTGTTTCTCCACAAATACTTACTGTTTTTTGTGTTTTAAATTGGACTTCCAAAATAAAAACCAATTGGTTTGTGGCCTATGTAGT
This sequence comes from Raphicerus campestris, assembly GCA_006410735.1. Taxonomy (NCBI): domain Eukaryota; kingdom Metazoa; phylum Chordata; class Mammalia; order Artiodactyla; family Bovidae; genus Raphicerus; species Raphicerus campestris. The sequence goes on along the minus strand of SJYW01021251.1, from coordinate 170,222 downwards.
AAGTATCAAATCAAAAGGCATGGAGGGAGTTGACAGGAAGTAACTCAATGTCTCACATTATATAGACTTTTCCTTGAAAATTGCATGATAAAGATCAATATATTTGCATTCACTTGATGTTCATAAAAATTGTCTCATCTAATTTCAACTCTTCTGGTCTTTTCCACTCTCATGTCTTCTGTGTCTGGTCTGCATTCATTAAATTATGTGAAAAAGCACTTTTATATACTTTTCCTGCATAATGTTTTACCTTTTTTTCTGAATAATAACAGTATGCACAATACATAATTAAAATTATATGGTTTCTAGTAAAACAAATTAAATTTTCTATGTGATAAAGATAAGAAGCAGAGTTAGTACCAACTTTTAATAATGGCAAAGCATCTGTTAAACTAATGGTAGGACTTTTTTCCCCCCTATCTATGGTGGAAAGCTTCTGAAGAGTCTTGTGAAGTACATACTAGCATCCAGTTATAACAAAGAACTAACATCAATAAGCAAGTTTGCTTTGTGTTATAAAAATATCAAAAGAGTAATAATTTCAAGGTTTCTTTTCCTTTAGAATCTTGCTACCTACCCTTATTCCAAAATATAAAATAATTTTTTCATCAAAATATATCATTGATGATAGCCATGACCCATTGTTTTGCATCTAAAATTGATTTGACTTGAAAGTTAATATTCACTAAGAAAAAATTTGTACAAATTCTACCTATATTTCTTTCACACTCTGGAAAACAATTTCAAAACCAAAGCTTGTGAATGCTATATACCTTTCTTTGCAAGGTAAAGGGAATCATTGAACTTAGAGTATACTCTGGGTTGCCTCTTGGTCTAGTAAAACACAATTCTTAGGATAAAATGTTGAACTTATGATGTTCAGAGATAGTAAACATCTTTGAATTCAGCAACATGAGAATTTTGAAAATCAGACTGTTGCCTCAACTGACAACTTGTGGATGAAACAGATATAACCTTTCCAAACTTAAGGTGAGGTTATTAGATAAAAGGACACCAGCCAGTGAAGGAGGTGACAGAGCAAAGAGGCCACAGAGAGAGGAAACTGGGTGGTAACTCACTGCAGTTCACACTTGAACTCAGGCTACCAGTGGCTGAGGTCAGCATGAGTGTCTCAGTCAGCAGCGACCCTGAGCAACTGGGTGCCAGTGCCGCCGAGGGCCCAAGTAAAAATACAGAAAGGGTGGAGTCTGAGAGAGCTTCTCAGATATTTGCTTGTACGTTTCACAGATTTCTTCACAAAAGAAAATTGGGAACTGCTTCCAATATCCAAAACACATTTATAAATATCACCAAGCTACAGATTCAGCAAAGGATTAGCAAGAAGATCACTTTAACACTCAGTTAACTTGTGTGTGCACACGCATGTATCTGTGGGTTTGAAATACGTAATAGAAATATTTGCCACATACTCCTACACTGCTCAAAAGTAATGTATTTCAGATAAACTGAGCAGTGTCTTTCCTTGCTACTCCAGTTAGTCACTACTGGTCTGGGGACAGTGAAAGTTTAGAGGGGAATCTAATGCTCTTCACTTATCACCTGGAAGAAGAGTTAGAGATAGAGGTATCCCACCCAATAAACCAAGTTGAAGAGCAGGAATGATGTAGGGAAAAAGACCCGTGAATATGAGTCCAGCTCCAAGATGTCTATGTGAATATGTCCTTTTCTCCAAGATCCTGTTTTGCATTCTTCATAGCAGCAGAAGAAACTCTGACAGTCTTTGCCATCCAAACACTCATAGACACAGGTATCTTCTAATTCCTGCCAGTACACGGAATTGTTTAGAGTAACTGTTACAGGTGGTGGTGGCCTCATGTCAAGGAGAGAATAGTTCTGCAGACAACAAGAACGACACAAAAATCATCATGAAATGCATCAAGCACAGCTCAAGATGAATCAAGCAATAGGTTATGCCTGTCCGCAAATAGCCTGCTCCCCCATCCCTGCTATGGAGAGTTCAGTCTTTGCAAATCTAATGGAAAAACAAAAAACTAGAGTTCAGTTTTCCAAACTTATGTTTCTCAGATTACTGACAAGGGAGATTCAGGATTTTTTCAAATGTGTACTAGACATTTCAAGTCCCTGTTCTGCCTAGTTCTCTGCTGATTTGGAGTATATATGCACACACATTATATACAATTCTGCAAATGTTAGACAATACTTATCAACTTGTGGAGAAATAAATTTCCTTTCTTTCTAATTAGCAGACAGTAATAAAGCTATGGTGTGTAGGAACGATAAGAGAGAAGCTTCTTGCTACATATAATTCAGGTTAGAAAATGAGTTTTCAGTGTGTGAACACCAGATATTGCTTGTCATCTCTTGACAGTCAAAAATTGTATACAATTGGGATGTTTTGTTTTCTACTTCACAAGCTCTCTTCCTGATGTGGAGAAGTCAATATTTGGGCAGATAAGGTGAGGGGACAACTTACAGTCACTTATAAATGAGAGGAATCATTCTTAACCTTGAGTAATGGCTTCAAATAGACTTGTCAATTCTTCAGGCAATTGAAGAACTCTCCTATACAACTAGAACTGTGTACTGAATTGAAGTTTTTGAGAGGATCAGTTCAGCTCAGTTCAGATCAGTCACTCAGTCACTCAGTCATGTCCAACTCTTGCAGCCCCATGGATGGCAGCACACCAGGCTTCCCTGTCCATTTAGAGAGGACAAATTTCTAAGTTTGACTGACAAATGTATGAAAACTAAAAACAATAGTTGCCTTTCTGTTCTAATTTTATTTATGCTGCAGGAACTGAGGATCTGAGGTGTCAAAGGAAACAGTATGTGTCAGTGGAGGCTGAAATCAAGGGAGAGGGAGGCACACAAGCCCTTCGTGTAATGGTGGAAGAGAGGCCTTTCAAAATTCATCATGAATACTATATATATATTTATTATATATAGTAAATATTATTATTACATATATTTTATTAATACATATATAATATACATAAATAACATCATATATATTGTGTATATATGCATATACAATATTGTATATTGTATAGATGATATATTAGTGTAATATTAATTACAATTGTTAATATAATATACAATACATTATATTGTATNTGAAGCGACTTAGCAGTAGCAGCAGCACCATGCCTTAGATCTGCTATTTCTATATTCTTTATAGTAGATTACTTCTTATTAACTAATCCATTATTTTGACCCCCCCCATTAAAGTCAGTAATTCTCCATATTAAATGCCTTATATTCAAATGACTGTGTGCTTTCTGTCTTCTGATTGGCCCCTGACTGATATGTCCAAACAGAGGCTGCCTGAGTAATCTGGACAGACAGTGACATAAGTATGCACTAGGTCAGCAGCTCTAGGATGGAGAAGAGAGTCCCAAGTTACAATATATATCTCAGGTAAGGCCACCCTCTAACTCAGAACCGTATAGGGAAGAAGATTCTGTACAATGTAGTTCTTAACTTCTTTTGCAAAGCACAGAAATGAAAAGGGCAGCAGTGAGGCCAAGTTGACCGCGTACAGGCGATCATGTCATCTTGGGCTATCTCAAGCTAGAGGAGCCTATGGGACATCTAGGTAGCCACATCCAGAAGAGCTTTAGAAATGTGTAGCAGGGAAAGGTAAAAGAACAATGGCGGGGAAGGACCCTCCAGAAAGCCCTAGGTTTCTTGTGTCTTGAAACTGTTTCCTGCAACAGATACAGCACGCGATCTGCACATAAAGATGCTCCGTAATTGCCATCTCCTGCCTTGAGAAGCCACTTCACAGAACGTGTCAAATGGCTCCTGGCCTCAGGATGATGTCTTTCTTTAGAGGATTTTCAAATAGTAAAAATTATAAGGAAGCCACAGTTGGGCCTCACCTCTGAATATGGCAGACTCACTGGTATCAGGCTAACCCTCCTGCTGAGAGTAGCTTAAAAGCCTGTGGTTTCCTTTTCCTTAAATCTGTCTGAATGTATCAGAGAGCTACCAAGGCAGTGAGGACTTGAGGGGCCAAGATCCTGGAAAGAAATGAAGTCCAGAGAGATGAAATGGACATCAAGGTCTTCTCACCTACNAATCTGTCTGAATGTATCAGAGAGCTACCAAGGCAGTGAGGACTTGAGGGGCCAAGATCCTGGAAAGAAATGAAGTCCAGAGAGATGAAATGGACATCAAGGTCTTCTCACCTACTCCAGGCACATGCCAGTTCCTAAAAAGAGTCTGGTAGGCTGCGGTCCATGGGGTCGTGAAGAGTCAGACACGACTGAGCGACTTCCCTTTCACTTTTCACTTTAATGCATTGGAGAAGGAAATGGCAACCCACTCCAGTGTTCTTGCCTGGAGAATCCCAGGGATGAAGGAGCCTGGTGGGCTGCCATCTATGGGGTCACATAGAGTCGGACACGACTGAAGTGACTTAGCAGTAGCAGCAGCAAAAAGAGTCTAGAAGGCTGAAAAAGGGGGCGGAGCTTCCTGCAGAATCACAGCTTAGAGGCTGGGGGTTCACCCTGGAGGAAAAGGATTGGCTGTTAAGAGCTTTTATAAAATAGGTTTCTAGTTAAAGTTCCTGAAGAGTGAGAACCTGAAAATCAATGCTAACCAGAAATAGACTAAATCTCACTAGGACTAAAACCCAGAGTCAAACTACTCCAACTTTACCTTTCTCAGAAGCAAAAATAAATCCTTTCTGAAGGAATTTCCAGAGTCTTGTACATTTCTTCAATCCTTCATTTTTTTTTACCAGTCTAGCATTCAATCAAAACTTACCAGGCACACTAGAAGATCAGATCAACTGACCAAAAACAAAAGGAACATATTTACAGAAGAACCAGATATTGGAATTAGCAGATATGGACTACTGAAGAAAACAAAATTTTAATACTGAAAAAAAATTGAAGAAAATAGATGATAGGATGGAAAACTATATCTGAGAACTGTAAATTATTTTAAAAATCAGTTAAATACTATAGGACGGAACATTACAATAGCTGAAATTAAGAACTCAATTGAAAGGACTCCCCTGGTGGTACAGTGGTTAAGACTCTTCATTTCCAGTGCAGGGGGCTGCAGGTTCAGTCCCGGGTCTGGGATCCCCACATGCTGCAGGATGTGGCCAAGAAAACAACAACAAAATCAAACAAACAAAAAACAAAAGAGAGTAAAAGTAATGGAGCGAAGATAGATCAGTAAAAAAAAAAAGCTCATACTGAATCTCGAAGAACCAAAAGAACAGAAAACACACAGTCTTAGAGACACAGTGATGAGACTTTAACGCACGCATCCTTAGAGTCCCAGCAGGAGACAAGGAAAAACAAGGTAGAAGCGATGATGAAAAATACTATGTCACAGATTTTAAGTTGTGTTCTGAACCCCAAACAGGATAAATATAAAGAAATTTACATCTAGGCAGATCAAAATACAATTGATGAAACCCAAAGCAGGGAGAAAACTTTAAGAACAGCACAGAGCTGACAAGTAGTGAAAGCCAATGACATCTTCCAAAGGTTGGGGGCAGAGGAAGTGGGAAAAGCTGTAGTACTCTGGAATTCCTGACTTCCCAAAAATTGCTTTCAAAAATAAAAACACACAATACAAGCAAAAATAAACAAATGGATCTAATTAAAATTAAAAGCTTCTGCACAACAAAGGAAACTATAAGCAAGGGGAAAAGATAGCCTTCTGAATGGGAGAAAATAATAGCAAATGAAGCAACTGACAAACAACTAATCTCAAAAATATACAAGCAACTCCTGCAGCTCAATTCCAGAAAAATAAATGACCAATCAAAAAAATGGGCCAAAGAACTAAGTAGACATTTCTCCAAAGAAGACACACGGATGGCTAACAAACACAGGAAAAGATGCTCAACATCACTCATTATCAGAGAAATGCAAATCAAGACCACAATGAGGTACCACTTCACACCAGTCAGAATGGCTGCGATCCAAAAGTGTATAAGCAATAAATGCTAGAGAGGATGTGGAGAAAAGGGAACCCTCTTACACTGTTGGTGGGAATGCAAACTAGTACAGCCACT